>JBAMBO010001383.1:0-418345 GCA_037044535.1 Lordiphosa magnipectinata
GTTTGAGGAGAACAATTATGTATATCATTTAATATTTGAAGAGAACAATCATGTATATCATTTAATGTTTGAGGAGATCAATCATGTATATCATTTAAATCTACTATTAATTAAGCATTCAATCATCCAATTCAAATGTAACTGAATTCACGTAATGAAACGTAACATAGTATGTAGTAAACGCTTAAACAATGTAAACAGATTGGCAGGCCCAATACTCTCTCCTCGTTCATTGTCTTGTAACCTCGCTCTCCCTTTGCTCATGGTTCAAAACTCATAGCTTCGGCCAGCGAGTTCTGTGGGCAGGGAGTTAGTTAGCAGCGCACACTCAAAGGCATCAGGCGCATAATAAATCAACACAAAAGAAAACGACGAATTTCATTTGACACACAAGGGCAGCAACCTGGGCAAATTATTTGAATTAAACACTCCTGGAATTGCAATATCTTAGTGGGAATTACGCCCACATTATTGGCGACCGTGACAGGACAGGCTTGAAAGGATAAGTCTTCGTCCAATTGCAAAATTTTGGAGCCAAATAATTCATCTATTTGTTAGTTGCTGATAGATTGCTGACACGCTGTTCGAGTGGGAGCATCAGGAGTGAGGAAGGGAGAGTTTGACAAGCAAATCACACTCACATTGCTGGATTTGCTACATTCACACGCATCAATCTACATACAACACACACAACGGCCCTCGGGGACATCAACCTAAGGGAGCATCTGAATCGTTCATCAAGGGTATTTCATCACATACATCAGCACATGTGCGCAACATCATCGCCAGCTCGACGTCTCTTACATTCTCAACACACACACACACACCCATACAAACATACACTAACCGCAAGTATACATACATGGAAACATAACCTCAATTTAAATTTGCCTATATACATCATCAACATACCCGATCACATGCATACACATCCACTCTCCCACTCTCACACACATTCGTACACACACCTACAATAACACCAACTCATCATTACACTGGTTCATCATCATTGTAAACACATTCAATACAACTTCACACATATATATTAAAATTGCAAGTGTTCATTGAGTGCAACTCACGCGTGTTGTAAAATTTATTTATTTGTGGCGTTGACTTAGCTAATCAACAAACAAATAAAAAATAGTTTCGACAAGTAATGAGCGACTCTGAAGATGCACCTCCTGGTGGAGGTACCAATGCTAATGCATCCAAAAAGGCCAGAACGGAGAACCAGCTGATCTCTCTAAGATCTCAGAGAACTGTGTTTGAGCGACACATAAAAATTTTAAATGAGAAGGTTATTACAAACGGTAAAACAGAGGAGGTCAGTGCCCTGGAGTGTAGGATGCAAATTTTACAGTCATATTATAACCAGCTGATGCAAATTCAAACGAAAATAGAAAACTTGCATTCCATTGATACTTCACGCGCAGAGTTAGAGGAAGTGTTCATCGTTGCAAAGGTAAAGATCATGTCACTGATCGAACAGAAACGGCGACCCACAATGTCAGCAGAAGCCAGCCTTTTAAATAGCACGATTTCGGCAGGGACTATACACCATCATAGGTTGCCAAAGCTAAAACTGCCTAGTTTTGATGGCAAATATGCAAATTTCAAGCGCTTCAAAAGTTCATTCGAAAACTTGGTGCATAGCGATTCATCCATCCCAACCATAGACAAGTTCAATTATCTGATCGACTGTTTGTCTGGGTCTGCTCTTGAAGTCGTGCAATCCTTTCAACTGACTGAAGAGAATTATGAAAAGGCATGGGCACGATTAGGATCTAGATTCGATAACGATGTACTTATATTTCGTGACTGTATCTCAAGCTTATTTTTACTGCCAGGAATGGCACAACCAGAGGCAACAGCACTACAGAAGCTCGTTGATAATGCATCCGCAATCCGTGAATCACTTCTAACTCTTGGGTCGGCACCAGATATAATGAATAGCATCATGATCCACATTCTTCTCACCAAAGTGGACTCTGAGACCAAATCTAAGTATGACGAGAAGCAAGATTTTGAAAACCTACCATCATGGGAGGATTGTTGTAATATCCTCAATAGACGGTGTCAGTTTCTTGAGACACAAAGAGGAAGTTCGAGTCAACCTAACAGGGATAGGTCAAGGCACTCGTCAACTTCTAAGACATTTGTGAATACAAGCTGTGCATGCTTGTATTGCAAATCTACTGAACACTACTTGTATAGCTGCAAATCGTTCGCCGATCTTTCAGTACAAAAGCGTATCGATCATGTTAAGAAAACTGGCATTTGCTACAATTGTCTGCGTACAAATCATAGAGTAAAGGAATGTCAGTCGAAATCCAGATGCAAGGTTTGTCAATCCACACATCATACAATTTTACATCAATTTGCGACTCCAGCAATCTCGGCGTCACTTAAAACCAGTAACCAATCTGTGGTTCCAACATCAACACAAAAATCACCAGGAAACGTTACTTTGCTTGCACACACATCTAGAAGAGGTTTATTGCCAACTGCAGTTATACAAATAAAGGACAAACTTGGTCATTTCCATTCTGTTCGTGCACTTTTAGATTCTTGTTCTGAAGTCAGTTTCATAACTGAGGAAGCAGTAAAGCGTCTTCATCTAGACAAACAGCGCGTACATCAAGAAGTTACTGGAATCTCCAATGGAAAGCAAAGGATCAACTATACTGTGGTCACAACGCTCAAGTCTCGCTGTTCTGATTTTGAATGGGCGTCAACATTCTCTGTAATAAAGAAAATCTGCACAAGCCAGCCACAGGAGAGGATCAGCACGGCAAATTGGAGTTTGCCAAATGGAATTGTTTTAGCAGACCCGCTGTTTGCAGATCCACATAAAATCGATGTTCTAATCAACACTGATGGCTTCTTTGATGCAATAAGAGACGGAAAATACAGCTTAGGCGAAAACTTGCCCTGCCTTCTCAACACGGCATATGGCTGGATTGTTGGAGGACAAATAGGTCAAGCCGGTATGGATTCGGTACAAATTTGCAATTTCACACAGGAAGTAGATCCACTTGAAGTACTTTTGGAAAAATTCTGGAGCATCGAGGAGTACGATTCCAAGCCCTGTACGCTAACTGATGAAGAAACACGCTGTGAAGCTCATTTCCGTAACACAGTTGCATTACGACACGATGGTCGTGTGCAAGTTAGATTGCCATTCAAAGGGTCGAATTCGTTATTGGGGTCATCATTCAATAATGCAATGAAACGCTATAAACTTCTTGAAAGAAAACTCGATCGCGATGATGAACTCAAAAGGGCATACTGCGCGTTCATGGATGAATATATCGCATTGAACCACATGTCGTTAGCTCCACCTATTGATTTAGAGCAGCCCCACTACTTCATTCCTCACCATTGTGTACTGCGTCCCCAAAGTCTAACAACGCAACTGAGAGTTGTTTTTGACGCATCCGCAAAAACAACATCAGGAAAGTCACTAAATGAGCTTTTAATGGTTGGTCCTACAATCCAGCAAGACTTGATTACCACGCTATTGTCATTCCGCCTTAATAGATTCGCATTAACCGGAGACATAGCTAAGATGTATCGCCAATTTATCGTTGACGAACAGGATAGACGTTTTCAATTAATTCTGTGGAGACCTCACCCGAGCAGCGATATTGAAATGTATTGCTTGAATACGGTAACGTACGGAATGTCTGCTGCTCCGTTTCTGGCAATTCGAGCCCTACAACACATTGCCGATTTATATGGAAAGGAGTTTCCAATCGGAGCTGCTACACTACGCAGCGATCTCTACGTAGACGATGTCCTCACTGGAGCGGACGAGGTAGAAGAACTTCAATTTAAGAAGGATGAACTCGTCACTCTCTTGTCAAAATGTGGTCTTCAGCTAACCAAATTCAGTAGCAACTCACCACATGTTACGCCAACTTCACAGAACGAAGTCTTTATTGAACTTGACGACCACGAAACAACAAAGGCTTTAGGTCTTGCATGGCAACCAAATTTCGATATATTCGTCTTTCGAAACCAATTCAAACCAGTTGAACCGATTACAAGACGATCTGTTTTATCAGCCGTTGCAAGAATATTTGATCTTTTAGGTCTAATCAGTCCAGTCATTATTAGGTGCAAAATCTTTCAACAAGATCTGACGCTAAAGAAGCTCGAATGGGATACGCCACTCGAAGGCAACCTAAAGACCACTTGGATGGATCTGACAGATGACTTACAAGGAATTACACAGCTGAAGTTTCCCAGATTCGTGTATACTTTCAAGGACAACCCCTGCGAAATACATGGCTTCGCAGATGCTTCTGAGAGAGCGTATGGATGCTGCATCTACGTTCGCACATATATAGAGAACGAATGCAAAACCAATTTGCTTATTGCCAAATCCAAAGTAGCGCCAATTAAGGTACAGACTATACCCAAACTGGAGCTATGCGCAGCAGTTCTCCTCAGCAGAACTTGGCGAAAGGTTGCACAAAAGCTCCATCCATTTATCAAGGCGGTCTATTTTTGGACCGATTCTAAAATAGTTTTGCAGTGGATGCAAATGCATGCATCTCACTTGAACTGCTTTGTTGCCAACAGAGTATCAGAATTACAACAGAATAATACCGATATCAATTGGAGGCATGTCCCCTCTGCACATAACCCAGCGGATATTTTGTCGCGTGGATGTAAATCGTCTGACCTGCTCAAAAATATGTGGTTAACAGGACCCGAGTTTCTGTTACAACCCCATGAGAACTGGCCAAAGACGCCAGAAAACCTTCCTCCACCAATCGAACAAAGATCCAAATTCACTATGGTTTGCAATCAGAAAGAAGCGTCGGAGTCGATACTAAATACAATTATCAACAATTGCTCATCATATTTGCGAGTCTTAAGGATCATGTCATACATATATCGCAGCACAAATGGTACTAAGGCAGATGGAAAGCTAACACCAGCAGACGTCCTACACATACCTAGTTCAGAACTCAACGCAACATTTTGGAAAATCATTGCACATATTCAAAATTCATCGTATGCTTCTGAAATCATCGAACTACGGAGAAACAATCATTTACAACCCAGCCTGCAAGGATTAACGCCTTTTCTTCATGAGCTGCAACTGGGAAGAAGCAAAGTGTGTGTGTTGAGAGTGGGTGGTAGGCTAAAACATGCAGACATACCATTCGATTCCAAATATCAAGCGTTGATGCCTAAGGATCACCGTTTTACGAGACTGTATGTTGAATTTCTACACAGAAGTAATCTACATATTGGACCAAAGTTGCTGCTAGGAATGCTTCGAGAAAGACTTTGGGTAGTCAATGCCAGATCACTTATTAGAGCTGTAGTGCGCCAGTGCATCCACTGTTTCCACTATAAGCCACGTCTTTTGGAACAAATAATGGGACAACTTCCTGCCGATCGCTTGCAAGGTGGAGAACGACCATTCCTAGTATCTGGTGTTGATTTCTGTGGACCCTTCTACACTTCCTACAAATTGAGAGGAAGGCAACCCTATAAAACGTATGCTTCCATATTCGTATGCTTCTCTTCCAAGGCAATTCACATAGAACTGGTCTCTGAACTATCTACAAACGCCTTTCTACTGTGTCTTCGAAGATTCATCTCACGGCGTGGCGTCCCGGTTCGATTGTATTGCGATAACGCAACAAATTTCGTTGGCGCAGCATCAAAGTTAGCGGAATTCAAAGAAAAGTTTATGAACTCTAACGTTGTTGATCAAATCAATTTATACAGCAATTGTAAAGGGTTTCAATTCTGCTTTATTCCCCCTAGATCACCACATTTCGGCGGGCTTTGGGAGGCTGCTGTTAAGTCCGCTAAGACACTGGTCCTGAAGAACATCGGCAATTCCAACCTTACATTCGAGGAATTGCAAACGGTATTCGTTGAAATCGAAGCGATCCTCAATTCTCGGCCGCTTACGTCAATGTCAGACAATCCCAATGATGTACGTGCCATCACTCCGGCACATCTTCTAAATGGATCACCCCTCACTTCAATCCCAGAAGAAACTCTATTCTTCAAGGATAGCGACAAGCAAATGCGCTATCTCGACAGATGGCAAAGGGTGACCTACTTGAAGCAACAATTTTGGTCACTATGGCAACGCGACTACATTCACTCTCTGCAACAACGGGCGAAATGGACAAAAGAGCACTCCAATATCAATGTCGGGCAACTCGTCATCATCCATGACGACAACACACCTCCGAACCAGTGGCTTTTGGGCCGCATAACGTCTGCTATCCCAGGCAGCGACGGGAAGGTCCGCGTGGCTGATCTTCAAACATCAAAGGGTACTATAAGACGGCCAATCCACAAATTAGCACCTCTTCCACTTTCTTAATATAATTGTTTAAAAGGATATTCTTTTAACGCGGGGAGGATGTTTGAGGAGAACAATTATGTATATCATTTAATATTTGAAGAGAACAATCATGTATATCATTTAATGTTTGAGGAGATCAATCATGTATATCATTTAAATCTACTATTAATTAAGCATTCAATCATCCAATTCAAATGTAACTGAATTCACGTAATGAAACGTAACATAGTATGTAGTAAACGCTTAAACAATGTAAACAGATTGGCAGGCCCAATACTCTCTCCTCGTTCATTGTCTTGTAACCTCGCTCTCCCTTTGCTCATGGTTCAAAACTCATAGCTTCGGCCAGCGAGTTCTGTGGGCAGGGAGTTAGTTAGCAGCGCACACTCAAAGGCATCAGGCGCATAATAAATCAACACAAAAGAAAACGACGAATTTCATTTGACACACAAGGGCAGCAACCTGGGCAAATTATTTGAATTAAACACTCCTGGAATTGCAATATCTTAGTGGGAATTACGCCCACAGGTACCTTTTTGAAATCGACATTGCAACTGAAAATATTTCATTTTTAAAAGAAGTGCAAAAACTTTCAGGAGCTGGCAGTCATTTTACATTCACGATAGACAAAACTTTTTAAAATATTAACGATTACTGTCGACACTTTTAGACAGCACAACATCTGCTCCACAAAAGTTTACTATTTTACATTTTGTGAGGGACACTAAAAAGGGTACTTGAACTGCTCATTATAGCACTAACATTTAAAACACAGAACAAAATACTATCTTAATAATATTTACTAAATTCAAACACAAGACTGCAGGAAAGCGCACTTTAAAAAAATATGAGAAGCTTGTTGCGAACGATAAGAAGTGGCACAAAAATTAAGCTGTGCAGTTATGAAAACATATGTTATGTTTATCAGCTCACAGCTAATCGGAAGTGTTATTTAAAAAAAACAAAATTACGGAAAAATTCAGTATGTTATTGGCTATCGAAAATTCGAAAGCATTGGCGAAATTCCACATTTCCAAGTTTCGTCCGTTCTTTGATTGCAAACTGCATCGAAAATTTTAGTATGCCCCTTTAATATTAGTCGAGCATAACATTCATCCTTGAAAATTACAAGCAAGCAATTATTGGTGTATGTTTTTAGGCAGATGCACTACAAGTAATATCTTAGAAGTGTTGCCTTTAACTTGCGCTTTGGTGCTCAGTACAAGAGCCCCGAGCTCTAATCCCCCCCCACAGAGTAAATTTGTAATATAAAAATAAAAATTTGATTAATTCGTTGATTTTCAGAATAACAAAATAATTCAGCTCAAATAGCAGCGCACAAAAATTTATAATTTTTTTTATAAACAAAAATCAAGAGTAAAAATATTTTGTTTTTAAATGGAACAACTTTTGGGTGAAAATCAAAGACGGAAATTGATCTATTTTTCAATGAAAAATGTTGAATTCATTAACTTTTTTTTATCTGAAGAAAATGGGACATTAAGAAATGAATGAATGAAGAAAATGAAATCTTTCAATGTTCCGGACACCGAATTATTATTCGAGAGTTTTGCAAACCGACGCCAAAATCTCTGGAGATTTCCTGGACACCCCCCATGAGAGTTGTAAGTCTTAATAGATATAACCGTGGCTCTCAAAGTACAATACCTACATCCGAACCCAGGTTTGGCACACAAAAAATACTGAACAAGGGCTGGTAGAAATACTTTGTAACGTACTTTAAATATCCTCTTTGGTAAATTGGTTTGAAACCATTGGCAATTAACTGTTCCACCACAAAGAACGTAACTAAAATCGTTGTGCACTTTGCGTCCTCAACTTTAAGCCATTTTGTGTTTCACGATACTTGACTCAAAAATATATCGCTCTTCGGCGTGCTGAACAAAGATATATACGGTAACTAGTCTTCTTGGTCGGTACGTTAACTAAGTATTTACCGTACTTGCCTGACTACGGTAATTGCTGTGTTCGGTGCTTTCGTTTTGTATGCGAGCCCTGGATATAACGCACTTTGCCAAATTTTATAGATATCATAATTTATTATTTTCTGAACTACTAACATATCTTTTTTTCGAAAAGGCTGTCGACCTGCTAATGCTTCGGAAAACAGTCTATATAGTCTTAGAAACTTTTTCATGGAGATAAATTACTAGAATTTGAAAAATAATTTTATATAAGCCAAAATACTTTTCGATAAAATTCGTTGAATTAAAAATTTACCCCAATTCGTTTGGTTTGAAAAAGAATGAAGAACATACGCTCAGGCGATTGTAACCCCATCTTTTTCCATCGGAACAAAAAGCACTTTCACCCTCCAACCAATTTCTATGCGCCCCGCTCACCACCTGCTCTGACCACCCCGACAAGTGTCTATGCTGATGGATGACCAACGTTAAGAGCTTGCTTTTACCAAAAATATGTACTAGTAAAAAAGAACACACAAATTGTGTATAAATATTTAGCTGTAAGCTATTTGCACTTCATGCTTGACATGCCACAATAGCAACATCAACAACAACAACCACTTCAACAACCACCAGAAAAGTCCAGCAATTTGCGTTTAAAATATGTTAATACCATTTTTGCCTCAGTTGTTATTTTTGCTGCTGCTGTAAGGTTTAGCCGCAAAATGGGTATCCCTAAAATACCTCTGAGTGAAATATTTCTAAGCTTGCGTTCCATTTTTTGTTTTGTTTTTTTTGTTCCAAAATAGTTTAGCTCTTGTCAAAAAAGGCCAAAAATTGTTTTCCAAAAATAAATCAAATTGCTTATCAAAGAGATGATTTAGTGGTTGTCCAAGGGGTGCGGGTCGATTTTGATTTGCTCCACTTTAATAATTGCTCAACTTGTGGCCTTTTGTGCTCGTTGGCCATAAGTCAATAACTGTAAGAAGCAGTAGCAGCACCAGCAGCAGCACCGGCAGCCAAAGTGGAGGTAACAACAAAGTTCTCTTTTAGCCATCTCTCAGGTATGCGTAACCTGAAACTGAACGCATATTATTATTATCTTCTTGTGGAAATTTACGAGATCAAAAATTAAAATGCCCTTAAGCGACTTTTGTACAAAAAGACGACGCTGATGGAGAAAAGTAGCTAAAGCTAAGAAATTGTTGCAAAATAATTTTATGGCTAGCCAAGCGATGGGAATCTGGGGGTTTCGTTTTTGGGACCAAAAGTAATCTATAACCGCATAGCAGGCAAGTGGAGTTAAGGGTTGAGAGCAGCAGAGATGAAATCGTGATTTCCATTGCAGGAAGAGTATTGCCATACTTTAGCTGAAAAACAATTAATGAATTGTTGGCTTTTGGAATAAGGTTCAAATTAGTTTTAAATAAATTTTCTTTTGAGTTGCAACATCAAGCGACAAAGTCTCAATAGCTAGTTTAGCTGGTTCGAGGTCCGAAAAAGTTGCGTTTGCTCACAACTGTATACAACTTATGCATTGTACACCAAAAAAAACTAGAATATGTAGACCAGCGTTCCCCAAGCAGAGAGCGTGAAAATGTGACTGTGTCTCTCTCTAACACACAGTGATGGATGACTTCGGCAAGCATTCGGTGTGAATTGGCGAGTATGTTCGTGCCCCAGGCGCTATCGGTGGGGAACTCTGATGTAGACTGCAAAATCGCTAAGTCGACACCGCTTCTGTCAGAAATTAGTCAGCTGTTCGCTTTCATTTACGCGCTCTAGATCAGAGATGGGCACGTCGCGACGTTCCAATGCACATGAGGCAGCGTGCGCTGCCTCGTGTGCATACGACTCTGCCGCGGCCGACTGCACTAAATCACACGTACGCTATAAGCATTGAAAGCTATTTATAGAACACGAATGGGGCGCACGCAAATTGTGCTTGTATGCGTGTGAAAAGTGTGTCGATATGTGTGCATGCCCATCTCTGCTCTAGATACATTGGCGAATATGTCCGTCTCGCTCTAACCACTGTGTTTTTCTACTGGCTCTGTAAAGTATCTTTTTGGGCACTACAGTATCATTTGGGCACTATCGGTTAGCACCACCAAATTGAGAGGCAGCGCAAGTTTATTCTCTAATACTCATTCTCCATGGTTCTGTTTCCCGATTCTATCTTCAGTAGGCGTTTTGCTAAAGAATGCATGAGTCTCAACTACCTCTCCTTACAATCATTACTTTAATCAGTTGGGAACTGCAAAAAGCAGTGAAAGGAAAAAGAGACAAGCACTGAAGCTGAATGGTTATAATGTTTAAGCTTTTAGACTGAACTTTCTAAGTGCAAAAGCTTGAAGATTAAAAACGAGCTTAGAAACTGCCCGTTAAATTGGAATGCAAGCATTCAAAAACCGATTACATTGTTTCTTGAAACTTTCGTTAGTTTCGTTTACAAAACAAGAGAGCGTAATTTATCTGGCGACCTTTCTAATATTTAATTTAAATGCATTTTGCTGTTCCCAACTGATTAAAGTAATGATTGAAATAGAGGTAAACTCAGAGAAAAACCCAAGCCGATCGTGCTTGATATCAAGGAGTTTTGATGTCAAGAGTACGGCTATACGGAATATTCTTGGATCCAAGCCAAAAATACTGAAATTAAGCCCATATTTTTAAGATGGAAATTCTTGGTTTTAAATTAATTTGGCTTCATATAAAGCAGAGATCTTCTTGGTTGTAAGCATAAAAAGTATCGATTTGAAGCATGGATCTTCTTGGATTTAGATAAAACATCCTGATATGGGAGAGGGATGGGGAGGGGAGGGGGAAGAGATGAAACACGATCGACCAACGCCACAGCACCACATACTTTTTTGTTAAGCTATAATTAATTTTAAGATACTAATAAAATTTTGTTTACTTAAGGTCTAAACTCAGATGAGATAAAAAACTTTATCAGCCATAAGCAAGACCTGGCTTTAAAATCATACTTAACGAGAAGGCCAAGCTAACTTCGTATGTGCCAAAGTTTTTTTTACTGTTTTTAAAATGTTAGAGTTTAAGAAAATCACATAAAAATAAAAAAAAATGTCCAACTAAACCCCATTTTCCGACAGATAAACATTTTTTTGAAAACATATCAAATTAACAATCGTTGAGCTTAAGAACGATAAAATTGAAAACAAAACTAGAAGGCCAGGCTAACTTCGTCTGTACCGAAGTTTTTATACCCTTGCAAATGCAATTGTCACAGTTTAAGAACGCTTACATAAAAATCAAATATTTTTGTAACTAAAACCCATTTTCCGACAGATAAATATCTGATTTCGAGCAAATTTCGCGAATCTTTTTGAAACATATCAAATTAACAAGCGCCGAGTTTAAGAACGATAAAATTGAAAACAATTTGTTTTCTCACTAAGACACAATTTCCGACCGATCGGCCCTGTGGCAGCCTTAAGATATAGTCATCCGATTTCGACCCAATTTTGCGAATCTATTTGAAAGCATATAAAATAAGTCATCAGTGAGCTAACAAAATAAAAAAAAAATTTTTTTTACTAAGACGCATTTTCGACCGATCGGTCCTATGGCAACCATAAGATATAGTCACCCGATGTCGAGCAACTTTTTCAAATTAGTTTGAAAGTGTTTAATATTAATAATCACCGACCTTAAGAACGATTTACTTAAAAACAAAAAAGTTTTTTTTCACTAAGACCCATTTTCCGACCGATCGGTCCTATGGCAGCTATAAGATATAGTCATCCGATTTAAACCAAAACTTGCAAATCTGTTTGAAAGCATAGAATTTTAATAATGATCGAATTTAAGAACGCTAACATTGAAAACAAAAAGTTTTTCTCACTAAGACCCATTTTTCGACCAATGGTTCCTACGGCAGCTATAAGATATAGTCATTCGATCCGGTCCGCTCCGACATATTAGCAGCGTGCTAAAATTGGAGGCTCTGTGCAAAATTTCAGCTCGATAGCTTTAAAACTGAGAGACTAGCTTGCGTAGAAACAGACGGACAGACAGACAGACGGACAGACAAAGCCCAATCAACTCAACTCGTCGCCCTGATCAAGAATATATATAGTTTATGGGGTCGGAAATGAATATTTCTATGCGTTGCAAACTTCTGGGCAAAACTAAAATTCCCTTTGCAAGGGTATAAAAATAGAGGGAAGCTAACTTTGGCTTGACTGAAGTTTATATACCCTTGCAGCTTGCATAATTTATATAAATTATGGTTTTTAATGATTTTCGTCAAACTTTCTTAGCTGAGCTATGTTCCAAAGTCAGCAATAGACGGCGCCACTACTTTGACCATTTGCTTGCCAGTTTGTAATATGTCAGCTGCACGATATATTCATCAGACCAAACTCCCTTAAACTATGTGGAAACTGATAATATTCATAACTGGAAAGTATAAAGACGCTACCATTGAAAATTAAAAAGTTTTTCTCAACTACTTTTTCGACCGATCGTTCCTATGACTGCTATATGCTATGGTCATCCGATTTGGATCAAACTTGGCAGTACTGTGTGGTAGCATATGATATAGATCAGTAACAAGTATTTGAGTAATAGCATTGAAAACAAAAAAGTTTTTCCTACTAAGACTTTTTTTTAAACTATCCTTTCGATGGCAGCTTCAGGACGTTTGCGTTTAAGACCAAAAAGTTTTTTTCACTAAAACTACTTCTTCGTAGTGCCTATGACAGCTATATGCTTTAGTCATCAGATTCGGCCGGTTCCGACCAATGTGCAGCGTCGTTGTATCAAAAGACTTCGTGCAAAGTTTGGTTAAGATAGCTTTCAAACTGACGGTGGGGATAGCATAGAAACAGACGGACAGACTGACATGGCTGTATCAACTCAGCTCGAATATATATATACTTTATGTGGTCGGAGATGCTTCCTTCTATGCGTTACAAACATCTGGACCATTTTAATATACCCTCCTCTACAAGGGTATAAAAATGTAAGCAGTTAACATTTTGCCATTCAGGAAGCAACAAGGGCTGTGGTCGAGTGAATAAGACATTCGCGTTGAAAACGTGGAGGTTATGGGATCAAGTCTACGTTGGAGCATAGTTTTAAATTTAATTTAATGTTTTTTTATATTTAAAGTGTTTTTTACATTGTCCTTATTTTATACTATCCTTAACTCGATTTTTTGTTAATAACGCACGAAAGTTCGAAGTCGAGATCAATTGCCTTCTTGAACTCGAACTGGTTTGTCTTAAAAAATCAAGAAGAAAAAAATCTAAATTGAAGCCGCTGTTAGTATCGCCAATTCGTGCTAGATTTCTCTGGTTGTAGTTAACAATCTTTTATTATTTAGCAAAAAGCCTTTTGAAGACAAAATCGGGAGGTTCTTCAAACAGTACTGTATAGACAACCAGGTCATTTTGGTGTACAATGCAGAAGTTAAGTACAGTTGTGAGCAAACGCAACTTTTCCGGACCTCGAGCCAGCTAAACTCTCTAATTAAACATTAGATGGGTCGAAAGATAAATTACAAAGCTACAAGGTTCCGATAAAAAAGTTTCCTTGCTAGAATGTTAACTTCGTATTACTTGGTTCTTTATTCTCTAAAGCTTAACTGGCATGTCTGCCAAGTCTGATCTTTCTCCAACACAAAGCTTTTTGGCTAAAGTACCAAAAAGGCTTAACATATTCCGAAAAGCAAGTCCAAGAGACATAAGGTATACTTTAGGCTAATAAACCAAAATGTAAGAAAATTTAGCAAAATTGGTCCAATCTCTTTTTAAGCCTACTTACAAAATTTCATGACACTAACTCATAGTTTCAAAGCTCAAATTTATTTCTGGAAAACGTAGGCAACCTCAATACCCCCAATTGGCTATATGAAAACCTCGAACGAATTTTTCAAACTCAACAAAAGTTTTTTTGAGCCCATAAATGAACTGGCCAGTTTTCTATCTGAGTATTATATGTTGCATAACTCTGAAAATGCTTGGGAGTCTAATTGTTCTTATTTGGTATTACCATTCACGATCGAAGCTCTTGCTCATCTCTAATTGAAAATGAGTAAATGGACCTCTGGATGTGGGGTGATTTCAGCAACATCCTTGCGGGCTTTGCACGCTTCAACTACCAAATTGTCCATTTATTATGCGGCAACGCCTTTTTCACTTTTGCCCTGGTCTAAGGAAAATGAAGTGCCTAACTGCCCCAACGCCCCTTACTCCACCCATCCCTTCCAAAAAAAAAGCTCATCTCCATTATCCACTCTAGCAACTCTCCTTTTCCTTCGGGTAGCACCATTAAGACAAGCTGTGTGTGTGTGTGTGTGCGTATTTAAGGGTGGAAGGAATGCACTTAAGGTGCAGCATTAGCTGCACACTTTGGCCAAACGGAAGTTATACAATTAGAAAAGCCAGTCAAAAGTTTTGCTTGGTGAGCCCCACTCATCCTCTACAGCTTTACTTGCATATTAAAAAATAGTTTCCTCTGTTTTTGTTCTGGCTTGCCCCAGCAGCTGTCTGTGAAATATCAGCGAAGCGTCATGCTTGTCGATATGCATAAAAAGTTGTTGCCCGCCATTACATAAGATATTAGTTGAGACAGGCCAAGGATGGCCCAAAGCCAGGCTGCGGTGCAGCAAAAAAATGCTTCTCCTTTTAGCTAGACATTGAAAAATTAGAAATATTTTTGCATTACCTGTGGACCACGTGGAAAAGGTGGTACGGGGGGGTGTGTTGGTCAGCTGTTTTGCATTAAGTCAGAGCAGCAAAGAGCAGGTTCTGCTGTTTGGAATTAACATTTGGCAGATGGTTGAGAATGAATTATGGTAAATGTAAGCAGGTCAAATTTGTTGGAGCATATTAAACGTAAGAAGTCTTAAGGTGCATGTTTATTTTTTTTAAATTTTCCAATTTCCCATTTATATCAATTTTCTCATTCTTTTACCTCAATAATCCCTCAAAAATTTACTCCCTGACATTTTATGCATTAAAACAAAATTGCTTTGAAAGTTTTTCGATTCTTCTACGTTTTGTCTCCTTTGCCCCCAGGATAAGACCAAATTCCATACTCCACATCCAGCAATCATTTATCTAAAAAGAACAGCCTAAAACACAAATAATTGAATCAAATGAGCAACAACAGCAAACACAAAGTAAAAGAAATGTCGAACTTTTTGGCCCAGCTGTGTCTGGTGTGGCCTGGGTCGGTGTCATCCCATCAAAAGCCCGCAGAAAATTGCCAACAAATAATTTGTACGCAAATTAAAAAACAAAAAATAAATGAAAGAAGCGTGTGCCAAAGTGTGATTAAAACTTTTTCAATGGTGAACATGTTCCAGCCCTCTCCTTGCACGGCCGTGTGCTCCAAGCATGTGCATAATAATTGGCAATTCTTATACCCAGCTCAGTGGGGTTAAGGAAAGGTATGATAGACAGGTGGACATTTATGGAACACACACTCAAGAGAATGTCAACGAGATAGCAGTTAAGTATAGCGAAAAGAAAGAAAAAGACAATATCATGTGTTCTGCAAATCGCTTTCTACCCAAAAACGAATTAGAAATCGTAGGGGAACTGGTTCGTTTTTGGATTGAAACGATTTGTAGAACACATGGGCATAGAACTGTTTCTGCACGAAGGCTGTAATAAACTTGCAACAGCTCGCTCCAACTGATCTTTGTGTTACGATATCTGAAGGATAAAGATGACAAAACGAACGAACGGCCAAATTTTTCAGATCTCTTAAAAGGAATATAAATTTCATAATTACTGAGTTTAAAGTAGAGTGCGCAGGGGCCAAACTATTCACGCCAACACTAGCCGAGCGCATGCCGAGGAGCAAACCACTTTTCAGTTGCTGGCCAGCGGTGGAAGAAGCAGAACAGATCAGCTGCGCTCTATTTCGGCGCTCTATTTTCGCTACCAATATACTCTTACTTTTTGGTCTCACTCTGCTTGACAAACGCTGGTTTAAAAACGCTAACAATGAAAACAAAAAAGATTTTCTCACTTGAACAAGGTTTTCAACCAATTGTTACCGAGAAGCTATATGCTAAATGCATATTGTTCACAGACAGCGTATGCTGACCTGAAATATATGATAAGAGTTGTGTTCCTTAAGGAAAAGTCGAAAAGTAAGCAATGTTTTTTTGTAACTCCGCGACGAAGTTAGCTTGGTTTTTTGGTTTTAATCGTAGTGATAAGAGCCCTGCATGAATTGAGTGAAAGTTCCCTTTGATTCATGTTTTAAGAAAAAGGTTTAAGTATATCAAGTCAGAAATAGTTTTGGTTCAAATTAGTCAGCTCAAATTCCCAAACATGGTGTGAAAAACTGACGCCTTCTCGAGCAAAACAGAAAGGACTGGCGAGCACTTATAGCAGCGGTCAAGACCGTTGAGCGGTTCAGATATTAATATCGGGCCAAAGATGAAGAAAGCTTCACATAGAAGAAGAAATGGCTCTTTATTGGTTCCCCACCATTTTGGCGCAGCTTCACTGAATCTGCTCTAGAAGTTCGTATATGCCACCATTTTACTATAATTAATAAGTTTTCGGACTATTTTATTATCAAATAACAGGTACCCGGCGTGCGTTGCTGCGCCCCATTAGTGTCTTAAACACAAAACTTAGAAGTGCAGCTTACTTTACAATTGCCTTCTATTTAATATATTATATATGATAATCTAAATTCATTAGAAAATTGACCAAATTTCGCGATTTTTTGAACCTTCCGGTCTTCACTATCTATCAGAGGTCGCAAAAATAGGTCCCCCGTTTGCCACCGTCAGAAAAAAACATTTTTCGCCCGGCATATTAAATAGGGGTACCAAAACCACCTTTAACTACGCTCTCTGCTTCTATTTGGTTGTGAGGGGAGAGAATCACATTTTGTTGTTGTTTTTTCTCATAGGTCTTGTTGGGACCTTTTGACAAAATTCACGCATTCAAATGGTCTTCTTATGTATGCATCGGTGTGTAAGGCTCAGCTTACAATATGAATGTATGCGACGAACTATATGCGCTCTCTCGTTGTCTCTCGCATTGACTCTTTTTCTGCTTATGTTAAACTCTGGCACAACTCTTGAGTCAGCAATCTTTTGAACTTACATTTTGACAGATGGGTCTTCGAGAAGCACGCATTTTATGACCAATTGACTGACTTGGGCCTGTTATAGGGTTGCTGTCAGACCGATCAGTGCTGTGTGTCCAACCACAGCCACTTAACAGTGAGCGCGATAACAGAACACTTTCGGCTGAGGGAAGCCCGAGAGCGTTTTTGTTTTGTTTTTTCGGTCAGTGACGTGAGCAGAGCGAACTGAAAATAGGGTTGAGAGTTATTTACGAGCAATGCTATCTATCTATTTACCCGTCTTCATGCCAAGCTAAACTCATTATACGGACCGAATGGAATACACCTCCTATTTACCCATCGACAATGGCCAACTATTAAATCTTCACGATAATCTAAACTCATTATGAGTAAAGGGTACAAATGTTTTACTTACTAAGACAAATTTTCAGACATATCCTACGGCAGATTATCTATATACCTGTCCAATTTTGATCAAATTTAAAAAAGCATAGAAAACTAATAATTGCGAAGTTTGGCGACTCTACCATTAAAAACTAAATATAAACAAAACCAAGAAGCTCGCTTTCGAGTTACGATTTTTAGTCCATTACTCCATTACAGCAGACAGACCGAAGAAACTTGGGTTAGGGTCGGCAAACATCGGGAAAAGCTGAGGCGAACTCAAAGCGACGGCTAACAGAGTTCGTCGGAAAAAGGAGTGTCCCACACGAGATGGGCACTAGAAGAAGAAGTAACATACTTTTAAAGAATTCTTGGCGCTCTTAAAAAAGATTCCACCGATATTTACAAAGAAGCCAATCAATTTTTTAAAACAATCAAGTTCCATAACGAATTTTTAGTTGATGGGCTCAAAACAAGCAATGCAAATTCACCAAATCCACCTGCATTTTTTAAAACAGCAACCTGAGAAACGGTCCTTAATTTGTATTTCACAGTCTCTAAAAGTAGCCAACCTTGTGAACCTCTCAAACACTTTTTGCTTCAATGCAAAACCTTGATACGAAGATTAAGATCAAATATACGAATCTGTCCGCTAGGTACAGACTTTCCAGACTACCCACACAGAACAAAAAACGGCAGGATATTTTCAATCTTTTTAATCTTGGAGTAAGCCCGGCATGAGCTTGAAAATTCAATCTCGACTTACAGGATATTCGACACAATTCAAGCTTCCAGGGAATGGCCCAAGCCTTTCGAACTTGAATCATTCCAAATGTGCTTACTTCAATCCCCTTTGAGATCACATGTTCATAATTAAGAGAGAGATAGAGAGAGCGACAATATTTAAGTAGCATTTTTGATTTGAGAGCGAGAGCTACAAAGTTTAGGTAGCATTTTTGACATGCGGCAACAAACGATGGCGATGGTCGTGAGCGATGAGATGCCATTCCATTCGTATTCTCAGTGCGTATGGTCGTGGGTTCGAATCCCAGTTAAGAACAATCTATTTTTATAATTCTTTGTTTTTCAGAAGTTTTAAAAAAACCAAAACTGGTGTGGGTCTTGAAATGTATAACGGGATGTTCTATGGAATATGGCGGAGGAAAGGAAGAAGAGAGGTATCTTTTTATTAAGACTATTAAATTGTTCTCGAATTTTTTGCTTAATTCAATCTTTTTTAAGATTACCCCGGTATATATGTAATCTTTTTCAGGATTAAAAAAGGAAGATCAACACAATCTTTTTCCATATCGGGTCAAGCATATTCGGGATTACGTTGTTTTCATTATCGATTGGGAATGATTTGATCTCGTATGGATTGATTTTTTTTTGAGTGCAGATTCTCAAACAATGGATTTCGCGTTTCCCAATAAGTGCAGGATAGTCGAATGGTGTTTGATATTTTCTATCATCTTCTCATTTCTCAGCTTCGACTGAAGTCGTAATGGTGTACATGTATCCTGAAGGCCATGACCAATAGTGCATCATAGTCCTAATCCTGTTCTTCTGTGTGCAAGTTGAGAAGTTCGTTTGAACGTGCATCTTGGCCAGAGAGATCGGAAAATTTTACAGATAGATGCGATGTTCCCTTATCGTTCTGTCATAGTTTTGGGTTTCCTTAGTATTTCTGTCAGAAAGTCCTGAAGCTGACTGCTTCAAGGTAGGTTTTTCGGCCAACAAGGTCAAGAAGACAGTTTTTTCTGCATTTTACTCTAATTGAAATCAAAACTATTACACAACTGGTATCCCAACAATCACATTCTCCAAATTTAGCCCCTTTAAAAAAACCAATGACTTAGCAACCTGCTCTAGAAAAGTCTGATCAAATCTTCAAAGATATTTGAACAGTGCAATTTGAGAGTGGTACCTGCGGTTGGGACTCAAGTACGAGGCGTATACAAATAGACTACAAACAAAAAAGCCCAAAAAGCGGCCACATCTGTTATTAATAAATTAGAAATCCAAACAGCTCATATGGTATGTTAGTACGTTGCTTGGAGGTAAAACCAAAAAATGTATAAAAAGAAGAACCAATGCCATAATGAAAACCATTCTGCTTCTAGAAGAGGAGCTAGCCACTCGCACCATATATACGTTTTACTCAAAAGAAAAATATTTTTCACAATGGTTAAAATTGAATAACTATAGAATTTTGTACCTTTAATTAAGTTCTGAGGAGTTCGTGTAGTTTCAATTAAAATTATGCCCGTTTTCTGCCGGACTTATGAACTCTGATTGAAACTGAAAACTTTTTATTACTGAAGGGAAAAAGAAATGCGATTACTTGTTATTGTGCTGGCTGTATTTCTTATCTGCTGGGTATCTGCTCGTCAATCACAATTGTTCTCCCTTTTCTTCTTTTCCTTGTTTCATTATCAGGCATTATGGTTGGTAATCGTTGAAATCGTGGGTACCGTTTTTTAAAGGTCTACGCTCAATTGGCATAATGTGCATAATAACCGTTATTTGAGACGAAGAATCGACAAAGGGGTGGCAAAAGTTGTCACTGAATGCCGCACAGCACCAAAACCGGGGTGGAAGGTGGAAACAAGTTTCATGCACTTGCCCATTGCACCTTGCTCACTTGGCTGTTTGGCTGCTGTCTGTCTGTCTGTTGCCGGGGCTTACAAGGATTAACACGACAACGCGATGTCCGATGGAACAATTTGAATAGGTGTCTCCTGACTAGTCTGGGAAATTGTTTCAAGCGATTGCGCATATCAACCACCAAAAAAAAAACAGTCGAGTTACGGGGATACATCGGCTGTTGGCTTTCCCATCGGTCGTAATTCTATTTGTCATTTTGATTATGACATTGTAATGCTTTAATTGATGCGATGCGACACAGAGGAGAGCAGCACAGAGCAAGGGGTGGCATGTGGGTGCGAACTGTAAAAAGGCAATCAACCCTGTCTCTCTGAATTCCGGGATTTGGCCGGGTGATGACTATGACGCGACGAGATTTGCCTTTTTTGTGCTGTGTTGTGTCTAACAAATCCTATAAACAGCCCAGAGGCGACTTTTTGTGCACATCGGGTGTCATCGTCTGGCTCGCAACTTCAATGAATTTTAAATTGAAAGTGTACAATGGAGCTGCATTCGATAGGTACAGTTTGAAGGCAACTGAAAGGGAATATTGAATGATCGATGGAAGATGGAAGAGGAGAAATGAAAGTAAATAGTTGTAGCCCCAAGTCAAAATTGGTATTTACATTCCAGTTTTAATTGATTTCACCTGCTACCATTCAAATTTCCCACATTGTTTTTAATAACTTGGCATGGTGAGGACAATGGCTTCAACAGGATATGGTAACTAAAATGCAAAAGCCGAAAATTGCGTTTTGAACGTGTCCAGGTTACCATGGCAATTTTTTGGTGATAAACCCCAACAACAGTTATTTGGTTGCACGCAATTCGAAAGACGAAAACAGGCGATGGACACATTGGACACGCAACCAAAAATTACCAAGGACATGACCAGGCGCTGCAAAACAATTTGCAAGTAGAAGGAAAACCCACAAGGCGTAGCGCAAATGCTGCAGTTCAACGTTCCACCTGAGCGAGTTTTCCAGAAGGAGCAGGGCACGGCACGAGACCCTCCGCAGCAGCTGTTGTCGCCATCGTCGCGCGGCATTCTAATGCACACACACACACAATGCACAGTGGGCATGAAATATTGTTGACAGGTGAAAATGTTCCACTGGTGAGTTAACGACATGGGAACACGGCAAGATAAGACATTCATCCCTCTTTCTTTTTTTTTTTGGGTGAAAGTGAACTCTCACAACCAGACATAGGCTGGGTCACGTGCTCAGCTGCCATTTGGTTGCCTCCCTTGGGGGGAGGAAGAGGGCCTGGATATGTGTGTACGGGGTAATAAGCGAAAGTGTGTGCCAAGTCAAAGGATAGAAGGTGGTGGTATCCAATGGTGGTGTCACTCAACCCTTGGGGCTTATAATAAATACTTGATTAGTTGAATAATAAATTAAAATCGTTGTCACTTGACAGGGAATTGTTGAAATTTCCTAGGAATTTAATCATTTTGTAGTAAAATAAGTGTTTAAATAACGAGGGGAAAAATTTTTGAAATTTTACAACTGCTTAGAGATATCTGTGAAAACTATTTTGAATAATATGATAAATTCTACCATTCCTCTGAGGAATCAAAGTGGTATGAGGTATTACAGGTGAACGCTTAGTTTTATGAATATTTTTGTATAAATTGGGAGAAATAGTCCCAGCCGGAACTTAAATAAATTAACCGTTATGATTCACTTACCGGAAATAGAATGGGAACAGATATTCCATCCCGCGTCGTCTTGATCACGAACCAAAATTTTTAATTCAGTCCGATCCCGTCCCTATCCCGACAAAAGTAGATACTGTAGAGCTGTCAAACGAATCGATTCGCGAATCGATTCTTTCCATGTTTGAGAATTTGATTTCATTTTTGGGAATCGATTTAAATCGAAAAAAATTACTCACTAATTAAACAATCGGCGCCTTCAAAACTCCTGCTAAGAGTAAGAACAAAATTTTTAAATTTTTTAAAACTGGTCAAATTAGCATGGAGGGACTGTAAGATGGAGGAAAATGGAAAAATATTCTCGTAAGTAATTCGTGTGTTTATATAGAAATGCATAAGTATGTATGAGTATGGAATTTAGTGGGTATCGATATTTTAGTGCTAAGGTATTTTTAAGAAATCGAATGATGGTCACATGTTATAATGGACGATGACGAGACCGCGGGTGGAACGCAGTGGTAGTCTACAGACAGACAGACAACTAACGGGTGTGTTTCAGAATTCTCTAGAGATTTTCGTACAAGCGATTTGATTTGGAACTAAACGAAGAGGGCTTTATATTTGAAATGATAAGAATAAGGTCGGCAATACGCATCAAATCTACTTGGCCTTGAGCAGTCGGTTTCAAATCGCTCAACTTTTGTCATCTAATCTAGTAGCCGGGCATATTAGTGGCACCTCACATATAAAGGCAAGCAGTTTTAATTAGAAATTCAAGCGTTTATTCCCAAATCTCTAAAGATTTCTGGAACACACCCGATTGTAAATAGAAAATCGTGTGTAAATCGTCTAAATAATGTAAAAAATATAAAAACCAAACCGAAAAATATCAGTACCGTTGAAAGGAAAATAAACTTTATTCATATTGTTACAAATATTTAAGCTCGTATTCCTTAAATGCTGATTTATCAACTTATCATCTTATGTGTCAGATAAACTAACAATTTACACTGTCAAGTGTTCACCAGCATAAATCGATGCCAAAAAAATTGATGGATCTTGTTCGATTATTGTGGTGAACGAATGTGATATGCCATCATGATTGCCAATTTTTGGTGATTGTGATGGATGCAAAAACCAGAAAAATTTAAGCTGTCTTTTAAAGTTAAAACGATAAATTTTTCGCTTACTATTTTTAATTATAAATTCCATTAAAGCCGTTCAGCATAAGCCAATCAACTTTTTTTGACGGGTGATGATTGATGTATGCTGGTGAATACGGCCAATGCCTTCTAGAAGATGAGAAATATGATCTAAGTATTTATTCCAGTTGAATTTAAAAAAAAAAAAAATACATTTTAATCGATGTTTTTCTAAAAATGTATGCCATAAATAACGTTTTTTTGACACCTCTAATATACCGTCACGTCCCGATCTCGAACACATAATTTAAATTGAATCCAGTTGCTATCTTTACCTTACATTTTTTTAGATTCCGCAAAAATTCCGTCCCACAGCGAAATTATTTATAAACACGAAAGAAAGTCGGTCAAGCCCGACTATAACATACTCTGCACCCTTAATGTCGCAGCTCGTATTTGGTCACGAGTCAAACGGCCAGTTAACACACAACGCACAAAGCAGTGCGCTCTCTAAGTCTCTCTCTCTCTCTCTCTCTCTCACTAAGATTGCTTGTGCTGAACGCAATGCTTATGTTATGGGTGGGGTGGGTGGGTGGTGTTAACTGTCCGTTTTTTGCTCATAACTTGTTTATCGTTCATCCGATCTTTACCAATCCTTCAGCAAATCGATAAATAATTTTGATTATCAGATATCTCTAGAAGGTACGAATCTATCATCAAAACTGTAGGAGATATGAAGTTTTTTTCAAATTGCGGGGGCGGGAGGGGGCGTGGCAAAAATTGAAAATAAACTTGATCTGCCTGCAAGTATAAGAAATATATGCCCCATACATGTCAAACCTCTATCTCTTACCATCTCTGAGATCTCTTCGTTCATACGGACGGACAGACAGACAGACGGACAGACGGACATGGCTATATCGAATCGGCTGTTGATGCTGATCAAAAATAAATATACTTTATAGGGTCGGAAACGATTCCTTCTCCCTGTTACATACTTTTCCACAAACTTAATATACTCTATGTACCTTCGGTACCAGAGTGTAAAAAAATAAGTGTTAAATCATAAATATATTTTACGTATTGCCAGTTTTAAGTAAATATCACCATCTTTACAATCAATCCATCACACGCAAAAAAAAAAATTAACCTTTAAAACCCCCAAATTCGCCTTGAAAATTAGAAGTTTTTATACCCTTGATAATGGTTTATAAAAGTTGTCCAGATGTCTGTAACGCAGAGAACGAAGCATCTCCGACCACATAAAGGATATATATTCTTGATCAGCATGACGAGTGGATGTATCTGTCTGTCCGTCTATCTGTTTCTATGATATCTCCTCCACAGTTTTAAAGATATCTTGACCAAGCTTTGCACGAAAACTTCAGGTACAAACATTTGTTGAAACCGGCAGGATCGTTTGACCTAAAATATAGCTGCCATAGAAACGATCGGTTACACAGCTACACTCAAAAAATAGTTTTTCTATATTTACGAAAATCGCCCTTGAACCGAAATCGCCATAAAATTTAGAAAAACGATCTACATTTAAGTAAAAATTTGTCTGAATTTTAGAAAAGTAAGTGCAAAAAAAGAATGAATTTCGAGACCGATGGTTCTTGGTTCTTCTATTAGAGGTGTACCCGTTACGCGAATTTGAACGTGTCACGGTGTGTCACGATGTGATCGTGAGCAAAGACTGATTTCCCGCGTGAGCATTCATGATCCGTGCATGTTTCGTGCGTGAGCTAAAGTCAAATATCGTAAATATAAGTCATGCAGTACTCACGAAATTTTTAAAATTGATTTTCCCTATAAGAAATGTTCCTGAAATTTTGGAGTTTTTGTAGATTATATCGTGCTTCCAATATTTAAGAAAGCTTTCCATGCAAATGCTAAACGTTCCACCAAGCTCTGCAAGAGCCCTTTTTTCTGCTGATAGCAGATTACACTAGTTTAAAGCCAAAAAGATCCATTTTAACTGGAACTATTTTTAACTGTAGTCTGGATTGGTGATCTCAAAACTCTATTTCAAAAATTTTTTCTGTTCAACATTTTTTAAATATGAATTTTTTTATTTTTTCGGTAGGTGTTCTTACAGCTTAAGCAATATCTCACTTTTCAATCATCAGATGGAGTCAAGCAAGATAAGAATCGAAAGGTTATTGAATAGTCAATAATCGCACTCAACACTGCTTTCAAATCCTTTCAGTAACTTGAATACAATGAACAAAAATATTTCAAAAAAATCGATTTATTGCTCGAAAACGCAATAAATTTCATTTCCAAATGTCTAGGAAAAATATTTAAAAATTAAAATAACTATTTTTGTTATTTATATTTAAGAACCGCACACTTTTTTCAGATCTGGCTCTCCGCCCACTTCTAATATTGACCAAAAGACGAAGAAAATAGAAAGAAACTTTCTAAACACGTGAAATACTCAAATTTGATTGTTCGTTCCTTCACTTAAATTGATCCAGCTACAATATTTATTCATTGATTTTCTTCAATAATACCTTATTATCTTTGTAGAGGTGGAACTCTTAAGTCGAAAGAATAAAAATTATTTTTTTTTGACTTTTTATATATTTCCTAGGCTAGGATTAATAATGAAATTTCTCGCATTTTCGAGCAAAAAATCGATTTTTTTAAAATATTTTTTGTCATTGTATTCAAACTTCTCAAACGATTTGAAAACAATATTCTACGCTATTATTGACAATTTAATTACCTTTCGATTCATTTCTTGCTTGATATATGGCATGAAATGCAAGTGCACCTACCGAAAAAGTGAAAAAATTCAAATTTAAAAAAATTGCCATGAACAAATTTTTGAAATCGATTTTTGAGATCACCAATCCAAACTACACTTAAAAATAGATTCAGTAGAATGGGTCACTTCAGCTATAAGATATAGTTATCCGATTTTGACCAAAATTTGTAAATCTGTTTGAAAGTTATATTTAGTAATGTTAGTTAATATTAATAATGGCCGAGTATAAGGACGCTAACATTGAAAACAAATAAATGTTTCTTACTAAGACTCATTTTCCGACCGAAGGATTCTATGGCAGCTATAAGATATAATAATCTGATCCGGTCGGTTCCGAGATATTAGCAGCGTGCAGTAAATCGAAAACTCTGTGCAAAATATCAATTCGTTAGCTTCAAAACTGAGAGACAAGCTTGCGCAGAAACAGACGGACAGACAGACGGACAGACAGACAGACGGACAGAAAGACTGACGGACAGACAGACAGACGGACGGACAAGGCTCAATCGACTCAGCACGTCACCCTGATCAAAAATATATATAGTTCAAGGAGTTGGAAATGAAAACTTCTATGCGTGGAAAACCTCTGGGCAATATTATAATACCCTTTGCAAGGGTATAAAAGCTGTTCCGGCAACACTGTTCATTTTTTATTACCTTGTAGAGGGTATATTAAAATTGTCCAAATGTTTGTAACGCATAGAAGGAAGCATCTCCGACCAATTAAAATCAACACAATTTTGGGGAGATTGGTCAAAATCTGATGAATATCGTAATATCGTAAAGCTGTCATACAACAAACAGGCAAGCAAATGGTCAAAGGAGTGGCGCCATCTATTGCTGAGTTTGGGAAATAACTCAGCTTAGAATATTCGATAAAAATCATTTAAAACCTTAATTTAAATATATTATACTAGCTACAAGGGTATATAAACTTCGGTCGAGTCGAAGTTAGCTTTCCTCTATATTTTTCTGCTTCTTTCCCGTGGACCCGTGAAATCCAACGTGACAGTGCTTAATTCAAGTTTCAAACGCAATTTTCATTGCGAAATTTTGCAATAAATTTTAAGGAGCGTCAATCGACATGAATTCCTTAGACCGACTGATTATCAACCCACAGCTCAGCCTGCTTATCCTAGAGATCTAAGATTTAACATACGTCTTAGTGCAGTTATATAGGTGCGCACCATGAATAATTAGTAAGTCAGAAATTTTCGCACTACGTAAAAATGTGGTTGTTACGGGATGGGATAGAACATTATATCTGTACGGGCCACTGCATTTTCCCCGCCTGACTTAATCCTCTCTTGACACTTTTTACCACATATTGATTAGCTGCAAATTCGAAACTGTCTAAAAATTAAAATGAAGCCAATCATATTAAAACAGAAATGGTTTTTAACAAATAGATTTATTACAAACAAAGTTTTCAATCAGCTGTTGGGCTAATCAAAAATTTTTATTTTTTCCTAAGAATTTCTGTAAAACTTTGACGCGAACGAATTCGCGACGATGGCAGCTAGTTTAGCTATATGTTTTTACGGAAATCTTTTTATACTGCTTTAGCTTGGATCAAAAGCTTATCTTGTCCATATTCAATGTTTATTTTCCATTCCCAATAAATTCACAACTAAAAATTCTTACCATGAATGTGGAAAATCCAATGTTTAACCTTTTCTCCCAATCAATTTGTCTTGTTTGCCATATGACTTGAAGAGTCGATTTCCCTCCAGGCCTAGCCGTATAAAAAAAACTTTTGGTTCACCCTAATAGCTTTGAAATTACTTAATACCAAAGCCCCCCAATAAAACCAAAAGTTACAGTTCCAGAGAAAAATCTTTAAAAATTCTTTTTGCACACTTTCACCTAAAAGAGAAATTCACAAAAGTTGAGCTTCTGCAACCGAAAAAAAAAACAAGTGAAGGCAGCAGCAGCAAAGTGTGACAAAGTTGGGGAGCAGACGAGGCGAGAGTGTATAAATGTCTATTCGAGTGTAGAATTTGATTGCACTTGGAAATGTCTTTATGTGTGTTTGAGTCAAGACATCGATAATGTCGATGATGATGAGCGCCTTTGCCCCGATTGTCTTTTATGGCTTGGAAAATAAACTTTTCTAGCGATAAACGCTTCAATGCATTTAAGATGCAAACGGAGAGGGAAGGATCTTTGCAAAGTCTTAAGGTCTGAGAGGCGTAAATTCACTTAAATTATGCGTAAAAGTCCAAGCTATTCGCTCTTTTTGAACCAATTTGCTGAGTCACACATGCCAGTAGTAGTGTAGGGGGAGGACGCGGGAAATCCCCCACTGTGACCCACATTTATACGCTTGAATTGATTTTCCAAGCTTTGGCAATCAGTGAAGGACACAAAACATACGCGACGTATACGCAATGTCTTGGCCCTTTGGCCCGCCTTAATTCTAACGAAGGCACGCACTACTTTTCGGGCAGATATTTATGCTGTGTTGGCGAGAATCCTGCTAGGATAACCTTCTCCATTTTTTTTTTTTTGGTTTTTTGTTAGGGTTTTGATAATTTAATGCCTGTTTGAGTTAAGACAGCGAATCCCTTTTTGGCCTAGTCCCCTACATGTGTGAGTTGTGCTCGGCCCACACATAAACCACAATATTTAATTGGTTCGAAGCCTTTTCGGCTCACACACGTCCTTTGAATGCATGAGGAAATTTTGTGGTGTTTTTTTTGCATATTTAATGCAATTACCGAAAGGTTTTCCCCATTGGAATTGGCCACCCAAAAATGTGAGCAAGAGTAAAATTGATTTAGCCAACAGGCTTGGGCATTCAGCATTAGAATTTGTGTAGCCAAACACCTTGGAAGTGATATTGATAGGCCATAAACTGGGGAAGGGTTGGGACAAGTAATTTTTATTACACCCAGCCACATGGTGTTGACCTTTGGATGTCAGGAAACCAAGTAAGCCGATAAAAGCACTTTTATTTTTGATGGCATAATATTCTAGGTACAAAATGTCTTCTTACTGACAAGAATATAACCATTAGTTGTGACATACAAATCAAAGAATTAAGTAATTACCAAATCTGTGCCATACTGAGCTCTACGTGGAGCAAGAGAGGGTCGCTGGCTCGAGCCCCACGTTGGGCGCCACCTGTTTCTCAATGGAGTGAGACCGGCACAGTAAGAAGGTGGATAAGGCAAAGCCATCCTGTTTCCGTCCGTCTGTCTTTCCAGTTGTACCATGAACTGTATTCCCTTCTTTAACAAACTAAACTTTAACTTTCCCTTTGCTACCTTACAAAATCAGAGTCCCCCCCCCCCCCCTTATTCCCTCACATGCCACAAAACTAAGGCAAACAAGAAATCAAACAAAAACCAAATAACATACTTTAAAAGTTAAATAATGTGCTTGGGAAACTAATTTCCAACACTTGTGCTAATCTCAATTTCAACTTTTATTTTATTCAAATTTGATGCTTTGTTTTGGCAGAGATAAAAACACACAAAAACGAAACGAAATGGAACCGAACTTCGCCTCATCCCCCGTCCCCCACCCAGGCGCTAACTTTATGTGTTGCCGCGAAATCTCAAAACAATCAAAGTGCGAGAGTGAAAAAAAGGGAACAAACTCAAATAATATTTCTGGACCAGGACCTGGAGCAGGCCCAGCTTCTGTTTCTCTTTGTGTGGGCGTTGATGTTTGCTCAACGAATACAACAAAAACAACAACAAAAACAACAACAGAAAGCCAACTTCAACTTTAGTGCGAAAAACTTTTGCCACTTAACTTTTGTGCATGCAGCCTCCACGTCGCTCGGCGTAGAGCGAGAACCAATCCCAGACTGGCAAAGCAATTAAAATTATTGCTGGGCGAAAAAGTAATATTTTTCAAGTGCTAAATAAACACACTATAAAAATCCCCAAGCCACCAGCTGCCTCAAGTCCGTCTCTGACTCCGTCGCTAGGTGGCGCTGAGCTGCACACACTCGCCCCAAAAGTTGATTCAATGATGTTTCCAAGATTTATTTACATATGCAAGGCGCGCGCGCGCGCCGCTCTAAGTACTTTTCTTTCCGCAATAAATGATTTTTCTTTTGCCCTATGCCACCAGCACCGAATCAGAATCATAGGAAACCGAGCTGGGGAAAAAGGGTTGGACGAACTTTTATTTTTTTGGTATTGGAAGAGCTCTCGAGAAGTTGTTGGATGCGCGGGAAAGGCTTCGCTTGATTGCCTACTTAATGGCAAAGTGATACGAAGTCACAAGTTTGTGGAAAGATAGGGTAATAAAAACGTAGAGAAGCTGGGCAATAAATGGGAGAAACCTATTAGAATTTACAGGTGAGAAAATTGAAATTTATAAGTTGTAAATCAATTTTGATTTAAAACACCACAACCTCCACATTTGTTGAGGTTTTTAAAGTAAAACGAGAAAGGAAAGCTAACTTCGTCTGTGCAGAACTTTGAATACACTTAAAAAAGCTAGCTCCAACGGTTAGCGACTTCGACAAAGCATCGCACATCAGTTTGAAATCATATGATATTAAAATTGATCGAGCTTAGGAACGCTAACATTCAAAACAAACCAGTTTTTCTCACTATAACCCATTTTCCGAACGATCGTTTCTATGGCAGCTACATGAAATAGTCATCCGACCGCGGCGGTTCCGACTTATTAGCAACGTGCAGCCGAAAAAAGACTCAGTGCAAAGTTTCAGCTCGATGGCTTCAAAACTAAGGGACTAGTTCGCGTAGAAACAGACGGACGGATAAAACTCAATTGACTCAGCTCGTCAGGCTGATCAAGAATATATATAGCTTTTGTGGTTGCAGATGATTCCTTCTATGCCTTTCAAACTTCTGGGCCAAATGTTTATACAGTTTTCATATGTATAACGAGAAAGAATGTCGGTCAAACCCGACTATATATCTAATTAAATTAAGTTGACACACAAAATAGCAAAAAAATCATAAAATGTGTGAAGTGCTGCCCATCGGCGTTTTTTTATACCCGTTACTTGTAGAGTAAAAGGGTATACTAAAGTCGTGCAAATGTATGTAACAGGCAGAAGGAATCATTTCCGACCATATAAAGTATATATATTCTTGATCAGCATCAACAGCCGAGTCGATATAGCCATGTCCGTCTGTCCGTCTGTCCGTCTGTCCGTCTGTCCGTCTGTCCGTCCGTCCGTCCGTCCGTCCGTCCGTCCGTCCGTCTGTCTGTATGAACACCTAGATCTCAGAGACTAGAAGAGCTAGAGCAACCAAATTTGAAATGTAGACTCCTATTGTCTGCACGCAGATCAAGTTTATTTTCAATTTTTGCCACGCCCCCTCCCGCCCCCGCAATTTGGAAAAAACGTCATATCTCCTACAGTTTTGGAGATAGATCGTTCGTTCCTTCTAGAGATACCTTGTAAACAAAATTATTTATCGATTTGCTGAAGGAATGATAAAGATCGGAACGATACTCAAGTTATGTGCAAAAAACGGTCAGTTAACACCCACCACCCACCCCACCCATAACCTAAGCATTGCGTTCAGCAGCAATCTTAGTGAGAGAGAGAGAGAGAGAGAGAGAGAGAGAGAGAGAGAGAGAGAGAGAGAGAGAGAGAGACTTAGAGAGCGCACTGCGTTGTGCGTTGTGTGTTAACTGGCCGTTTGACTAGTGACCAAATTCGAGCTGCGACATTAAGGGTGCAGAGTATGTAATAGTCGGGCTTGACCGACGTTTTCAAAAGTTTTGTTGTCTGATCTGTTTATCGTGATGAATTTGGAGTCATTTATGTTGCATTTAGTAATTGACAAATGTCTATTAATATCTGGCGGATAATAAATAGCCGAGTTAAAAAATATTGCATACTTTTCGGCTGACCCACCTCAGGCATACAGGAAGGCTATTAAACATTTGTTTCCATGAGTAACGGGTATATCGAAGTCGGTTAGAGCCGACTTTAACTTACGCTCTCGTTTTCTTATCCGATCTTTATCATTTCTTCTGAAAATCAATAAATAATATTGATTAATAAAAATGTCTGGAAGGTACGAATCATATCTACAAAACTGTAGGAGATATGAGGTTTTTTCCAGGCCAAATACCTGCCTGCAGGTATAAAGCATATATGTCACGACATTAATTGAACCTATTAATAATGCATTAATTTCAGCTCACACTGTATTTTTGTGGGTTTGAGAAAGACAACTATATGCGCATTTTGAGTGGTTTTAATGCAGCGGTGTCCAGACTCACACAATCAAGCATTGCGCTTGTGTGCTTAGCAGCGAATCACGAAGTAAATTTGTTGACATTTCAACATGAGCAACAAACAAACGAACAAATGCTTCTTGAGAGAACAAAAAGCCGAACACGCGTATCGTAAAAGATGAAGCTGCAGAGCGTGCTATTTATAGAACAGGGTCCAGCAAGCAGTGAGCGCGAAAATGTGACTGTGCCTCTCTCTAAGTCTCATGACTTCGGCAAGCATTCGGTGTGAATTGGCGAATACTTATGTTCGTGCCACAGGGGCTATCGCTGGGAAACTCTGTTATAGAACACACGTATTCTCTCTCTCTGTACGTGTGTCGCTGCGACGTCGGCAGAATTGTGAGTTCCCATTCCCATGGGATAATTTTTCGGCATTTGGACACCACTGTTTTAATGCATTAAGTTCTTCTTATCGATAAATATGCTAGAAAAAATACTGAAAAATGCCAGAAAATATACAGATTTCGATTGCCATCGATCGATAGATTAATGCATTAAATTGTACTTCAAAACTAATTGGTTGGTCATTAATTTGTTTTGCATCCATCAAAATGGATGAGATTGGAAACCATTTGCTGCTATGTTCAGCATGTTTAAAATTATACGCGGCAAGCATATTAATAAAAAAAAAACTGACTAATTAAAAAAAAAAAACAATAAAAAATAAATAGAAATTTTCGGAGATTTGCCTGATGCTTCGCGCACAAGAAGGCTTCAGTCATAAGTTGCTGCCGTAGAACATGGACGTGGACACGACAATATATTTACAAGTCTGTGTTTTGCATGAACCCCTACTCCAATCTGGATTGCCTCTAAATATGTTAAAGCCATATATTCAGAAGCAGGACACATTACGTTATTTGGCTACAGATGAAAGTCAAACGTCACTGCAATTGCCTTTTTGAATCCACCAGTCGACTATTTCTAAAATTTTAAAGGAGACAATACTTGGAATTTCCATCTTCAAGCACGGAATGGGAAAAGATTTTTATGAATCATAGGGATTTCCAAATTGCTTTGGTGCTATTGATGGCAAGCATTGCAAGATGCGAGCGTTGTCCAATGCCGGGTCTACCTAATTCAATTACAAAGGTGACAACTCCATAGTTTTTCTGATCTTAAATATGCAAATTACTGCGTCTTGCAAATTGCCGGAATCATCTGTAGTGCTTCCGTATATATTCGTAGCAGATGACGCCTATGTTCTCACGGTTACACCAAAACAAACCAAATTTTAAGCCGACAACAATTTAATTAGAAGCTTTCTCGAAATCGGAGGGTGGTGAAGAACGCGTTTGGAATATTGGCTATTTGCTTCCAAGTTTTGTTTCAACAAATAAATAGGACTGCAAAATATGCTGCCCACAATTTTGTGTTTGCACAATTTTTTTAAGGGAGGATACCATTCAAAACGCATTCGATGGCAGACAAACATGTACTCCGCGGAGTGGACGCTCTCAATAATGAAACTGCAAATTTCCTCGCTAAACACAGCTTTTGCTATTTCCAAACTGTTTAAGGCCGCTAAAGAAGAGATTGAGAGAAGCTTGACCCTGGCCCTCCGTTGGAGGTGCTGTTTGAGCCAATTTTACATTTACAAGACCGCGAAAAGTGTGACCTTGAGTCCATAGGTTGGTAAACCTGAATCAAAAGCATATATGGCTGTGCCTTTCACTCGTGCATCGATTCATGTTGTGTCATATGGGCTTAAGCAGTATTTGTTCCATACGTGTCAAACCTCTATCTCTTACCATCTCTGAGATCTGTTTGTTCATACGAACAGACGGATAGACAGACGGCTGTTGATGCTGATCAAGAATTTATGTACTTTATAGATTCGGAAATTATTCCTTCTCCTGTTACATACATTTGGACAAGCTTAATATACTCTACATTCGGTACAGAGTATAAAATTTTGTTTTTATGTGAAATATTTTCAAATCAATCACAGCATAGAAAAAAGTAGGTGCTGAAAGTAGTGCTGTGTTGGTCGGTCGTGACTCCTCTCCCCCCTTTCCCACTATCCCATATCAGGGTATATTCTACTTAAATACAAGAAGATCTATGCTTAAAATCGATACTTTTTATGCTTTTCAACCAAGACGAATTGTGCTTGATATGAAGCCGACTATATTTAAAACCAAGAATTCCCAAAATTCGTGCTCGATTTCAGTATTTTCGGCTTGGATCCAAGAATATTTTGTCTTACCGTTCTTTTGACATCTTGACTATTATATAACCTTTTCATAAATGATATCCCACAGGTTTTATCCCATTCGCATGCATTGATGAAAATTTGTTTGTCGTATAACAACCCGTCGTCTGCTCTCTTCCTCCAATCCAACTTCAACTCTCTTCACACCTGGTGCTCTGTTAATAGGCTTCCTCTTAATCTCAGCAAGTGTAAATGTGTGACTTTTAGTCGTAATCAACCATATGAGTTTGATTATATACCATCCCATTGGAACGAATCTATTTAGTGGATGATTTGGGTGTGCAATTTGTACCCAAGTTATGTTTTAATAGTCATATGGTGGTCATCGCAAACAAGGCAATGGGAGTTCTCGGGTTCATTAAACGATGGTCCAAGGAATTTAATGACTCCTAAGTCACTAAGCAACTGTGTATTTCCCTAGAGAGATCAATACTTGAATATAGGACGTGAGTCTGGTCTCCATATTACCAAAAATATCAAGATCAACTGGAATCGGTTCAGAAGCAGTTCTTTGTTTTCGCTCTCCGAGACTTAATCTGGGATCCTACCACCCATCTTCCTCGATACGAGCTCAGATTACCCCTAATATTTACAGTAGTAGTAGTAGTGTGCGATTTTATTCAAAAGTCAACATTAATAAATAATATATAATGGCTTACAATTTTTGGAATAAGATCGGTGGAATCTAGCTTTGGCAGTCTGCCTTCAGCTTTAGTGTGTAGTACATTTAAAATTACGAAAAGTTTCTGTTATTTTTTTTTTTAACATTAACTAAACTAAAAATCTTCTGTGTGTATGCGCCTGTAAGTTCTGTAAGTTGTAGCATCTTTGATATTATAATATAGGCTGTTCCAGTTTTCACCATTTAGGATGATGACAACCTGTTGCGATGAGAGCTGTGCCTGTTGCCAGTATAGTTTTCTGATTTCACTTAAAATCGGACATGCTCCTAATAAATGGCACGTGTCCTCCTTCACATTTAGGTTGCAAAAGGTGCAATTGGCTTCCGGACCCCTGGTGTAGCGTCTGTTATTCACATCACATCTAGCATTTCGCATCTTGCTCTGAATATTGCCGAGATTTGGTTTTGACTGTGCTGGTTGTTAAAATAGATTTTTTCTCCTAAGGAATAGTTAAGTTGCCTGTAGATTTCTCTGTGTTCGCTCGCTCTTGCCTGCCGAGTGTGTTTTAGCATATAGCTGTTACTTACTTTTTCCACAATTTGAGAGTGTGCCTCTTTCCACGAATAAGAGTTGCTGATGCTGACTCCAACACCGTGTTCCTCCTCAAGCCTGCTCCAGACTTCAAAACACTGGGTTCCTCTTGACTGTAAGTCCTTGGCACTGGTTTTTACCATACGGTTATCGGGCAATGAAATTATCTTTCTCATATACGCAAAGTGTGTGCTTAGTGATTGACAGTATAGAGGACAGAGGCCAGTTCCAATAAATGTATTGAGTATTTCGGGGCAACCTAAACATCTTTTTTATATACATAGAAGCGAAGTAGCTTCTCCGCTTCATCATATTCATTGTATCCCCAGACCTGGGAGGCGTACATTAGGATTGAGCCGGAGGTGGCCTGGAACATCCTGTATTTTATGCTAGGTAGCACATTTGTCTTGCTCCTAATATTTACATTTTATTTATTTATAGACCCCTTTCAGGCAAAATCGACTCTATCGCTTTGTTATCTAATGTAAGTCTTGCTGTCCCACAACGCGTTACTGGAAACTTTTGTCCTATTCATCAACAGGCTTGCCTAACAAACAACGCTGATCATGAACCCTTCCGAAACCTTTCTTTAAACAATAACTTGCATTATCATACTTTATCATCTCACTCCTCATTGTTTGTAATAAAAGATAATTTATTGTCGTTCCCAAGAAGGCTTTCTTAATGTTAGACAGGACATCGTTAAACTATAAACTAAATAAATAAAATAAACTGCTTGATATCCAGCACGATCGGGTTGCTTTTTGATGTGAAACATATTTAATTTCGGTACGGAAGATTTTAGTAGAAGTAAAAATTGACATCAGCGTCACGTGACGCTGACGTCATTCATATTTTGTGTTGTTGTTTGTGGGCACAGTGTGGGAAGAGTGTGGGAAGAGTATTGGAAGAGTGTGGGAGCAAAAGTGGGTACAGTGTGGGAACAGTGCGGCAACAGTGTGGGAAGAGTATGGGAAGAGTGGGGAAAGAGTGTGGGAACAGTGTGAGAAGAGTGTGGGAAGAGTATGGGAACAGTGTGGGAAGAGTGTGTGAAGAGTGCGATCTTGTTGTTGGTGTTTCTACTCCCTATAAGTTTTCTTCTTTTGAAAGATTGCCATTGCTGATTTATATAACATTGAGAGAGCTTGTGATTTTGAAATTAAGCCCTTAAATTTAGCATCATGTTTCACAGCAAAGCCTCGTGAGTGTTAACGACACTCGCACCTTTCTTTTTCTTAGTGTACAGTTTAACGCCAAATACGAACGGCAAAGTGTGCTTTTTACTACACAGCTGGCACCAATAGCTGGTGAAGGTAGCCGGTTGATGACTTCTCGCACAGCTGGGATACACACAACCCGCTGCACCACAAAAAGTCATCCAAGATTCAGAGCATGAATTCTTTATCTGTCCGGCGTTCAATGAAGAACGACATAATTAAAGTATGCGTTTGGGATTGACACCAGCAGCTGGCAGCCTGGTGGGTATGGCCCCAGTAGTCTTCTAAAGCCTTGGAATCGCGCAACAATTCACATAGAAGGGAAACCTACTATATACATATGAGCCAGATGAGCATTTCCCCCCTGGTGAAGTAATACCTTACGGCTGTGCCACCGGGCACCGATCGAAAATGTTTTGAGAGTTTACCTGTTCAATAAAAAACTTGACCTTTTTTAGCACAATCCTATTTCGCACATTTTTATAGACACCTGGCTGACTTTGGTAATTATTGGTGCCTCCTTGGCCTGCCTTGAAGCCCTTAAAGAGCTCTTGCACCAACAACTCGAGAAGCTATTTCAAGTACGGGTTATAGTGAAAAATATTTTTAGAAATTAAATTATCTTTGTCTCAAGCACAATCAAGAGGGAGTTCGCAGTGTCATAGGTACATTTCTGCAACGGCTAATTTGATAAAGGTTTGTAACCGAAAATTGGCTTAACTAATTTTAATAAAGCTAAACCACAAAATTCTTTTTCGTACTAATCTTTGAAGTCCGAAACCAAAAATTCGCCATAGTGATGCTTAGAATGTTTAATAACAATTCATTTCAAATTTGCCCAGCTTTTTGCTGTCTTCCGCCCTTGGCGCTAAACAAATACCACAAAAGCATTGAGATAAGCTCATGGATAACTTAACCATTAAATTGCACACAAATTGCATCAAATATTTAGTTGACCACGAAGCTGCCCAGACAAATAACCGAAATTTTCACCTTGCCCAATGTGCAACATATGTGGGTACGTACATATGTCTATATATACTGCCAATAAATAAACACACGCAAATATTTTATGCAAATTTTCAATTTAACACAACATTAAATGCTCAAATGCTTGCCGGACCACACACACACTGCTCGTATATTTTATCAATAACAAATATTAAGTAAATTTCCTTACAACACACTTGTGGCTTAAATGCCCATAAACCGCATGTTAATATCCCTGAGAAGACATACTGCTACATTTGCCCTGAGTCCTGAATCTGTGGTTGATTTTCATAATTTTAGCAGACACACACACACACAGTCAGACAAACCTAAATGTTATTATACTGCGGGGAGTCTCCGAGTATTGAGTTGGAAATCAGCTGCCGTAGCCTTAATATGTTTGTTTATTTATTTATGCATTGCACTTGTTAGGCGTGAAATTCGAATGTGTGTAGATCAGATATCCTGCACAATGCAATTATGGGGCATATTTCACTTAAGCCGCTTACCAAATTGTTATGTACTTTCAAAGCCGTTGGCCATCAATCATTGGCAAAAGGTCAACTGCTGTGATTTGTCAAAGTTTCAACTAATTTACTTATTTCATGCCTTAAAACTTTCAACTTTACCTCATTAACTGTCAAAAGGCACACAAAATAGAAACTTTTGCCACAAAGTTCATTATCAAGTATTTTCCACTCATTTTACAATATTTACAGTAGGTGACAGGCTTATGATTAATACGGGTAAAAGGAGTAGGAGTTGGGTTGTGGTGTGTAGAATAGTCAGGGGTGACAGTCACTAGGTGCCTGGCTTGTCATTAACCTCCCACACAAACACACTCACTCTCTCTCCATGCGGGTCAAAAGTTTGCCATGTAAAGATTTGAACTGAAACTTTTTGCGAACTTTCAAAATTGACATTGACCAGCCCCCTCGCTTCGTTTGGTTTGGTTAGATTGTAATTTAAGATTTGTGGAATTGGAGCAAGCGGATTGACAAGTGGATGGATTATGGCGATAAACAGTACGACTAATTGATGCTCTTTGTTGTTTGCGGTATGAAATAATTACAGCTGAAAATTTGGATAGCTCAACCTGCTTAATTAAGGATTTTTGGTACAATTAAATAAATTTGAGACTTAAGACGATACAGATATATCGATAATGTACGGTCACACTCTATAGAGAATGATCGAGAAGAGATGACAGTTACAGGCATACAATAGACCAGCGATGGTCACCAGTACCCTCCAGGGGGGCGAAGAAATTTAGCTATTAACACATATACGAGCCGAACGCATGCCGAAGCTGAGGAGAAGAGGGCAAAATGCCTTTCAGTCGCTGGCTAGCCTTTGATGCTGTCATGTCGAAGCAATTTCGCGGAGCTTTTTTTTCGCACACCAATACACTCTCACTTTTTGGCTGCGCTCTCGTTGGCCAACGCTGCCATAGACGAACATAGACAGGAGTTGTAAAAAGAATTGACAAAACAATACCGTATGGACAATGTAAATAGGTAATAGAATGTAAACAGAAACCCGTGTAAATAATGTGTAAATAAAAACCAGAAAATCATCATTTTTTAAATCAGAGTATCATTTAGTTTTCTCATTTCTAAACGCGACGTGCAGAAAAGCTACACAAACGTTATGGGTTGAAATTCCCGTTGAAAACGTGTAGAAATCCCACACTTTCACTAACACAAAAAAAAAAAATTATTGCTCCTTTTTATTTATTTATTATTGTTTATTAGCGTGCGCGCTGCGGCTATCGTTGAAAGCTCAATTATTTCGCTATGCGCATCATCTCAGAGTAGAAGTTACTTGGGAATAAGCTGATTTCTAGATAGATTTTGAATTTTGCTTTTCTACACGCGGCGTTTAGATATTGAAATCCTACACGTTACGTGTAGCTTTTCTGCACGCCACGTGTAGCTTTCTGCATTCTACATTTTGCGTGTGCAATTTAGCAGGGCGCAATACGTTTCGTTTAGCTTTGACGTTTCTAGACGCGCCGTGCAGCTAATTTTGTTTTCTTTGTGTAATGAGAACAATACAAATATTGATATATTTCTTTTAATTGAAACGAAGAGATTGGAAACTAGTAAACTTTAACGTAAGTCAAAGTCTAAGTGTAAGAAATCTTCAGACAATCCATAACGAAATTCCTAGAACCAAAATTGCCACTTGAAAAGAGAATGAAAACCAACTGTAACTCTTACTCACTTGGTTTTTCGTCTTAAACAATAACTTGCACTTCAATTTTATTTTATAAAGCATCTTAAGAACCAAGTAATCCCTTAAAAACTTCTGCCCCAACACCTGACCTCAAAGCATCCAAACGCTGGTCATTTGCCGGGTCATCCCTAAAAATTTACTGACTTAAGCAAATACCCTCATTTAAACCGCATGATTGATGTCTGTTCCCTCTTTCCATATTCCAGCTCTTCTCCTACCTTTTAGCTCTCAATATAAACAAAATCCAATTCTACTCCCTTCAAGAATTTGGACTGGCGTCAAACTTGTCGCCTGGGTCCGGATGGAACCTTTTCGATTTTTTTCTCTCTATTTTTTGAGTCATCACGGGCATTGCACTTTGGCTTTGACCATCAAGATTTTGTTGTTGATGGAGTAGTGGCCTTTTTGGCAAAAGACTCGTTTCCTGGGCTCATTTATAAAATTTCTGGCATTTTAAATTCAACAAAAGCCTCCAAAGGGTTGGGGAGGCCACATGCAGGATATATGAAAAATGAATGCGGCGCCTAGGACTCCGGAGAAATCCTTTATGGTAATCCAAGATGATGGCCCCTTTTTTTGCGGTTGACATGATTCACTTTAACGATAAGCCAAAAGATAGCCCCAAAGTCAGTGAAAATGTAGTTTGAGGACAAAGGACAACTTGGCAGCCTTTTTGGCATATCAATTTTTTTGGTTCAAAGCAATTTCAACGTTTGAATAAACGTTTCATTTAATTTGCGAGCAAACAAAAAATCATAAAATAAATAAATATAAGCGAAAAGCACAAACAATTTGCCCAGCGGCGCCAAACTTTATGTAAACACGTAATGCTCTACGCAGCTTACAAAAAAAAAAAGATGAAATTGTAAAAAGAAATTCAATTTTCAGCAACATTAGAGGCAAAAGTTGTTCACTCGGTGGCTACGACTACGTGTGCGTGTCGTGAGACAAAAACCCGGGAAGGAAAATTGAAAATGGAGCCGCCAAAGAAGCTGAAGCAGCCACAGAAAATTACAATTGTGCATTCTTTCTGTTTTGCCGTTGCCCAAATAAATTGCACATTTTTATGCTCCTCTTTATTTGGCAGTTGAAAATTAAAATGCAAAGTAAATTTATTGCAGTGCTCTGCCCTGTGGGTCAAATGCAGCGAAGTGCAGAGCAGGGATTGAATCATTTAGGACGATTTTAGCCAAAACAAAATTAATGTCATGAGAGAAACCGTGGCTAGCTCCATATTACCTTATAAATTTTTGACTGGCTTTGATAAAATTCTAAAAAACAATGGCAGTCTTGGAACATTGCGTGTTCGGAACTCAAAAGAGTTTACTATTAAAATCAAATTTTTTATAGCCCACATGCCAAACAGTCCGCGCTGATGATTGCATGTTCTAATATGTAAATTGTACAACACTGTTGAGCACGCAGACGCTTATCGTTATCGATAAATTATCTTGCATCTCGCCATGTAATTGTCGCCACTTTTTCATTTAATTAGAATTTATTTAACCAGGTCAGTAATCCGATTTGACGGGTGTGCAAAGCTCACGTGTTTAACATGCAGGCAACACTTTTGAAACTTAAACAGCTCTTGAAATTTAACAAAATTGGTTTACTTATCTTCATTTTAAAACAATGATCCATAACCAAAAAAAAAAAAAACCCAAAGATATGCTGTATTAGGTGCAGGCTGTCATATCTTTTGGTGTCTGTTGTTTTCATGCATGTGTAAACGCCTGCCAGAGCCATGCCAAATATGGGGGAATACATAGAACAACAAATTATTTTATTAATTGAATGAATGAAAGAGGCAGCAGCAGCTTAGCAGCATGTCAGCATCAAACAGCCCTACTTATCCGCACATTTACAATGTAAATGCTGCAGGCCAAAATTAAAAACTGTATCTTTTTAGTAGGTGAAAGGCAGAAAATGTGTGAAAAAAAGGTGCAAGTGTCGTTAACACTCACGAGGCTTTGATGTAAAAAATTATGCTAAATTTAAGGGCTTAATTTTAAAATCACAAGCTCTCTCAATGCTATAAATACTGGCAAATAGACAGAGACAGACAAGAGGATTCATTTGAATAAACTCTATCTTTAAATATTCCCACAGACTTCCAGCACACATCCCACTCCCCTCCCACTTCTAACCACTTCCCACCGACATCCCACTCCCCACACACTTCCCACCCACCTCCCACTTCCTGACGAGTACTGGCAAAATAACGTTTTTTGGATTCGTTGGAATAAACTTAATCTTTAAGTATTCCCACCCACTTCCCACTCCCCACCCACTTCCCACCGACATCCAACTCCCCACACACTTCCCACCCACCTCCCACCAACTCACCACCCACTCCCAAAACACTCCCCACCCACTTCCCACCCAATTCCCACATATTCCCACCCACTCCCCGCTAAAATCCTACTAAAATCATCCGTACCGAAATAAAAGATATTTCACATAAAAAAAAATAGTGCTACGGCAAACAATACATAGAGGGATAAAGAGAATGTAGCAGTTGTTGTTGTGTAGGACGAATGCTAAATTCACTGTCACTCAAAAGCTACTGTGCTGCTGCTGCCTCGTTTCGGTAATAATACAGCTTCGGACTTGGAGCTTCAAATGTTTCTTAAATGTGAACCAAACCACATCTGAAAAGTAGATGAATATAAGGCCCAGCTGTACGTTTATCAGACCAACTTAATTTAACAATTGACGAATTAGAAACCGACTTTGTGGACGAAATTATTGCAATCGATGTGATATCTCTAATGTGTCGAATACTACGAGTTGGCAGATCTCATTTGACGACAGACGATTTTAAAAGATGTTGAGCGTGTCTCAGTGCACATTCCAGCAACTTATATACAGTGTTAGAAACTACCCAGGTATTTGAACCTAGGTACATACGTAGATACATATTTTGTGTACCACTTACCTTACCTAGGTATTTTTAAATTACTGTACCTTTTACCTTACCTAGGTCCAAATTTTCATGTACCTTGGCAAATGATAGTCTGGATGGGAAACTAATCTAGTTTAATTATTGGGAGCATTCGGCAGATAAATCCGACTAGCGATTACTGATTTACGATTTGCGATTGCTGAAAAGTCTCTGCTGAATGGCACTGATGGCAGGCTTTAAGATATTCTGTGGCTTTAGTACTTTTTATCAAATAAAAACCCTGAGACAAATAAACTTAAATATTTACAAAAAATAAAAAATTTCATGGGAATGCTTGCAAAAAGGTAGGTTGACCCAGCAATCTGTAACCAATCATACTTTTTGTTCGATTTCTTTGCGGCCAATCGCAGTCGGATATCAGAAATCACAAATCGCAAATCGAAATTGTCTGCTGAATGGGCCCATTTTTTCTATTTGGGATTGTCGGTGTGAATGTTAAAATATCAAAGTTTTGAGCAAATAACTTTGTTGGTCCATAAGCCGCATTAAGTCAACTAATTACAGAAAACTGCCGGCACAACTAGCATGGAATTAAGGTACATAAACTCTCTTTTGAATGGTTTCGAAATGCGATTGTTATTCAGAGTTGATTATAAATGACAGCATTTTTTTAACACCCAACACATCAAATTAAATTAAAGAACCCTATCATCAGTCGACTTTGCTATCAGCTTAAATAACTAAGTGGCTTATTTTACCTTTTAAGAAGTTTTAAAAAAATTGTCCATATTGCCTGACTTCCTATGTATCTAGGCCAACACCAAGATTAAATACGTAGACCAAGATTAAATATGTAGGGGAAGATGCGGTGTTCTGAGCTACTGGGTGTTGTGAGCTACGTGAATATTGGGCACAAAAAAAATAAAGTTACAGCCTTTTGCTTAAGCCAAGTTTCTCTCTTTTCTTATTACCTTACTTTTGGCAAGCAAACGATCAGTCAACAAGTGCTTTAAGTTTGTGCACCAGAACGCGAGTTTTTTTTTCAAATTCCAAAGTTTTTTTTTCATTTTTGAATTTTGAGTATTAATCAAAATTTTTTTCGGAATGCCAAAAGTAATTATAAAATAAATATCTTTGGTCAATTGCCTTTTTGATAGAAATGTGAATTTTTGAAAAAAAAAATTGTGTTTTTGTTATGTGAAGTCTTCCAAAAAAAGTGAAATATGGGGTGTTGTGAGCCAAAATGATATTTTTATATTTTTTTGGAAATACATCACGTTTCTGTGGTTGCAGAACAATTCATTAATTTGGCTGCAGCGCCTAAAAATATAAAAGCTGGATTTAGAGGCAAATTACGGTTTTGACTTCCGAAGAGAATATTGCAATGATACGCAAAAAGGCAGACGAAAAACGCTCCAAAGAGGTCAACAAAAACATTTAAAAAGAAAGGTAAACAAAAGAACAGCCAACCTCAAAACGTTCTCGGAAATATAAGAAAACAAGCCGGCTGCCGTTAATCAATTTTCACTTTCCATTGATATTTTATAATTCAGAATATTAGACAAATTATTATTTTTTGACTTAATAAAGAATAATTGCTAAAAACACGAATTTTTTAACTTTTAAATGGGTGGCTCACAACATCCCACAAATTTTCGAAATGTCAAAAAATCACTTTTTTTCAATATGAAATGAAAAAACCTAACAGTTTGCTTTCAAAAACTAATGATGAGTAAAGTTACATGCATCATTTAACTAAAATACAAAGTTTACAGAATGAAAAAATATTGATTTTTGGCGAAGTTTTTTTTGGAAAACAATACTATGATCACAACACCCCATTATATGTGGAACTTAATGTTTGTAAATATTATTTATTTTTTAACTTAAGGCTGGATTCCAGATGACATAAAAATTTATTTCGGCACTATACTTCACACAAATAAGACTGCTGTGTAATAGCATTCAGATTTCAAAACATTTCAAAAGTGATTCTATTCATGTGAAGTTTGACATAAAAATTTATTTTCGTGCGTTCTGAGGCCTTTAAGGCCTAAATAGTCGGAAAGATAAAAATAATCAATATATTTTTCTGACTTGACTGAAACTACACAAAGTGTATTTCCCTGTAGAATTTTTGGGAAATTCGGAACACAGAATTGTTCTACTGATTCCCGAGAATCTTCTGTTTGTTTTTGACATTTACCTCATACCTTACCTAGGAAAGAAATCTGAGTACCTTTCCAATCACTGTTTATATTTATTTCCCGAATACCCTAAAATTAGGGAAAAACTTTCGTCGATAGACCATGAATTAAATTTAATTTTGAGATGGGCGCGGAAATGAAATTTCGATCCCGGCACGCACCGAACCTGCTCTTTATTTTCGCTTCCAGCGGAAATTCCGTCTCTAGTGTGGTCCACTTGTGCGAGCCTGCATATGGGCGGAGTCAATTTGAAAAGTTGTCCCAACGCATTCGAAAAAATATGGAGTAAATTGACCACATATTTATCCCTAAGCATATGTTGAGAAAATTCTCCAATTAGCCACCCATATCAGCACAAATGTTCGCAGTCTTTGAGCAAATAATTTGTTGGTTAAAAAAAAAGGATTTTGTTGATTGGATTGTTACCTGAGCAAAAAAACTCTAATGGTAAAACACATTTGTAAATTGTTTGGATGCTCAAATTGTGTTACGCACTTAATGAAAACGAGAGCGTAAGTTAAAGCCGGCCCTGCCCGACTTCCACATACCGTTACATAGTGGAAGATTTGATTAAAAGCGGAAGGAGGAAGGGAGGAGGATGGAAAAAGAAAGGCAAAGGGGAGAAAGAAATAAGAAAGGAAAAAAGGTGGAAGAAAGGAGAGAGAAAGAAGAAAGGTAGGTAGAAAGAAAGATAAAAGAAAATAGGAAGGAAAAGGAAGAAGGGAGCAAAGAGGAGGGAAGGGAGGAACATAGCAAAGGTAGGGCAAACAAATACAGAAGGACAAAGGTATGAGCAAGGGATTAAACAACGAAGTAAGTCTGTGGAAGAGATGGAAAGGTGAAATCCATTCGGAAAGGAAAAGCAAATATGAAAGCAGGGAAAATTATAGCTTATGGAATTTCTTAATTTAGCATTCCCAATGTGAAGCCCCATTAAAAAAAATACTGAAACCTTGCTTAAAATTAATGGCAATACACCGACGTCAAATTTAATAAGTCTTCCATTGTGGTTTACCTTAATCGAATATAGAACTTTCAAATTTTATAATTAATTTGTTTTCAAAGTTGGTTTTTAAAGTTGCTTAGGGTGAGACTTCACTCCCAAATATTTTTCCCCAAAGAAGGCAATGAAAATAACAGCCACAAATATTATCAAAAGAAGCAGATTCTTCTACAAGTGAAGGCCATGCTTTGCCAACAAACATTGGAAGCGGTAACGGTTCCATTGGTAACTGCGGTTCTACAGAATTCAGGGCCACAGCGGTTGAAGATGTGTCAACACACTGCGTGTTGTTAGCCTCATCCACTTCATCAGCCAGGACCTCCTCATTCGTAGACAGCTGGATATTTTCTAATGTATCTGCCTGGACCTTCTTATCCATGGTCCGTCGCTGCGAACACCAGCCCCGCGCAGAAGTTTGCTGAGACTTGTGCAGCTTGGATTGACGCACCTTCAAAGCAACTGTTTTCTTTTGAGCCTTTTTCTTGGCTTCGGGGCCAGCCTTGGCTGCATCACGATTCTCTACAACTCAATTTCAAAGCCATCTTGAGGCTACCAATTTTTATATTTTAAATACAATCTTATTAAATTGATTTCAAATTTAAATTTACATCTATTTCAGGCCATTTTTTACTCCCGCAACTCTAATAGAGTGCGAAAGGATTTCTGCAATCATTTGACACTTTTCGAGACTTGAAGCAGGCTTTGAAGAAGTTCGTTTGAACAGAAATGTTCATCTATAATTCTAATTAACCCTTGCAATTTGTTATTTGAGAGCTTAAGTTAAAGTCGACTCTAACCGACTTCGATATACCCGCGGGTATATCGGGTATAATATGCTAACACTTCTTTGCTTTTTACACAAAATCCACCTGCTTGTTACTGACGACTATAATTTTAAAGTTTTTCCACACTTCTTATTTGGATAATGACAGAATATATCGAAATTTTGCACTAATCCCGTCTTGTCGGAAACCGTCAAATACCGACTATGTTATTCGGCTTTAGCTTGAAATTTTGATTTATCTCCATTCGAATTTCTTGATTGCAAAAAGTTTAGACAGAATCGTTTCTTGGAAATCACAGCTCAATTCCGATCAGTCGAACTCGGACACGAAATTTCTTCATAAAGATTAAATAGGTTGTGCGCTTGTAAAACATTTTTGGCACACTTTACACTTCATAACTTGATACATTTTGGCTTTTGCAATTCTGAGCTTAGCCCCTGTCAGCGTCCATAATAAAAAATGTAAATAAGAATCTTGGTCAACTCTGATTCATTTTAAGATAATTTGAACTTTGAACATTTATTTGAGGGTAATTACGTTTGTGTAAAATAAATATTTTCCACTAAAATGTGGCAAAGGTTTGTATAAGTACACTAGCTGAACCTTCCGCGAATTTGTCCGTGTGCAAGTTTATAAAAAATATTACTGTTTTCTTTTGAAAAGGTTGGAATTTTTTGGCTAAGCCTAACAGCTTAAGGAACAATATGTTTGTAGTGCATTAATTTGATCAAAAATCGACAAGGGAAAATAAATTCGATCCCATCCCACATATGAAATTCAAGGTACATAGAAAATGAAATAGATCCGCGTCCTGCGTTCACGAGAACGCAGATCATTTCGGATTAAGCCGAACTCCCGAATCGCGTCCTTTTCTAGACCTAATATGGAATCAAAGGAAAATGGAGGAGGATTTTTCCAAACCGAATTGTATATTTACATAAAAGTAAAATTGGCTCAAACAGCACCTCCAGGAGGGCCAGGGCCAAGCATCTCTCAATCTCTTGGCGTGTGTGTGCTTATAATTTTTCGCACAAGAGAAAGGGACCTACAGTTTAACGCCGAATCCGAACGGCAATAGTTAGAGAATTTTTGCTTTTTCATGGCTAGTTACTTCACAGCTGGCGCCAGTAGCTGGTGAAGGTGATCGGGTGTATTAAAGCTTTTTTCTAAAGAAAGAACAAACTTTTTCTATTAGATGGTCCGAGGCGGGATCGAACCCACAACCGCCCGCACCAGCAGCCACACATACAACTGGTACCCCACGCCCGACCACAATGTTACATACATACATTTACATATGTCCCTAAAATATAACGTTAGAATTTGATCACTTCTTATTATACCTATAACTTTGTTTTTGGACTAGCTTAAAACCCGAGCTTCGTTTAGATCGGCGCAACATCACGTTTGGCCTTCAACCAACCCCCTCCAGCTTTATTTTCCAAAATTTTTATACTCTGTACCGAAGGTACATAGAGTATATTAAGTTTGTGCAAAAGTATGTAACAGGGAGAAGGAATCGTTTCCGACCCTATAAATTATATATATTCTTGATCAGCATCAACAGCCGAGTCGATATAGCCATGTCCGTCTGTCCGTCTGTCCGTCCGTCCGTCCGTCCGTCCGTCCGTCCGTATGAACGAAGAGATCTCAGAGATGGTAAGAGATAGAGGTTTGACATGTATGGGACATATATTTCTTATACTTGCAGGCAGATCAAGTTTATTTTCAATTTTTGCCACGCCCCCTCCCGCTCCCGCAATTTGGAAAAAAATATTCATATCTCCTACAGTTTTGGAGATAGATCGTTCTTTCCTTCTAGAGATATCTTGTAAACAAAATTATTTATCGATTTGCAAGGAATGATAAAGATCGGATGAACGATACTCAAGTTATGGGCAAAAAACGGCCAGTTAACACCGCGTTGTGCGCGGGGTGTTAACTGGCCGTTTGACTCCTGAGCAAATGCGAGTGTAAGGGCACAGAGTATGTTATAGTCGGGCTTGACCGACTTTCTTTCTTGTTAATTTCGAGAATCAGGAAGAATAGTATATTATTACTGGATAATTAGCTATTAGTCCGACTTTTTAAAATTTTTACAAATTTTCTTTCAGAGCCTACATATCTAACCGAAACTGACCGTATAATTTGGTTAGTGCTCAGCTACTTAAAACCAACGGTTGATGAATTTTTTGCACTTTGCTACACTTTGACAATCTTTTATTATAAATCTGCCACATTAATGCCAATATTTGGCTCAAAGGACCTCACCATAAATCTCCCGCAAGTCTCAATAAATTAAATTAAATTACATTACAACAAAGACAATGCAAATAAACCAACAGGAGAAGCAGAAAAAAGCTACTTCTCTTCTGGGCTTATCACGATCGAGACAATGCACAGAGATTTTTACTTATAAATTATTTAAAATGGAAAAATAAAGCTTCGGCTCTTCGACCAGATCGATGCGACTGGACGCGGTCTGTTTGCAAATGCGGTCGAGCAAATGTCATGAAAAAAGTGCAACGAGTATAATATACCCCAAATCGATGGTAGTAAAACAAATTCACAAATCGAACATGAACAAAGCCCAACGAAATGATAAGATCACGAAACGAAAGTAGCAGGTTCCACTTTGTGTTTGCATCTTGTCCAACAACAACAGCAACAACAAACATTTAATTGCAAGCCACGTTTTGCACGACGAAGGAAGAAGAATTGACCGCCTTGTGCCAGTTATGCTCACGTATGCAAAATGAAAAAAGGAAAACTTTATCTGACAGATTTGCGTGATAAGCCAACGAGAAGAGAATACTGCAGACCACAATGCATGTTGGGATCGATCTGCCGGCCTCAAGTGAAATATTGCCCGAGGCTGACTCTGCTCTCAAATTGGCAATCTGGCAACTACGGAAAAGTACGAGTTACATGCAAAGGGTCGAACCACTGAAGTTGATTTGGTTTTTCTTCTTTGCTGCCTGAACAATTCGTTGGCCTCTTTAATGAGCAAATAAGTTGCGTTCTGTTGTTAGCAGTTTGCGTTTTGGTCTAACGAAATTGCCTTTTGAGTGTCAGTTAATATATGCAGGCAGTGGAAATAGAGAGAAGGAAGCCAAATTGGTTACAAAGAACTACAGACAAAATGCTGGTCCAATTGCAGTTAGTTAGCCAGAAGATAAATGAAGGGAACGGCAAGGAGAGGAGGAGACAAGGGACAATATGTATGGGTAGGGTAATTGTTCCTATACTCAAATAGCACCAAAAAAAAAAATAGAAACCAAATCAATCTCGTACCTGTATTAAGAAAAAACATTTTTCACTTAGATTCAACTTTATCTCCCATCCCTACACATTCTTGTATAAAACGTGATTATACAAAAAAAAAACTAAATATGTACCTGTTTGTGTCCGCAAATGTTTTTAGTAAAGCACGATTTGTTCTTAAAATATAAGTCAACTGCCAAAGTTTTAGTTTGTGCTGGCTGCTTAAAAACTGCTTAAAAATCGGAAGGCCATAGCTTAACCAAAGACTAAGAAGTTATAACTTTATGTCAGTTGAGAGTTTTAGGGTACTTAAAGAACTTAAAGATTTAAGTAAGAAATTTGTAGTTACATACCTTATTGTTGATGCATTATATCTCGAAAAATATTTATTTTGCGAATAAAATGAGTGAGGTAGATCGCCTGGCCTTACATGCACATTATTGGGGCATGATTACGCCAAGACATAACAAGAAGCAGAGTACTGAATGGTAGACTCCAGATAAGTTATGATTACTTCATAACTTTCCGCGAACAGCATTTCAAGACTTGCCAGCAACTTATCTTAAAAACCCTAAATATATTACAACAAACGATGAGAAGCATTTTACTCAATTTGAAGAAAACTTATATAACAACGTACTAAAAGCCGCATAATAAATCGAACGAAGAGGCTGTTGCAATTTTAAGAAATTATATTGAGGCATTACCAGCAGTTCCATCACACTATTGCCGGAACAAGAGCAATAAATTGTAATTACCTAAGGAGTTTTGCAATTTTTCAACATTGTATAAATGTTATGCATGTAAAGGAACTATCTCTTTATTCTCTTTATTCTTTTTTTCTTTATTCTCTTTATTGTCAGTATTTCGAAAAATTAAAAAAAAGTATTTTCATATTGCTTGTTATTTACCAAAAAAAAATAGGAGTAGTTAATGTGATCAAGAAAAAAAAAGTGCTTAAAATTGAATGATTTTTTTTTACATGTTAGAAAAATATCCATTAACAGCAATAAAATAGACATTAAACAGGCCACATTGCAACGCTTGCAAAATTTCATTTGACAACACGCATCAGAAAAAAAATTAAAGTGATTAAATTTTAGCCGTTAGTGTCTTGTTTCCAAAACAAGCTATTTTTTTCTTATTCTCGAATAGTTTAACTGCAAAATTTTCAATACCGGTGTTTGATACCTTTACTGGAACATTTTAAATAATTTTTTTTTAAAAACATCTAAAAACTAAGATCAGTGGATAAAATCTTTATCCTTTTATAGACTCCAACTTGTAAGTTCTATCGAGTTCGGTGATGCCATCACATGGAGAACAAGTGAATGGATTTCCAGAATATTATTATAAAAAAAAGAACCGTCCGCATATTTCCGCCAGTTTGAGATTTTCATTTTATTGTAAAACCAGTGATCGAACAAAATCACGTGTAATTTGCATGTTGTTTGATATCTACTCCGTCAGTTTTAAAGCTATCTGTACCAAACTTTGCACAAAGTCCTTAAATACAGTTAGGCTATATATTTGTCGTTACCGGCCCGCCCTGCTCAGATGACTATAGCATACAGCTGTCATAAGAACAATCGGTTGGAACACCAGTTTTTGTGAGAAAAACTATTTTGTTTTTAAAGGAAGCGTCTCCTAACTTAGTATTTATTTAGATCATTTGCTCTCACATAATTCTACAAAGTTTTATCAAAATTAGACGACTATATATCAGTCATAGGAACGATCGAGCCAAAAACTAGTTCCAGTGAGAACAATTTTTTTGTTTTTTGCAATTATGTTTTGGCGACCTTTCTAATTGTAGATTGAAGTAAGCTGGATCGAGATCGGGTGATTGAAAAAAACAATTTTTTATGTTCTTTCCGATATATTTCGGTTGCTCTTCGGCAACCGTCTTCAGGGCTAGTGATAGCGTCACCAAACTTGGCATTTATAAATTTGAAGTGCTTTCACACAACTCTACAAAATTTGATCAAAATCGGGTGACTATATCGGGTAACTCCCATATAAAAATCGTGTTCTGGCTAAAGCTAATAAATGTGATGTTGCATGGAGGGGTGAGTAATTTTTGTGCGAAACGTATTTCCAAAAAACTCTTCCATTTTAAATTTCAAGTCGATACCTCTTAAACTACGGCTGCAATTGATTTAAGTCCCCCTAGATGGGAAAAATCTTACACTGTGCAGCATATAGTAAAAAAGTTCTCCTTATTTAGTCGGTGCAGCAGATATATAGCTTTAAATTTTTTCGCACACACTTTGTTCTTATTACTAACAAGCAGACAATTGCATACCTTCAAATAAACATTTAAGAGACAAAGTTAAACATTTTTTTATGAGCAGAAAAAAAGAAAAAATAATTTTTTTATGTGCAATTCTAGGTGCAAGCTTCGATCTTCCAAAAGTATTAAGTACTCCGCACAGTAAAATCATTACATTATTTTAAGCGAAAAAATAAGCATATTACAATTTGAGTAATTACAAATATGGAACCTGAAATGGATATTGTTTTCTGTGGGCCGAAAAAGTTTGGAAACGCGGATATAAAAGATTTGCATTGAGACCTATAAATACCTTCTAGATCTAAATAAAAGTAAAACTATAAACAATTTAAGTTTATAAGTATTGTGATAGCTGTGCAGGAAAAAATCGTAATAAAGCCATGTTGACCATGATTGCGTGTTTTAATTCAGCTTCCACGTTTATTTCAAAATTTCGTATTTGTTACCAGGTCATACTATGATGACTGTAGAATCTGTTAATAGTACAATAGAATCATTTACTCGAAGTTGAACAATATGGGCTCTTAGCGGGTAGCCTACAATTATTCGAAATTCAAGAGCCAACCCCATCGATAATAACGTAAGCTCTATTAAAAAGTGAATTTCGCAACTTAAAAATGTATTTATTATTTTTATGAGATATATGGGGACTACATTTATTGTTTAAAAACAGTCCGCCATGGATGTAATGAAAAAAATTAAAAAAACTCTCAGCTATAAAATTAACTTTTTGGCGCTTACATTATTTTCGCAGTTAGGGCTCGGTATAACAAATTAATATGTGAAAAATTTCAAATCGATATTTTTAACATTATTACATTTTTAGTATCATTCTGATACTACTAAATATCAATTCATATTTATGATATTAATTTGGATCAAAAAGAACATTTTCAAGACAAATGAATTGAATAACTGATATTTTTGAAAAAAACATTTCTAATCAGGTGAATATCAATATTATTTATTTGTCTCTGTGTGATTATTTACTCTTAAATAATTTTCTTTTTTTGTTTTGCGAAATGATTATAATTAAGGAAGTTTAACGAACAAATTCCAAACTGTTCACTATAACGTATTTCGTATTGTAACTTTTTTAAAAATGTAAAAACGATCACCGCAAACCAAACAACTATGATTCCCACTTAAACACATTTCTGCAACGAGACACAACTCAATCAATTCTGAATTCCTTCTCCCACAAATCTAATAAAAAATCATCTACATAACAAATATGTGCAACCAAGTGAAATATAAAAAAAAAAAACACCACGATTGCGTTTAATTAAATATAAAAAAAAAATGCTTTTCCAATTTAGAAACTATCTGGAAACGTAGTTTGAATATTTTTTTTGTGTTGTGCTCAAATTGGTTTTGCTTTTTGGGTGTCAGAGATACTCATACTTGAAGATACATGGCCAGCGATATGCAAAAAGATACAACCAGAAAAGAGAGCAAATAACGGTTGACTCCCGTTCGCCTGCCCCCCCAGCTCAACCCCCTGCAGGTCGTTGATGTTAATCGTTGCGGCACTTTGGAGTAAGTGGCATTTTCCAGCGTCCACGACAACGATGCGACGTCGACGTGGCTTGGGCGATGGCAAACTCTTGATATGCTGCCGCCACCCAGTCCATGCCACGCCAGCCTGCAACTGTCCTTTTACCTAGCCAGCTTGTGCCCCGATTGGGCGTGGCCTCACGTCAGTTTCGGACTTGAAATGTTCGTGGCAAATGTTTGCGGATTTGAATTTAAATTGAAATAGGATGTTGTATATTCAAATGAATTTTAACTTAAGGGTAAATTGAAGTGGAGGGCGGTCAGATTAACATCATCAGTATTTTTTTGGCATTGATTGGTCGTTAGATAGCAACAACGAAAACCGGGAATAGACCCAGCGGGCATCACATGTAACCGCAACGAGAAGCAAAGGTGCAAGGCATGGGTAGGAACGAATGTGGCATACACTTACTTGTAATGTATTGAGAAGATCAGGAAGCTACACAGAAAATATTGGAGACTAGCCGAGACTGGAGAACTATATTGGAATTTATTTGCCAAATAAACCGCTCCAACAGAATTTAAGCCCGACTTACTAAAGAATACTCTTTTCCTTGAAGGCAAGTTTTTATTTGTTTGTAACTTTAATAATTAATATATTTTAAACTATAAAAGTCACCATCTTTTTGAAAGCACCGCAATTTAAGTTATGTTTAAGGCAATGTATATTCTTAGAAGCTATATCATGGTGGTTAACACTGAGAGCATTCGGACTGAAAGCAAGTATTTCGTACTTAGATCAGGTATTTTTGTACTAATAATACGGATAATTGCTACCCGTTTTTACATGTTTAAAATTTTTGTGTTTTTTTAATATTTTTGTAGATTTGTATTAATTTTTAACATTCTGAGAAATTGTTAATGTTTTTTCGAAAAGCTAGTTACTTACATTCTTAAAAGAATATTTCCTAAGCTGCAAGTCTTAATTCACAATTTCGATTTGATTCTTTAGGCACTTCTTTATCCAAACAAGCGCAATCATAAAATTGGCATACCCCTTGTACTCAAGCTCCATACAAAAGTACCAGCACCCATGTTACGTATATACAAAAGTACCAAATCAACATGCAGGAAAAAAAGCTAATGGCTTTTCTAATGTTTCAGTTTTCATGTTTATATTAGCATGCTAATAGTGGCAATTGCAGCAGGAGGACACCATCTGCCCAACTTGCCTGCTCTTCACTATTGAACCAAAAAATATTGGTCTAAGCAATTTGCTTTTCATTTCAGCCTGAAGGTGAGGCAAACAGATAGCTTGTGACTTTCATGGGAATTGTTCACCCACTCAAATTGACAGAGCGTGTTCTTTGACGCCCCCATATCAAAAAACTGATACTGATAAGACCGCAAAGACTGACTACAAATTATGGACAAACTGCACCCCCACCTACACCAAAAAAAAAAATGGAAAGACTCGACTCAAGCAAACAAACCATAAACGATAATTAATAGAGAGATAATCTAAGCGTTAAAACTTCATTCAATGCATTGGCTTTGACAAATCTCATGGCCCCGCAATCGAAATGAGTTATTTCCCCCCAAAAGAACGGGCCAACGAACGGAACGAGGAGAACGGCCTGCAATTTCCATGGAAAATTCTTCTTTCCCTCGCTGACAGCGACAACAGCAAGCGCTTGTAAACCATAAATCTTTTGTATGCTGGGTAGGATAAAGGGTATGAAGAGTATATGGGTACAGTGTGAAGAGTAAAGAAATGAATTTAAATATGAAGCAATATGAAATTCGGGAATTAACTTTCGATTTCTCACAGTCTGCTGTGGACTCATAATCTATTGTTTAAACAGCCTTAAGAATAATTTTTTTAGGAATCGGCAAAAATTCATTTTGGCCAATTCAGCATGCCTCTTGGGACCAAAATTTATCTCGAGTGTATAAAACACATTTGGCTAAGCTTAACATCAATTTAAATTAGCAAAATTAGCAACCACAACATTTCGATTGTTGATAACGAGCTTTCGAAATGAATTAAATTGTCACAAACCAATTTTCAAAATGATGGCTAAATTCATTTCTATTCTTATTTAAAAATATTTACTTGAGTATTTGCAAAATAATAAAGTGAATCGACAAAAATTACTCTTAGCTAGTTTGAGCTGTTTCTCTAAAAGAAATCAGTTATGTGTTACTTTATACTGTAACCATAACGGCATAACTTATAGAACACATTTTGTATATAAATTAAATTAGTTAGAATATTTCGTATTAGTTTTACAAACACATTTATGTATTAGGTAACATTGAATGGCAAATTTTCTTAGCGATCAAAACATTTTATTTACCTGGTTCAGCTAAATCCACTGCTAAGACCAGTTATCTCTCTGGATTTGTTCTGAAATATGTATGGATTATAGAATATTAGTACGGTAAAACTATATGTTCTTTAAATTCCAGTAAAGTTTGCTGCATTGACTAAGTCTATCTCAAAGTCAATACTTTAACTGTAATCGCTGCAATGGTCTGATCAGAGGCTGTCAAACCCATCGATCGAATCAGCTGCTTCAAACTTTCGAAAATTGTTGAGCCCTAACCTGATACGAGCCTAAATTTTCGGTAGAGCTCAACGAAATTAAATACATGCTGAAATGTTGAAAATTTATTGTTATTTGTTCATTATTGTGCGTCAAAGACTCGTTATCGTCACGAAAGTGTAATGGACTTCTATTATAATTCCTGAAAGTTTGTTTAAAATAAAATATACAGCGGTGTTACAGAAATCTCTAGAGATTTCATCTTCGGTTGGTTTGCAAATCGATCGAAAAAACCGTCGGTGTCACAAAACTTCAAGAGATTTCATTTTCCTTTTTGAAAATCTAATTAGAGCAGAAGCTGTTCCAATTGAACTATCATCTCTAAAAACAGGACTGCATCTCTCGCAAAAAAAAAATTTCCCTTTTTTTAGGTTAAGGGGTAATTGGATGTTCAAGTGATATTTATTGATTGTGTTATATGTTTTATGATTTATTCATTTCATATACTCCAAAAATAAAATGTGAATTTTAAAAATGTGTTCGCGCCACTCATGTAACTTGGCATCCCTTAGTCAGCTGGCTTTTACATAGATGGCGACCAAGCTATAGATGGCGCCACTTGAGGTGGCTGCTTTTGACATATTATATATAATAGACTTTGGTTAGTTTCGCGAATAATTATTAAAACGCAAATTGCAATGTTTAAACTAATCAAATAATTTATTCATTTGATGCAACATATCCAGAAAAATAATGTTGTTCACATATCCAAAACTAATTTTACTTGTCAAAATTGTTTGGGTGGTGAATTTTGCTAAGTCTCCTGACAAAACACGAGAGATTTGAAACCAACCGAAAGAGATTTCTGTGACACCGAAAATTGGTTTTGGTATTTGGGTTGGAATTTGGTTGGAAGAGATTTCTGTGACACCGCTGATAAAAGCGCCACCAATAAGAACCTTTTTTTTTGTTTTTCCTTGATTCCACGTTCAGAAGATGATGAAAGTTACCTCCGCAATTTCGACGCTCAGATCCGACATAATAAACATATATCAAACAACTTAAGACTATGGCACTAACTGTCATCTCAGTACCATCGAATGAAGTCTTTCTTGATGGGGCCTGAAAACTTGTTTTGTCTAATTAAAAAAAGTACAGAAATTCTAAATATTTAAGGGTTTCACGTCAACTTGGTTATCAAGTAATTTGTTATAAAATTATATTTAATCTTCAACTGTAGTGAACACAGTTTTTTGTGATTATCTTGGTAATTGTTCTATTACAAAATGCCGTGCCGAGATTTAAACCCAGGTTAGTTTGACTTTCAATCTGCCACCTTAACCTCTGCACCATTGATGCCAATATAGAGAAGGCAGCTAAATATGCTATATAACTCAAAAATATATTTTATTTTTATACCCTTGCAACGGGTATTACAATTTTCACCAGAATTATATATATTCTTGATTGAGCTTTGTCCGTCCGTCTGTCTATCTGTTTCTCTGCAAACTAGGCTCTCAGTCTTACAGCTATCGAGCTAATACTTTGCCCAGAGTCTTCTTTTTACTGCACGCTGCTAATATGTCGGAACCGACCGGGTCGAATAGCTGCCATAGGAACCACCGGTCGGAAAATGGGTCTTAGAGAGAAAACCTTTTTTGTTATCAATTTAATCGTTCCTAAACTCGCCGATTGTTAATTTGATATGTTTTCAAAAAGATACACGAAATTTGGTCGAAGTCAGATAACTATCTCTCAGAAAATGGGTTTTAGCTAGAAAAGTTTTAGATTTTAACGCTGGCGTTATTAAGCTCAGATATTTTAAAAACAGGACTTTACAAGGACATAAGAACTTCAGCAAAGACGATTGGTTTTTCAACACTGAAAATGATATATAACCAGTTAATGTCAAGACCTGGGCTTTGACAGTAAATTTCTTAGTTGGAGATTTAATTTTTAAACAGATTACTTGATTACCAAGGTGACGTGAAAACCCAAATTATTTTGAATATTAATCACATAAATTTATTTCTTTTAAATTTGGGTTGAACTTGGGCCAAGCTGAGGCTTGAACCAAATCCTTTTCCAAAAACCTTGACTCGGGTTCAAAAAAATTTTATGTGTGAAAATAATAAGGCACCCAGTACTCTTTCGGATTATTAGTTCGTTCCTCTGACAATTCAAATTTCATTTCAATTTTATTAAAACTAATTTGACAATAGAAATTTTTTCGATAGAATAATAAAACTATGAACTTAAAACTAATTTACGGATTTCATAAACAAAAAATTCCAATTAAAGTTCCAATTATTTTTTCTCCAGTTTTATAAGTCTAAAAATAACCCAACGAATTTCGAAATTAATTTCTTTCTATGATAGAAATATATATTAAGAACTTGAGAACTAAGAACTTTTAGATAATATCTTTGGCAATAAAGAATAACAGCAAAACTTGATTTATGTCGAAAATGAGATTTTAATACCAAAGACTTTTACGCCAATCGAATAAATGGTTACAAAGATTTAACGGTAAATCAAAACAACATAAGTCTGAAGAAATGTAAATAAGTTTTGGTCTGCACTTCAAAATGCTAAATTAACAGTTTGATTTATTCAAAAAGACGTAAATACTTAAAGTAATTACGCTTCCAATCTGTAAACAATTTCCACTTTGCGACCAATCATTTTTTTCACTTATTTATTTAAAGTTAATAATTGTTATTTTTAAGTAAGTAGTAATAGAAGTTCTTTATTCATAGAACAATAAAATATATATGTAGGCATGGAATTTGGCCGTTTGCCTTAAATTTAAAATTATACAATTCACATAAATATAAATATAAAACTGGAGCTACCGGAACGCCCTTCCTTCAGAGTTACACCACCTACCTTCCCCGCTCGTCGCGAGATAGAAGATCTTTCACTCCTTAGGATGAAGTCCCGGGCTCCACTAATTAATATAAAATCAGATTCAAATTTCAGATTTCTCTTTTAGAACGCTTCCTGCTGGATTCTTGAGCTGTATTTGTGAGCATCCAGCAGGTATTTTGTTATGTAAAATGTAAAATTAGCTCAACAGCACCAAAGGAGGGCCAGGCCAAGCTTCTCTCAACCTTTCATGTTATTTCTGTAAAATAGGAAAAACACTCTTGTGCTGTTATGCCTTATTGCCACAAATATTTACTCACTAACTTCAACAGTTGCTAATTTATTCTATCGTATTTTAGTTCCAACTCCGATTCCGGCTCTGGTAGATTCTGTTTAGATTCGCGACTATTTTGTTGTTGGCATATAAAAGTACCAAAACCAAATTCTGGTATAAAAGTTGATGAACTTGCATAGTTCTTAATTCGAAATAAAACTAGCGGCTTCATATTTCTAGCAATCGTTAGGACCGAGTCTTCTGTAGAATTTCGGAGGATTGAAACATTGATTTAAATTGGATTTAAAATTGCAAAATGTTTGCTAGTTTTTTAGTCCTTGAAAAGTCACTCTTGCACTTTACTTCATTACACCTAAAAATAGACCATACAGTTTTGAAATTCATGTATCTTAGATTTATAAGTATTTTTGTATGTTTTGCACAAAATCAGCTTAATTTACAATTTTCAAAGACTTCATGTATAGAAAATAATTTCAGTTTCACATGCTGGGTTACATTCTGTTAACTATATTAATTTTGGTGTTTGCTCTAAGACAAAACAATGCATGTTAATGAAACAAAATAGTTAAAATTTTATATCCCTGCTGTTTACTAGGTATTCTTGTAGTCGCGCTCCATCCTCTCCTTTTCATCCACTTGTTTTAGTTTCATTTCGTGTTTTTTTTTTCGAACTAGAACTCTGGCCAGACTCGAGTGACATTTGTTTTCGAGACCAGACATCCCCAGCATCATCTTCATTTGCAGCTTTTTTTGTGTTTAGAAAAAACGTTTAAAGAGAACACGACCCAGGCCAAAGGCTTGGCCAGGCACGATTTTTCTTTCCATTCTGTGCCCAAATGGAAATTCGACTTTAGAATTGAAAAAAAAAAAAAAAATGCAATCCAATCTACAGGTGGTTAATCACCAATTAAGCTCTACATCATACAAATTTGTTAGAGACCTTTTTCCTTTATTATGTCACCGAATTTGTCAAACAGGTTGGCTCAGGCCCATGCCGAGCGGCAAAAATTGAATTGATTAATAAATGTGGCTTGGGCCCGGGTCAGAACTGATTTTTTTTTTGTGTTTTAGCTGCGGCATAAATCTCAACTAATTTTGTGTAATTAGTTTGCATAATCTGTCACGGTATTTCGGTTTAGCATAATGAAGTTTCGAATTTTAATAAATGATATTCCATTCCTACCAAAGGCGGCATTTTGTGGTTTAATAGAGAAAAGTTAAAGAAGATCATTTTGGGGTTTTTCGGTTACTTTTGGGCAATTAATTTTGGTAAAATCAAAGTGGAAAAGTAGTTGAGGGGGTCTTTGACATTGGACAATGAACGGAAGTCTTGGTTAGGGTAAAAGGGGGTGAGAATGGCTGTAGGTAAAGGTATGAGGTGGCTTAAGTTCTTTATTCTGATTATGGTTATAACCAGTTCTTTGAGGGGTAGCTGATTAAACCGTATGTGAAAATCAGATATGGGAAATATTTTGACAACCAAATAAAATTGACAGAAAATCTGGTGCATAACTTAACTACTTTTTAAACAGTTTATTCTTATTTTGTAGAGTTTACTCTGCTTAATACTTACTAAATTTGGTTAATTTAAGATGAAAATAGCTAGAAACTAATCCATGATACAAACTTTATACCTTAGTCGGCTTCCTTTCCTTGTGGAAACTTTATAGCCATCCGACAATAAAAAACTGGACAAATGTTCGGACTTGCGAGTGAACATAAAGACTCCTACTCTGTAGCGGATTGACTTCGATTAGGGTCAACATGGCTATACGATCGGCTCCATAAAGTTGGAAAAATTATTAAATAAAATCAGCTACACGAAACACTTAAGCATAAACCAAAGGGAGGTTCTTGAAAAAGCTGTACATACCAACATACACTTTCATGTCCCCCACGCCTAATAGCGCTCTCCAATTCCCATAATTAATAAAACCATAATTCGCAATTTTATAAATTGAACCAGCACCTCAAATGTCTCATTTAATTTAATTTTCCCAGCTTTCCTCGTTCTCAGTAAATGATAATTAAAATGCTACCCAAAATAACAAAACCAAAAGTACAACACTCAAATTTTGCGAGCTAAATAAATGTTTCGAGAACTTTCCAGTCAAAGTGCATTTCTCTACGCATTTTCACAGGCATTTTCCGCTAAGGTAAACAGTGTAAATATTCATTTTTGGTACCAGACCAAAAATTTGCGGTCCCCAGGCATGGCATGCTTCACCAATGAGCATCAAAATGGGCATTGTGTACAAAAGGGGGATCCGTGGTGCGACGGGGCCAGCGGCGATGCCTGGCAACACTTTCTGCTGCCATGCAATATTGAAATTTTAAATGCTACAGCTAACAAGGCAGGGCAGCGATACCAAAACCTAACCCGCACTTACTCATACGAATTATCATAAAGAACATAATTTTCCACTATTTAAGAGGAAACGTGTGCACAAATTTTCAACGAATTTACCCCTCACGCAATGTTTTCGGCCTCGTCTCGTGCGTTGGCTGCATTAGGAAAACTTGCAATTAAAACTCATTTCGTTGCAAACGCGATTTTCCAGCGTGAATTCCATTTAACAAAAACTCCAACTACAACAACAAAAAAAGTTAGTTTCATCGACAGCAAAACTCATCAGCCCCAGCACCGGGCACCCAAACGCCAGACGTGGGTGTGAATTTCCACCAACTGAATGATAAACGAATTGCATTTTAAACAGTATTCATTGAGGCATTAGACGGACGGGACGAATAAAATGGATTATATTGGCTAAGAGTATAATGAAATTTTCGCAAATTTAGCAACAGAAGAAAAAAAATTAACTTGGAACAAATGACATTATAGTGGAAGTAGCATATCTATAAAAGCTCAGGGAAATAAGTATATGTGCATTGTCGCTTGTAATATTAAATGTAGTTTTAACAAAACCATATGAATAAAAAACAGAAAATATTTAAAAAAGAACTTCAAATAATTTTAGCTTTTAAACTAACAAAATGCATTAAAAAATATTCTTAGGAAAGAAGTATACGTGCATTTTAATATAGTTAATTTGATTTATTTTAATTTTAGTTTCAACTTTTGGATAGTTTTAATAATTTATTTATTTAATTTTTGTTTATGCTTACTTTGTAGATTTTAAGGCTGCCTTTGACCGAGTACCTCGCAATCATCTTATATACAAGCTCCAACGACAAGGTGTATCTACAAAAATAATTCGGTTTATCGAAAAAGTATACTCGCATACGTATTGCACTGTTTGGACTGGGAGTGAGCTTTCTGAGAAGTTTGAAACAGTTAACAGGAGTAAAGCAAGGATGCCTTATGACACCGTTGCTGTTTGCGATGAACTTAGATGATCTGCACGAACACTTAGGAGGTCGCCTGTATATCTACAACACAAGCATTAGGGTTTTAATGTACGCAGACAACATTGTGATGGTAGCGGACAATCCCTTAACACTCCAGCAAATGATCCATAACCTCGAGACATACTGCATATTGTGGGGCATGGAAGTCAATAAGGCACAATCCGAGATTATAGTGTTAAGAAAAGGCGGTAGACTGGCGGCATCGGAGAACTGGACATTTCAGGAGGAACAGGTGAAGGTGGTACCGGAGTACAAATACCTTGGGATTATCTTGACATTTACAATGAGCTTTAAGAAGCATGTGGCAGCCAGGACAAAAGAAGCAAAGGCGAGTATAATCTCTGTGTGGGCGAATTTCATCAACAAAGGAACAGTGAAACTAGCATCTAAATGGAAAATCTTTAACTCAGTCCAAACCAACGGTACAGTGCTATGGAGCTCAAGTCTGGGGTGGAGAAATAAAGGAAGAGGCAGACCAACTGCAGCAACATTTTTTGAAGAGAATACTCAAGCTGCCACATAGCACACCCAACTACTTATTGGGAATTGATGCAGGGAAAGAAGATGGACACATCTATAGTCTAACACTTCATCTTAAGTACCTATCAAGAATCTTATTTGAGTATGAAGACTCTAGACTCCCGCATTTCCTTGCTGAGAAAATGATGCGAAATAATTTGGGGTGGTTTGCGAGGCTTAGAGAAATGTTCACGTATCATGGAATATCACTCGGAGACAACCATTGGATTGACTACAATGTTCGGTTCCTAAGCGCATCAAAAGCAGACAACCGCATGCAACACGTGAACAAAGCGTCCGTAAGTGCATCAAGAATATATAAAGAGATGTAAAAGTCTTTCAAGCAAAGCGAGATAACTTGGATAATGAAGGCCTTTTATGGTTAAACAGCTGCCGAAGAAGATTTGTAAATGGAGGTGTATCCTCACTATTCAATATATCTGAGCAGGAGGACAGGCAGCATTTTGTAGGACGATGTCCAATACTGCGGGAATTTCGTTGGCGATATTTCAAAACCTGTACGTTTACCGAAGAAGAATAATTAGAATAATTACCGAAGCAGAATAATCTGGCGAATTAGACAGAGATGGCTACTAATTATAGAAGAAATGTCATAAATGAACATTTTTAAATAATAAGCAGAATATAAAATTATGTTAATTATTGTAAAATAAGTGTATGTTTATACATGTAAATGTTCTTATGTTATACAACAGAAGGAAGGCTCACGGTTTTAAACCAAGCTTTAAATGTTTGTTTATTATTAGTTAATGTAAATCTATAAGCTATGAAAATTATCAAATGAAAATAAACATCTATCAATCTATCTAATAATTTATATGTTTCTAAAAGTTTATTAAGGCGCCTTGGCATAGAATCTACAAGATTTTCAAGAGCTACATTGCTTATTAACTCCCATTCTGCAATCAAACCGTCCTTGAACTGCTTAATGGTTTTAAACTGACTTCTTTCTTGGAAAATCCTTGCTGAAAGGACTTTCAAGCTTTTTTTAAAGAAGAGTAAGCATTTGTGGAGCATGAAGTGTGGATTGGAGCGTTTTCCTGCTGAAATATTTATCAATCCGTGAAGGTTGCCTGCAAATTCTATTAATTCAATGTCCAGCAACTGAATATCGATCTCCGAATTTTGTTTGTTGGAATAAAACGAATGTGACACTTTCATGCATATCTGAAACACGACCAAACCATCAGTAATCCACCGCTGTTGTTCCTCTAATGGCCGTGTTCACCGGCACAAGTCGATGACAAAAAGCCGATGGATCTAGTTCGATTGTTGTGCTGAACGAATGTGACGTGTAATCATGATGGCTGGTTTTTACACCCTTGTAGACCACATAATATTATACATTCTTGATCAGCATGATGAGCTGAGTCGATATAGCCATGTCTGTCTGTCAGTCCTCTGTCTGTCCGTCCGTCCGTCCGTCTGTTTCTATGCTATGTCCTCCGTCAGTTTTAAAGCTATCTTAACCAAACTTTGCACGAAGTTCTTTGGTACAAAGACGCTGCACATTTGTCGGAACCGGCCAGATCGGATGACTATAGCATATAGCTGCCAAAGGAACTAACGGTCTTATACGTAGTTTTAGGAAGAAAAACTTTTTTGTCTTTAGCGCAAACGTCCCCAAATCTCGTATTTATATTTTTTGTGCTTTCACATAGTTGCACCAAGTTTTATTACAATCGGACAACTATATAGTATTGCTGCCATACAAAAGATAGTTCTGAAAAAAATCTTAGTAGGAAAAACTTTTTTGTTTTCAAAGCTATCGCTCCCAATCTTGTTACTGATCAATATTTTATGTTACCACAAATTTCTGCCAAGTTTGATCCAAATTGGGGGACTATAGCATATAGCTGGCATGGGAACGATCGGTCGAAAAAGTAGTTCTAGTGAGAAAAACTTTTTGTTTTCAATGGTAGCATCTTTTTACTTTTCAGTTATGAGTATTATCGGTTTCACCAAAACTTTGAGGAGTTTGGTCGAAATCTGATTAATATATCGTATAGTTGCCATATAAAAAAAAAAATCTTCTTCTTTGTTGACTTTAAATCTGCTTTCGACACAGTGGACAGACAAAGAATCTACTTGAAACTTAGCAATATAGGAATCTCAAAAAAGATGATAAACATGATACGAAGCCTATATTATTTCAACAAGACAGCAGTTTGGGACGGTAATAACTTATCGGAATGAATTGAGTCAAACATGGGAGTTAAACATGGATGTCTTCTGAGCCCCCTACTTTTCGCGCTGTATGTCGATGACATAACGTCATGTCTGCCAGGGGGCGATTCAGAGCACATTAAAGTGTTAATGTACGCCAACGACATGGTGTTACTAGCCGAGAGCCCTACAGTAATGCAACAAATGATAGACGCCTTATATGAATATTGCCAAAAGTGGAGCCTACAAGTCAACTGCGCAAAATCAAAAGTTATGATAATTCGAGATAGTAGAGGACGCGGAGCTATATATATATAATCTTGAAGTGGTCAACGAATATCGATACCTGGGAGTGCCTCTAACCCTACGCATGACGTTTCAAAAGCACCTTAAACAAACACTTAGCGACTCTAAATTACCATTCGATATGGAAAGAGCTGCTTGGAAAAAGGAACGTAAGCCAAAGCAGCAAATACGCACTATTTTTAGCCACTTCAAGAGCAATTCTATTCTGCCCAAGTGTGGGGCGTTGATCAATTTGAAGAAGTAGAAAAGCTTCTTCGTTTTTTTGTCAAAGAAGTGTTCCACCTACCCCAGTACTCCCCCAACTATGCGATACATTTAGAAACAGGACTTCCCACAATATACCATGCAAATATATTTCGAATACATTGCCAAGACCATGCGAATGCCAACCACTCGTCTCCCACGAGTTGTTACAAGGTATATGCTTGAGACCCAAACGCAGTTTTTCCGCATTTGGGAATCTATGGCACTGGAACACAACATCAATTGCAATCTGAAAGATTACAACACAGGGAGCGTTTGGAAAGGTCAACTTCTAAGAACTATTGACACCAGAGAGAGAGCCAGTTTCGAGCTAGTCAGTCCCGCATTACCTACAGTCAACTGCAATACAACCTTTCGACTGGGAATTACTTTCAAGATGACCTCGAATCTGCAACCATATCGGTTACTTTCCGAGCAAGAACCGAACTGATGAGTTTAAACTATACCCCGTACAGTACCACGCCCAGGCAATGCACACTCTGCAATACCGGAGAGAGGGAGGACACTAAACACTTTCTTGCCCGGTGCCCCATACTGAACGAACTCAAAAAAAATTGATATTTTTTCATTTCAATTTTACTCCGATATGAAAATATATCAAATTGATATGTTAAAAATTTCAAATCGTTATTTTTTAACATATCATTATTACATTTTTAATTTCATTCTGAAACTATTCTATATCAATTTAAGTAAAAGATATTATTTTGGACCAGAATGTTATTATTTTCTTGCCCAATGATATGAAAAAATTGATGTTTTCCAAAAGTTAGTTTCAATAAGGGTCATATCAACATAAAATGTATGTTTTTTTCTCTGTGTATAAACTATACAAGCTACAAGGGTATATAAACTTCGGTCGAGCCGAAGTTAGCTTTCCACTATGTTTGCTTTTGAGATTAGTTTAGTACCTAGGTAGATACCAAATCAGCTATCTCATTGCTCCATTGAATGGATTGTGGCGATTTTCATTATTTTTTAAAAAGTACGGAACAATGATGCCGCCGGCCGCCGGCCGTCAACCCCCAAACAGTGTATTTTTCAGGATGTATTGGCAGTCCATGAACTGCCTCTGGCTGCTCTTCAAAACCAAATTCGCCATTTCGGTTTGTTGACTTACCCATTGAGCTTCGTCGTTGAAGACAGTTTTTCGCATTTTCACATTTCTCACAGAGGTCGAATTTTGATAATAAAATTCAATGATTTGCTAGCTGCGCTGTTTGTTTGACATAGGCTTTTCACACTGGACACAGCATTGTCGAAGCTTCGAAAACCAGCAGCATGCGTTCACATCAAACCAGCAGCTTTAAAATCAAATGTCAGCTACTACTACCTAGTATGGTTTCAAAAGTATCGCCAAAAGCAATCGAAAGCAATAATCGTTTACGAGTTATATGGTTATACCAATTAAAGCTACGCTGGAGCTTGAATGTTGCGCCTTATGAGTGGCTCGCTGCTACGACTTTGACAGTTTTTTTCGAAGCTGCGGCTAGTGTGAATAGACTTTTAGTCATGGTGAAATGGCAAATCTAACTGAACATTTTTGGCGTTGCCACATGATACGAATCACGAAAACTGAAAAACCAAATAGCATAAAAATCCCCCTTTACTTTGTCACACTTGGTTCGGCTTAAGTTTCGGTTCGCTGTCAAAAATATGTTTGAATTCTTGTTTGGAGGACTTAGTTATTCAATAAATATTGAGTTTGAAGCAAGCAGATTCATGCTTATTCTAAACTTTCTAGAATTTTCTTTCTGGCAAATATTACTAGCTTTAATTACTGCCTGTCTTTCTATCATCTAGCAGCCTCACTTGTTTCAAAATTGAGGATTTCTTCGTCATTCCCTCCAGACTTGCAAAGATGCCAAATTTCATGATTCCCGCTATTAAATGCATTGGACATCAGTTTAGTCAGGAAAGTCTTATAATTGGCAAAAGACTGGAACTTGTCAGCAAATTTTTGTGACTGCTTAAAATTTCCTGGTCTCTAGCACACACCTAGCTTAATGCTCGTAAACAATTTGATTAATGTTTTGTTTTTTTTTTTTGTATAATCCTATAAAGTTATTTCATCGTCTAACAACCAATTCGTTCCTTTGGAGTGCCTCTTTGTAGTGTATACAAATTTCTTCATTTCTTTTTACCCTTCTTCTGCGTACAATTTCGCGTATTTATTACACCTCATTTCGTGCTGTTGTCTATGAGGTTGATGCTGATGGCGCTTGGTCCAGCTGCTGGTCAAAATGAATTTCAATAATACGAAATAGTTGGTCCCCCACCATTTCTGCTCCTGCTCCCCGCTGTTGGCCCTGGGCAGGCCAAATTCAATTATGAGTGGACCATTCACATTCACTGGCCTGTTGATTGACGACTGCATTTTGGAAAATGCGGCTTTTTCAGTTCTTTTGTTGTTGCGTTTTTGGTTTGTTATCTCTCGCATCAAAGTGCAACTTTTGCTGCAGTGGCAGCCATCAAATTTGAACTACCCCACCTCATCCAGTCGACACCGACTGGTCTGATGAGTTTTTAAATTTGTTATTAAACGTTTTTGGCTGATTTGAATTTAGATGAAAATCGCTTTTTTTGTGTTCTTTGTTTTATGCCTTTGATTTTTCATTTAGAAGAGAGATTTGGTGGATCGGGGATTTATAGCGGGGAAATTGGCGTTTGAAATTCTATAAATTTGGTATTTTGTTTGTGTGTTTTGTTCGCATTCTATTGGCAAATTGAGTTTTCAGTTTGCCGTTTTGTGTGGCCGGCCGCCTCCGGTTTGTGTATTGCAGTTCTGGTCTTTGGCAAATATGAAGTATTAAAATGTAGTTGAACATTTGTTGATTGTCCCGCGGTTTTTGATTGAATTTGAGATATTAAAATTTTGCTGGTGCATCCGGCAAGGGAACAATGCTTACAGATGAAAATGAAAAAGAGAGAGAACGTCCTGGAAAATCTGAAAATAGACCTAACAGAATTGAACGCTTATAAATATTCTCGGGATCGAGACCAGCTACTTAAAATTTTTAAAACTTTGAATTTTTCTACCTCAGTGATGAGCACGTAGAGGCCCTCGTAGTTCGAGTCATAACAAATAAAAAGCATTTATCGTTTTGCGACATTCGAAATGATTCGGGATGAATTCCCTGAATTTGTATACTCTTTGGCAGACACGCAAACGATAGCAGGCTGATTCAAAATCGGAAGAACTTTTCCTGACCTAGTGGATTATTACATCCTGGGCCCTCTTGCAGGCCCCGTTTCCTTCGAGAGGAAGTGCTTTCACTGTCCTGTTGTCGAGCCCATCTCCTCCAAATATATTGTCTGATCTGCTCTGAGAAACTGATAGAGTGAGCGTTCCAGGGGCGTCAAACACACTCCTTATATGGGTTCTAGTTGAGGTAGTAATGGGCCATTCCTGCAGATTCTGTGCCAGCTTCAGACACTTCTTTGACAGACCTTTCACAAGTGCCATAAATTTATTCATGAAATTTCACGCCTGCTGAGAACCGGGAGAACATAGCTGGTGCTCCCAGCTGACGTAACGTTCAGAGCACTTTGACACGAATTGAGACTCTTCTTAAGACTCTACACAGAAAAAAATACGAGATATCCGGACTAAAATCAGTCCCCAAAAGATGTAAGAAGTCTTTCAATCCCAGATTTTCTCAAACAAAGTACTAGCGAATTGATTTGAGTACGGATTTTTCAATCCCGGAATTCTTGTCTTGATACCGATTTTAGCTAAGGTGAGCTTGACTTTAGCTCGAAATAGGATTGTTTGAACTACACGTGGGATTTATTTTATCTTGTTATTCGAGCTCGATTTGATCCCTCAGTCGGATTTAATCAAGGAGGTCCGACATTGACTTAAGCTCGATTTTCGTACTGGATTTGATCTCGAAATCGGCTTGTTGCAAGTATACATGAGATTGAGCTTGTGCTATATTCAATTGCGAATAACGATTGCTGCAAAAATGCCTGAGATTGACTTCTGCTTGATATTTAAACTAATTTTGAACCAAAACAAAAGCGACCCTTCAACGACCCTTTGGATTTTCAAACTAGCAAGTTATACCCGGCTCGAGGTCATGAGTTGTTGGCATACAACTGTAAACAGGAAACAAGCAACACCACAATGAAGGATGGTCGCTGTCTTGGCCCATCGACTGCTATTCAACAGCTACCTTCTCATGTCGAAAGTGCTATAACCGGTATGGAATTCCAAGGCAACATTTGTGGAAAAATCACTCACCGCAAAGAACCCCCAAGTTGACAGCAAAGTTGGTGTATGTGTGTGTTCCTATATAGCCTGACTGTATGCGAGAGTGTTTCTCTTGCTCTCGGTTGGAATTCTGTACTTACTTCAATCTAGGGTCAGGATCATGAGCATTTTTGAATTGATAGCCTTATAGGATTGTTCCAATCATTTTGTACTTGATTCAAGTCGATTCAAGTACGACTCGTACTTGAAATTTCAATCCGAAGTTCAAGATCAAATCAATTTTTTTGAGCTTGATTTAAGCTTATTATTATATACTTATTTAGTATATTGTTTTAGAGCAGTGGTGTCCAAAATGCCAAAAGCCTATCTCACGGGATAGGGACTCATAATTCTGCCGGCTCGCCGCGCGTCGCAGCCGACTCACTTATAAAGAGAGAGAATACTTGAGTTCTATAAATAGCACGCTCGGAGGCTTGCTCTCCTCTTGTTCTCTCACGAGGCATTTGTTCGTTTGTGTAAAGTGTAAAGTAGTAAAACGTCTGACTTTGTGTCGTTTACTTTGTGTTTCGCTGCTACGCACAGAAGCCCAATGCTTGATACACCACTGTTTTAGAGTCTTTTCTTGATAAGGAACAGAGTATCAAACATGCTAGGTGGAAGCCGTTATTTGGCGGGGCTTGGAACAAGTCACAATGTATGGTCACCTAAGGTGTTCTCTGGCTGCACAGCTTTCAGAGACCAGAGTTAGCTCCAGGAGAGTGGGGCTTGGCTCTGGGTACTTTGCATTGAGGGAATCCTGCCGTTTCAAGCCGTATAGGGAGGTGCCTTAATTCACACGGCCTAACTTCCATCCCCCGTTGAAAAAAACAACTATTTTATAATTAAACCATTCTGTTCACAATGTCTGATCCAACTTTTCTTCACGGCTTAACTATAAAATAATTTCCACTTATCCGCTTGCAAATGAAGTCCACGTCAGGGAACTCAATTAAACAAAAAAAGTTTGTTTCGCACTTCAACAAATTGCAAAATCAACTACGTGTACATTCTCGTATAACAGATAGAGTCCAGTCCAGTCGCCAGGCAGAGAAAACATTCACTGCCATAATATTATGTTTTGTTTTTTATTTTAACGCACAATATTTGTTTGTTCGCCTGAACCCAGTTTTTGCATTTGTGCAAAAAAAAACAGCAACAAAAACTGTCCCTCCTCCACACAGAATAACAAACAAAAGTCCCCCACCCATCGAGGTATTTCCCGGGTCTGCATTGAGCGCGTATTTGGTTTTAATTAAAATAAATATTACCATAACCTATAAAATAATTGAAAAACAATTTAACATTATTATGCGTATATTCACAGGTTTCCACTCAGGAGCCAGCGAGTTCGGTTCGTGTCTGCCCTGTTTGTCCTGCTCTCTTATGGGTGGGAAAGTGAGGGACGAAGAATGTTGGTAGTACGGAAGGTGCATACCTTTGCAACAGATTTACATGCATTTATTTAACCAACATGGCCAGAGGGCATTGAGGTTCTGCATGTTGCCAGAATTGTTTGGTAAATACTCTACCGAAAAGTTGTATTGGCTAGATTATATGTTTTAACATATGAAAAACTTTAGCGGCTCTATTTCATTTGATGATTTTTTGTAAATGTATCTAAATTATATACAACAATGAGCTCAAACGATCTAAGAGCAAAATAATTAATAGACAGATTTTTTTAACCAGATCAGTCAAATTATTTGGGTGTTGTCATCCTGCAGAAAAAGTTTACATTCCCAATCCTATCTGCCAATCAGAATAACACGGAAATATTGATAATTTGTCCGATATGTTTTACTACCCATCTAAAAAGTCCCAGCAGAGTAAGATAGCTACCAATATTCTAAGGCTTTTCAAAAATTGCAATTTACGAGTTTATTCAAGCGCTGATGGTTACGTTAAAAAACTTAGAGGAAAGCTAACTTCGGCTCGACCGAAGTTTATATACCCTTGCGGCTGGTAGAATTTATTTTAACAATGGTTTTAAATTATTTTTACTCAACAATTCAATTTTCGCTATGAACAATGTTACCTGAGTGACTTCCCAAGCTCAGAAATAGATGGCGCCACAACTTTGATCATTGTGGCAGCTCTGGTCACACTATTCCTCGTGATAACGCATCAGCAGCGCGACAACCCATACACCATCGCTAACGCGCAGTTTCTTCCTTGGATGCCGCCGCGGCTGGCGGCCGCATAGCACTCTTCAATCATTCAGCAATTACTGCAAAATAGTAATACAGCAAATAAGTAAAATTCAATAAAGTTAGTTACACCAATAAAGCCAAGTAGCTAAAGTGATGACGATTGAAAAACAACAAACACGCAAGCTACGGCAACATTTCTGATCGCTGACTCACACACACATTAATACGCCCAGCAGCCGAAATGTTTTTTTTTTCACGATAACAAATGTGTAAATTTTCGATTGGCGGATTAATTACCAGGATTCATGCCTCGACAACTGGACAAATGCTGACTCCGCTGGTGCCCCGAAAATGCCACTGATTGTCCACAGTAAGGAGAGCTTCTGGCTTGAAAATAACTCCGACCATGTGCCCGCTTTCAATCGCTGACCTGACACGACTGTCGCCCCCTCACATGTTCAACCGTACGCATCGTGCTGCAGCCAATGCCTTCCACGTCAGGCTGTCCAAGTGTGAAAAACGTTGCTGCTACCATCCCGCCGATTCACATTGCACGCAGCCAACTCTGCAACTACATGTAACCGATCTCACGTTGGTCAAGCATCCGACCAATTTTTCAGATTATGCATTGTACGCGGCCTGCCAGGCGATCGCTCCTACGTGTGAAAGTACGTCGCGCAGCTGAATCATCGACGATGTTCATGCTCAAAGAATAACCAGCTACAACTCGAGGCGCTCTTTGTTTGGCAATTGATGCCAGCCTGAGTCTACCTACAAGTTCTCGATATCAACACGAAGCCCACAACAAGTGGCAAACAAAGTCCACAACGAGTGGCAAATATAAGTCTCTACTCGGGGTACACTACCCAGTACAATTGACTCTGCAACTTCAACCCTGCTTGGGCGAACGTGCTAGTCGAACACCATTTGAACTATTGATTACCATCGACACAGCTACGCCAATCTGTACTCGGTGCACATGCTCAGTACTACGGATTTATCAGTTTCTACACTCATAGGACACAGTTCGTCGACTCAACTACGTCACAAACATCACAGCGAGAAGTATACGCAAGCTTTCCTCCACATTGGGACTTGTTCAAATCTTGTAGATGATCACCCCCGGATATACCAAAATTTTTTAAAACTATTCGTTCCCACATGGTCACTGGAGGGGGAGTACTGTGGCAGCTCTCGTCACGGACGGGCGGACAGACGGGCGGACAGACGGACGGACAGATGGACATGGCTACTCAGCTCGTCATGCTGATCAAGAATATATATTTTTTATATGATCGGAGACTCTTCCTTCTATGCGTTACAAACATCCGGAGATTTTTAATATGCCCTCTGCAAGTGTATAATAACAAACGGTTCTCCGGTTTAACTAAATCAGTTCTGCATAACTGATTACTAATAGATCGTTCAGAATGATCCATTATTTTGGGTTTTGTGAAACAGTCCACTATCGACTGCGTTGGGATATTGTATACATATAAGGTTGGCCATATTAGATAGACCCACCTTTTTTTTTTTTAAAAGATCAAAGAAAAACACAATTATTTTCTGTTCGTGATAAAAATCATTTAATTGGTTTCAAGTAGATTTGTTTACAACACTTTTTGAATATGATATGATATGATATGATAAAGGTCACCTTGAGCGACTACGGCGTAATGAGCCCGTTTTGCATCATTTTCCATGATTTATGCCAACATTTCGTCCTGAATGGAGGCTATTTCCTGGCGGATATTGTTTTTCAGGTCTGCTAGGGTCCTTGGCTTGTTGATGCAAACCTTTGATTTGAAATAGCCCCACCAAAAGAAGTCTGGTGGCGTCAAATCTGGTGAACGCGGCGGCCAGTCAAAATCACCATTTTTTGACATCAAACGGCCAGGGAACAATGATCTCAAAATATAGATTGTTGCGCTGCTTGTGTGTAGTGGAGCTCCATATTGTTGAAACCAGTAGTGCACCATACGCTTTCGACGAACAATTGGTTATCACACCTCGATAACGCTCCTGATTGACGGTGACCGTTTTGCCATTTTCATCTTCGAAAAAGAACGGCCCCATAACCATTTTATCACAAACGCCGCACCAAATAGTGACATTTTCATCGCGAAGAGGTACCTCTTGAATATCTTGCGGATTTTCAGAGGCATAAATACTGCAATTTTGTTGTTTAGTTTTCCTTTCAACGCGAAATGAGTTTTGTCGGATATGATTTTGAGTTTTCACAATTGACTTGATTTGCTGAATGTAATTTTCAACAATCTGAGCGCGATCGCGTGCGTGTACTGTGCTAAAGTTCTACTTGGACTTACGCTTCAAACTATGTAACTAGTCGATCTGGCATCGCTGTTAAAAGTAAAAGTGTTGCCAGATGGGACCGTCAAATATGGCCAACTCTGTATTGTGCAGAGAGGTCTGATTCCATAAAGTCTTTTGAAAGATGATCTTTTTTTTGGATACACAAACCAGATCTCTTGGTTCTGCTAACTACAATTACATTCTAACTGCTAACTACAAACATTCAAAGCACATTGCATAACTTTGGGCTGGAATTTTACACAACTGGAATTCCCAAGTGAAAAATTCGTATATAAAATAGAAATTTGCAAGTCTGAACATGTCTGTTGATGAGAGGATTGTGGTGTTGCTCAAAACAGTGCTGTTTGGACCATTGCCATTCCAAAATGTTGTAATTAATCTCAGTTGATTTGTGTTAATTATTGAGTCGAGCCTTGAGCCGGCTAGAACAAACTTTAATTCTTTACGTTTATTTGACTCTTGCGATATTTAGAACATCTTTTTATAAGATCAATAAAGTAACATGTTTATCGTCTTTGTGACATTTTGATATATAATGCTATATCGACAGTTTGTGGACTCGATACATCAGATATCAGCTTTGTACCGATAACACTAATGGAATCTGATCAAACTTTAAATAGTGAAGGCAAAAAATATATGCTGATATAATTCTATACTCAAGACGCACATTTTAGGATCTCCAGATAAAAAAATGTCAATTCAATAAACCAAAATCCTATATACCTCCACAGTTAGAAATTACTTCATATTATAAAACAAAATTCTTTAACTTCTAGAAACAATTCCGCCTTCTTTATTTTATACATAATTTAATTTAAAGTTTTTTTCTATGCATCTCAGAGCATCCTTGTTTCGTCTTGGCCAATTAACCCATTAATTTTCTTCTTATTTTGTTATTAATGTAAAAAATTTTTGCAAAAAGTTTCGCTCCCACAAACACTCTCTCACATTCCCAGAAACACACGCACTCACACAATTTTCGTTTACTTTGTTGGCTTACATTTTGGCATAATTATATGTATGTCGGTTTGTATGTAATTTTTAATTTTATTTCTTTGCCTCCACTGTGGCCAGCTCCATTCGCACATGTGCAAAAAACTGAAAATGAAAATCTTCTTAAACTACGAGTACAACGAACAATTATAATAATTATTTAATTAAAAATGCTGTCGCTGTTGATTTTCCTTGCACTTTTTGTATATCAGAAAATTGCATTCATAAGTGCGTAGTTTTGTTGTTGTTTGGGGCGTCTTTTATGGGGGCAACAAAAGTGCTTGAGCGAAAATTAATCTTTTTGAAGTGTGTGTGTGGGAGCTATTGAACCGAAAGGGATGTGGTGAACGACGTGGCTCTAAGTGGCTGAATTGCAAAATATTATAAAGGTCAGAGGGTCATGGAGCGAACAAGGAGAACTAGTTAAAGCCAAGCAAATTCAACAAATTTTCCTGCATCTTTTGAAATCATTTAAATCTACTTATCACCTCCATAGTTAATTTTCTTCCTGCTGCTTTTAACAGGTAAGCCAAGGGCGTGAAAGAACCAAGCCGCAGATCTCTTCGCCCATTCCTCATTGTGCTTGACAACTCATAAAATTCCAAACCAAAAATGCCAAAAGACAATTTTCATTTGACAAAAATTCGTTGGGTTTTTTGTTACACCTTACAAATGGTCCCAGGGCTGGACCCATGTGGAGTGCTGTGAAATTTCCCAACAATGGGTTGTGGACGAGGCACCACTTTGTCCCGCTGAGCGGAGGCAACCGTGACGCGCTCTTGGTCCGGTCTCCAGCTGAGCGAGGTATTGGGCTTGGTCCCTCTCTCTCTGCCTGTCCCTGTCTGCTGGGTATCTGTGAAATAGTGTACGCACATTAATTTCTCATCATTTGGCATTGGCCGTGCTGTGTATTAATGGAAATGTTATAGGAGATTAGCAGGCAGCAGCAGAAAGAAGATACAATTGCAACTGTTTGTGATTTTAATGCGAATTTGTATGCTTTGGCCATAGAAATGTGATTTACGGCCGAGAGAATGAGGGTAGAAGGAAGGGAACAATAACTGTTAGTTTTTTGCCTAGGCGTGATCTACCTAAAAACTCCACTCATTATGGTCAATGATTGCAGTCGGAGGTAGATTTCCTTACACTTGGTTGCCCTTTTAAGGGATTGTGCAAGACTTTCTCAACTGGGAAAAAAGAGAAGCAAAAGAAACACGAAAAGGTAATCAATCTGACAGGCTACCGAGTTTGGGCAATTGTGTTCAATTGTTTCGTATATGGAGCATTAAATAAGTTTTGTAAGCATTTACAAAAAATTTGAGAAGGGTAAAACGGTTTAATGTTACAACAATTTGTTTATGACCAAATAATGAATGTAGATTAATTGATATTTCAATTTAAAGTAGGTGGTAAATCATCCAGGAAACATATAACAAGTTCGGCAAACCAAAAAATCACTTAAAGAGTACTTCTTCCTTTTTTTTTGACTAATTTATCCACTAGGCTTCTTCTTTATCTTCATTGTTTTATTTGTTTATTTTCTTTAAAGAATTCTCTTTCTGTTTCTAATTCCTATTTGCTTTACAATAGTATTCTCTGTTTTATTTTTCCACTAAAGAACAAGGGAGAGAAAAAGGTGCAAAAAAATGAAAAAAATATTTTTTAAATGTTGTGTCCCGAAACATAATTGATGAAACTGCAGAAAATGGAACCAAGCTTATTATACAGGCTTACAAGCTTTTGCACCAGAGAAGATACTAAACTTTACATATATATTTTTGATCAGCATCAACAGCCGAGTCGATATAACCATGTCTGTCTGTCTGTCCGTCCGTCCGTCAGTCTGTCCGTCTGTATGAACGCACAAATCTCAGAGATGGTAAGAGATAGAGGATTGACATGTATGGGCCATACTTACAGGCAGATCAAGTTTATTTCCAATTTTTGCCCACTCCCGCCCCCGCAATTTGGAGAAAACGTAGTATCTCCCACAGTTTTGTATATAGATAGATGGCTTGTGCCTTACATATGTATTTAGTAATCAAGATTATTTATCGATTTGCCGACGAAATGATAAAGATCGAATGAACGATACTCAAGTTATGACGAAAACAAAGTTCGCTGCCGCAGCGCAGCAACAGCACTACACTCAAAAAACAACTCGCCCTAAAAAGTGTCATTATTCACCCTAATTTTCAGAAAATCGCCCTAAAAAAGGTAAAAGCATTAAGAAAATGCTTTTCTGAGAGACGACCACCGAACGTGGTTGTTGTTGTTGCTTGGAAATAAGCGCTACTCAAGTCGTTTAGCATCCCAGTCCTAGAATCACTAACTGTCTGAGCTCGAATCTAGTCAGTAGTTGCAAAAAGCTACAGCTGCAGCGCTGAATAGGACATGTTACTGTTACCCGAATGAATTTAACTGTTTCAGTAAAACAGATGTACGATCGAAAGACGAATGATGTTGGGGAAAATGGCAAGAAGGGAAGACCGAAACATAGGTGGGAAGAAAAGGTGCGACCAGACAGTGTCGAACATCGTGTGAGTAAATGTTACGAAGTATGTAACTGTACAGGTATAACGATTAAGTACATTTTCCCTCAGAATATGTAGTACTGCGGGAACATTGTCCGATCGGACTGTTTAAGGTATAAGAGAGATCATGCATTTTGAAACTGTTAAAAAAATCAAACTTTACTTAAAATAGAACTTTTATTAAAGCCTTATAAGTATTTTCATTTCCGTGCCTACCTCCAAAAATGATTAACAATACATTTAATAATACAAAGGTCAATTACAGCTCACATTTTCTTACTCTTTGCTCATTCTCTTAAAATGATTATTCCTCACTTTTGGTGTTCCGAATCCCACCATCAAACACCCATTTTGACACCACAAAATCCACCAAATGCAGCTAAGAATAAAAGAACACAAAATATAAAAAAAAAGCCCCAACAACAAAACCTTTGTTAACATCTCCACAAGCAATTTCAAGCCAAATCACTGCGGCTCTTTACTACAAATAACCCAAACCTATTTATACAATTAAAAAGCTACGCGAAGAAACAAGTATATCAGAACACAAGTCGAGCAATGTACTATAATAACAATAAATAAATAACAAAGGTAAATAGCGGCAAAAAAAAACTAAATACAGCAAACCCAGCCCCAAAATGACCAACAATAAAAACCCAGTTGGAGTTGGAGAATTCATCTCATCATCAAATTTCGATTAAAAGGCGCGTGTGCCCCCTTGAGGGGCATTCGCACTATTCAAGCTTCATTAGGAGCTAAAGTAACGAAAACATTTTGATTTCGATCATTACAATTTCCTTTCATCGTTGGTAGAAATCCAGTCTCCAGTTGAGTGAAAGAGCTACCGAAGCCAGTTTCAAGTGTGTTTGCATTAACCAAAAAAAAAGCGAAGAAAAAAAAAGCAACTAAAGAAAAGGAAGGGTTACTGGATCAAGCCACAAAAACCGGCCGTAATCATTAATTCCCTCAGCGCCATACAATTGAGCTGATAAGAGATGGCCAGTTTGCTGTCACGTGAGTCACGAGCAGTAGATATTTTGTTTTCTAATACAATATCACAAATGACCATGCCATACCATAATGTTTTAAATTTAAGCCATAATGTTCTTGATAGCGCTTGTGCTCTTCTTGTGCACTTTTTTCCCTTTGTGTAATGTTTCAATTAAATAAAGTCAAATATTCCCGGAATATCTTGTGTTGCAGGGATGCAACAGATAACCTAAAAACCACGAAAGCGAGATGTCAGATGGTCCAATAAAAGTATGTGTAAAGCCCTTACCAATTGTTCAACAAAATTTGGATAGCGAATGAGAATAATAACAACAATTCACTCATATTCATATACGACTTTCGACAAAGTAATTTAGACTGGTGACAGGAATACTAAGATGTCAAAGTAGATGTACATTCCATTGCCGAAAAACTCAACAGCACACAAAGTAATGTTATTTTGTTCAGTTGGTAAATTTAACAATTTCGAAATCTCCATCTTTGGGGTTGGTGCTTTAACGCCATCAAAATCGTTCTTTAAATGAACCAGAGCGTTTTTTGTATGTGAAGTATCTGAAGATATTGTTTTCCTGCCATAAGATAAGTGATATTTTTTTGAAAAGTTCACTTTAAACATTCAATTTCCAAATAATATTGATCTTTTGTTGTGTTTGGTGCAGCGGTTAGCATGTGTGCCTACTGTACTACATTTGGGTTGTAGAGCTAAGTATTTATACATTTTTTATCTGAGTATATTTCATTCAAGCCACATAAATTTTGGCTTAATTTTGAACTTGGCCACGAATCTTTACCAATTTAAAAAAAAATCTTGTCTTCGGAGCTAATTTTCCCAAATCGGAAAAAATTGAATAATATTTTTGCAAGCTAAGCTTGCTTGCCGAATTTAAAGATGATCTGTCGAACAAACGGTTTATATAGTTTTCACCCACTTTGATGAACTCCAAATGCCGTCTAAGTGATCACTTTTGATACAAAATTATAGCGTTTTGGGGGAAAGATTTCCTTTTATTTCGACTCTTTTTGGTATTATCGCAAAGTACTATTTCTCAACTTTAAAATAAACTGTCCCAAACAAGTCTACGATGTTTTTAAGCGAAGATTTACCATTTTGAATATATGTGTTCGAAGGACATTTTGTTCTGCCCATAAGTATGCAATTGATATTTTTCAAAACTTTAATTAGAATTCAATACAAATGACTAGCTTTTGTACTGTTATTGCATTGCATACCTTTGGGCAGTAGACATTAATGTTGTTTCTAGCACATGTATTCAAAATGTATTGCATGTACATTAGACCAGACTTTTCTACAAACGATTTTCAACATGAGAAGTTCTTTGCGCAACATGGCTCAAAAAATTCAGTATATTTTATAGAGAATTTATGAAAAATCAAAAATCAGATATTTTAAGGTTTGATAGCCTCGTCACGTTTCCCCTTAATTTATCTTTGAACTGTCAATGTAGCAGAGGACTTTTACATTGTACATGTATTCAAATCTTTGCCTCAAAAAATCTTTGTATTATTTGATATAATATAAAGCAAAGGAATTATACTATACAATGATTTCATGAATCAAATATGTAGGTTCCCCACAAATCTCGCCCGACAACAGTCAAAATAGGCAAACCAACTTAAATTACCAAAATCCAGAGGTAAGGTAACTTGGAGTTAAATATTTATGCGGTTCAAAAGCTGTTCTGAGCCATATCTCAGAAATTTGTTATCTATGATATGATAAATTTGTTTTTTAAGCTTAGTACGCAGCTGTGGAGTAATTACTTTAGTTTACTTCACTATTTTATACTTCAGTGTGGAACGTAAGTCGCAAAAAATAGCATTTTGATTTCATATAGCACATTGTGCCGGTGTGTGGCGTACCAGTAGTATGTGTGGCTGCTGGTGCGGGAGGTTGTGGGTTCGATACCGCCTCGGAACATCTAATAGAAAAAAAGTTTTTTTCTTTTTTTTTGGAACTAAGTTGATGTCTCAGTAAGGCATTAAAGAGAGTCCACAATAAATAAATCGTTGCAATTACAGCATTTTATGATCGTAACACTCTGCCTTGCTTTCTGAGAATGCAAGAACAGTTAGTTCGCTTACGGACATTTACTTATCGTTTTAGATTAGGGGTCGGCAAAAAGCACATTCACATTTTGGCATTGCGTATGTGCGTGTAGCCACTGACACGAAGTTAACTTTTTTCGCGGGCATTGTTGGCGAAGCTGCGCAGCGACGAGCTTATACTGTTGATGTGTCGACGTCGCTGACGATGAGCACTTTTGTATGCTCAGTAGTAGCGACGCGCCGACCCCTGTTTTAGATATGTATTCGTGACGAACTGCAGCAAAGGACAGCACTCAATAAGAGAGCTTCTTAGATATAAAGAGAAGACGCTTAGAAAAACTATTGGTGGTGGCGACACAGGACTTCCCAAGATTTGAACGAAAAAATCTGAAAAGATTTGTCAATTCAGAGGAGAGCTAATTAGGAATTAACTAGCTATATCTATCTAATTGTGTTAATGTTGTTATTTTATTGGGATATTGCTTCTTGCCTGATCGACATGAATGTGATATCGGTTCAGCGGTGTAGACCAACACCGGTCAATAACGATTTACTTGCTTTTCTGTGCTCATCATCGCGTCTTATTGGAAAACACGAGTGACTTTGGTAACCGGTCGCTATAAGCTGGCCTGTCCTTAACTAGACGCCCATATAAAACATACAATACATACAAACATTCAAAAATTTGCTTACGCCCAAAAAGTAAATGTTGCCTTTCCTTCCGAAATTTTTGTATCGAAATTAAACTTAACTTGTCTTCTTCACAACTGCGCATTGAGCTTTAGGTTCCAATTATGAAGTTAGGACGCGAAAATGTTATAAATAGCTGACACAAATAAAAAAAGCCTATTGCCATGGTCAGCACAACTCTTCAGTGAAATAAACGGAGAAGATGAACTATAGAAATCTACTCAAGCACCGATATCAACTGAATTGACTGATTTCATCACGCTTTCATCTCTAATAAAGCAAAAGATACTCAACTGCAGAGATAAATCTACAGATTGCTTGACTTGCTCACTTCTTCTTAGGTTTTTTTGCTTTTTTTTGGAACACATTCTGGGCCTGCTCAAGGCAATAATTATGAACGAGCCAAAGCCATGGTCCAAATATTGAAGCCTATTGTAATGCCCCATCTGGGACCTTTGAGGTTGCCTCTTACTCCAACTGCTGCTGCTGCCGCTGATTGTATGATGACCATGTTAAAAATGCTCATTAAAGGTACTTCAGAAATTAAAGCATTTCACAATTGTTTATAGGCAGGTTAGCGCAGTGAAGCTGGAGTTAGGGGGAGAGATTGGGATTTCGATTTGACGCGCTATTTATCAGCTGTTGTTATCTAAGAAGTCGAGACACACAAAAAGCTTTGTGCGGGGGCAATTAACTTGGTCTTGAATTTTTTTCTTTTTGAGGTCAAACCTGGTTGATGGGGGCAAGATTGACTATAGAAGAGGTGGAAGTGGTGCAGCAGACAGCTGAGTTCTTGCTCAGCTTTCACTTTGAGATGGCGACTTATGCGGGAGTATATGGAAACTTTGGAGTGGCAATTAACAAAAGGTCCCTCAATTTGCTTTTTCCTTCAAATTAAGAATATTTTTGCGATTTCAAGGAGAAAGAAAAAATTAATTTTTAGGCTTAACTTTTTTCTTCAAAAAAAAAAAGAATATGGTCGCTCAAACTTTTTGCTCTCATGGTGCCAGACCAAAAAGGGAAACTCTGCCTTAATTAAACATCCCATAAACAAACATTCAGCTGATAAGTATGTATATTTTTGTAAAACTTTTCTTCAGTGTCAATTTGTCTCGACATTTTCCCTTTTCATATACATTCATAATATATGTAGGTACTCTCGTTTGTAGGTAACTACATGCTGCTTGTAACTTTTTGACTTTCAATTCAATTAAAAGTAAGTTGAAAAAGTTAAAAATAAAAAATGTAACATGCTATTCTTCAATAGCAACAAGCTTAAAACTCAAGCAGAGCGTGGAAAACACAAGTGCAGGAAATGCATTGTATGCCCCACATAGTGAGAGGGAGCGAGTGAGAGAGCGAGGTGGAATGAGCATACATAATTTTCAATTGAATGCGTCGTGGCAAGGTGGCGGCTATATGCTACACTACTCGAACATACGCTTAAGTAGAAACTATCCCTTCATGTGCGAACCACCTGCCTGCAGCTGTCGTTTTAATTTATTTCTCACTCAAATTGAAGTCACAAAACTAGGCAAAAAGTTGCAAGCTCATGACGCTTGAAATGGAAAGATTCAAGTTGAAGGTTTTGGTGCCTTAACGAAATTTATGCTTGAATTTAAACAGAAAAAAAGAATTTGAATCATGAAATTATAATTAAAAAACAAATGACTAGATAAACCAGCCAGAATTATTTTTTTTATGAGGTAAGAACCATTTCAAGCTTTCAAGTTCAATGAATTTGTAGATTTGGTCTTTCATATGCGGCAGCAAAATCGAGTATTTTGTACACACTGTCCCGATAGTACGGAAAACACGACCTATATAAATAATATAACTATAAAATCTTAGGTTATGTCCATTGGAGCACGAAGAAGCAGGCTAAGAGTTGGGGAGTGTCTGCACATAAATGAAAGAACGCTAGAGAAAGTGCGGTCCTACAAGTATTTAGGCGTCACAGTGTCCCATAACATGAATTTCTCGGATCACATAAAAGGGAAGTTTGGAGAAGTAAAAATTGCTATAAACACTACATGGAAGCCATTGCTGAGTAGGGACAACGTGAAGTCAAGTTGCAAATTCCAGGAAACTGTAAAAAGCATCATATGTTAGGCTGCTGAAACTTGGGGATCTCTTCGATTCGACGATGTTGAAAGTTTTATTAAAAAAGATTTAAACCTACCGCAGAATATGCCAAATTATGCTGCTGATAAAGAAACTGGCTTTCCAACTCTTCATACGTATTCACATCAACTGCATTTCAACTATGCATGCCGGAGAAAAGACTGCCTAAGCGAATTATGAGTCAACTGCTTCTTGGGAAAATTCAATTTTTTGATGGCTGTATCGCTATGTCAAACATCTGAGGGTTTAACTTTGATTGGGATAATATAGAAGGATGGCGTCTTCAACAAGCTGAAGTCATGGAAAAAGCTATGCGAAGATGAGCGTCAACTCCTTATAAACCGAGCGAGACAGAGCAATGAAAGGTCCACATATAAAAAGCTGACATACAACCTGGGTCAATCAAACCATTTCCAAGATAGACTAGGAACAAACTGAATTAGCAATATTTTAAAGGCGAGGTGCGAAATAATTGCATAAAACATTAGGCCCCAAAAGGACTTTGTAATATGCGTGAGAAGGAAAATGTGGAACATTTTATTGGCAGTTGTCCCATTCTTTCCCTTCAGTACGGCTCAGTACTGAATCAGAACTGAATCGCTCATGACTTGGAAGGTCTGGTACTGAAATAATAGCTGCCTTTATATCAGCGTTGGTCAACGAGAGCAAGGAAATAAAGTGAGAGTGGATTTGTGTGCGAAAATAAAGCGCCGTGAACCAGCTTCGATCTGACCGCTTAGAAGGCCATGGAGAATGATTATCTTATATCTTAGTCTATGCGAATGCTAGCCAGCTACTGAAGGCCTGTTTCCTCTCTTGGCCTCAGCTTCGGCATGCGTTCAGCTCGTAGATGTGTAAATAACGAAATGTCTTCGCCCCAGAGGGAGTACTGGTGACCATCGCAGCTTTACATGCATCTCAGTCATGAATTTAACACAGTTAGGGCCTACTACGTCATGACCTTCGCTTCTTTCAGGCATGATTTCAGTACTGATCTCATGGCTTGGTTTCATGGGTAGTACTGAAAACATTTTTAAAATCTGTCAAAAAATTGGACCAATTCCTACTTCTCAGGGCTGAACCAGCACTTATAAATTCAGTACTGAGGCCTAGAACTGCAGGGTAGAGTTTGAACTACAAAGCATTTGAAATTAAGAAAATTGGCTTACCCTAGCTTCATTTTTGGCAGAAGCAATCAAATATCGGCGACAAATTATAAACGAAGATATAAAGAAGATCCTCATACCTTATATCTTTTTTTGTAAGTTTGATTTCAGGTGTAATGGGTCTGATTTGTGATGATATAAAATATGTTCAGTGTATTTATGGTTGCAAGTTTATTGAAGGGGAGGTAGTTGCTAAATCGGGATTCACACGATGAAGCCAACTTCATAAAGTTTTCTCAGTAGGCGAGCCATACAAGTGTGATTCTATATATTTTGTTCAAAAAATTTTGTAGAATTCCCTTGATTTTAAAGCCTACTATGAAAACTTCATGAAGTTTGCTTCATCGTGGAAATCCCGACTAAGTTAGTATATTTGTCTATTTGCAAGTTCACTAGGAGAAAGTTTTTGAGGAGTCGTCTTACTCTACTTGCTGCTTTCTTTCGTCTGCGTAGGAGTCTGGGGTAACTTCTTAGTCTCCTGCCTGTTTATTTATTACACCACCAATTTTCGGAGCACTGAGGTAACTCTCATATACCAGGGTGCAACCGATAGTCTATGCAGAAACCTCGACTAAAGGACACTGATCTTTCTCAGATGGGACTTCGCAGCTATTCTATATACTTGTATCCCATTTCTACAGGCTGGTGTTATGATAACTTGGTATATATGCACCTTATTTCGGAGTGAGAGTTGGTTTTTGCTAGAGAGAAGCCATCATACTATTTTTACTCTGCCATATAGTGAACTTACAAGCGCGTTGATATGCGTTCCGAATGAAAGGCGCTTGCCCAGATGTATTCCCAAAGTATTTATGTCCATCTAAGTGTCGCATTAGCTGATAGTTGAGAAAGACGCCTGGATACTCATCATGACGAAGTGTCTATGTTACACTGACACATTTAGCTAGGTTAAGCTCAATGTTACAGGGCTTCGCCCATCTGTTGAATAGATTCAAATATAGCTGAACGACATCAGTGGCATACTAGATGCATGTGTCTCTCGCCATAATAGCTGTATCGACAGCAAATGTTGCAATAAGTAAGTCTTGGGGGTCTTTGGGATCAAACTTTCACATTTTCTTAAAAATAATAACAAAGCTATTAAACTTCTAGGTTAAGTGGTTTGGGCTGTGGGTATATACACTAATAAAAAAAACCAAGAACTTTTTACTTGACTCGAGTACAAAATCCTTATCTCAATTACGATGTTTCCGATCCCGAAATACTTAATTTAAGACTGTTTCGGGATGTATTAAGAACATTTTGAACTATTTTAATATCTTTTTCATCACAATTTTAATCTATAATGGTCTTAATTACAAACCAATTTACTCTTAAAATAAGTGCAAATTATTTTACCTTGAAATCTAATAAATTCTAAAGTCAACCCCAATAAAATAAAATTTCATAAAATAGGTACAAAATTTTCTTGGTTAAAGCCCATAAAATTCTAAAGCTTCTCCCAATTTGTGCTTGTATTAAATCTACTTTACCTGCACTGTAAGGACGCGCTTTTTTATACCCTTGCAAAGGGTATTATAATTTTGCCCAGAAGTTTGCAACGCATAGAAATATTCATTTCCGACCCCATAAACTATATATATTCTTGATCAGGGCGACGAGCTGAGTCGATTGAGCTTTGTCCGTCCGTCTGTCTGTCTGTCCGTCTGTCTGTCTGTCCGTCTGTTTCTACGTAAGCTAGTCTCTCAGTTTTAAAGCTATCGTGCTGAAATTTTGCACAGAGTCTTCTTTTCACTGCACGCTGCTAATATATCGGAAGCGACCGGATCGGATGACTATATCTTATAGCTGCCATAGGAACCATCGGTCAAAAAATGGGTCTTAGTGAGAAAAACTTTTTTGTTTTCAATGTTCGCGGCCTTAAACTCAGCCATTATTAATATTATATGTTTTCAAACAGATTTGCAAATTTTGGTCAAGATCGGATGACCATATCTTAAAGCTGTCATAGGAACCATCGGTCGGAAAATGGGTCTTAGTAATAAAAACTTTTTGGTTTTCAAAGCTAGCGTCATAAAACTCAGCCATAATTAATATTATATGCTTTCAAACAGATTTGCAAATTTTGGTCAAAATCGGATGACTATAACATATAGCTGCCAAAGAACCGATCAGTCGGAATATGGGTCTTAGTGAAAAAAACTTTTTTGTTTTCAAGTAAATCGTTCTTAAAGTCGGTGATTCTTAATATTAAACGCTTTTAAACTAATTTGAAAAATTTGATCTACATCGGGTGACTATATCTTATGGTTGCCATAGGACCGATCGGTCGGAGAATGAGTCTTAGTGAGAAAAAATTTTCTGTTTTAAATTTTATCTTTCTTAAACTCCGCGATTGTTAATTTGATATGTTTTCAAAAAGATTCGCGAAATTGGGTCGAAATCAGATGTTTATCTGTCGGAAAATGGGTTTAAGTTAAAAAATTTGCAGACTTTGTAAGCGTTCTTAATCTCTGACATTTCAAAAACAGCTTTTGCAAGGGTATAAAAACTTCGGCACAGACGAAGTAAGCTTGGCCTTCTCGTTTTTTAATCTTTCGGCTTACTTCACTTGCACTTAATTTAAGTATATCCAAGAACAAAAAATACGTAAACTCGTACATGAACTTTGTTTCGTTTCGTCTTAGTACATATATGGATAAGCTGAATTTGTTAGCAAAATAATCCTTTTCATCTGTATCCTATATTTCTGCAAGTCTTTTTAAATTTTCATCATCCATTCCCATAAATGCCTGCTGGCTCGGGAGGTGTGGGTTGTATTCCGCCTCGGAACATCTAATTTGTATTCCCATAAATTTGCCCCCCGCCCTTTTCAAATCATAAAAACCAGTTTTCATTTTTCATTTTTCCAAGTGATTTCTTTTTTGTAGTTCTCTTGTTGCATATATTTTTTGACGATATTTGCTTAAATTGTTAAATTTGCATAAATTTCTTTCACTAACTAATACATAAATAGTTTCGTTTGCTTATGTGGCTTACAAAAAAATTAATTCATTTGATTTTAACAATAATTTAAATAATTTAAAATTAAACTTATTCATGACTCTCAGTGCTTTGTTTTGTCTTTAGTTTATTTTACGCTTAACTTACGTTACGTCAAGAGAAAAAATAGTGTGAGAAGGGGAGACAGTGCTTGAGTAGAAGAGATCTTTAAATATATAATATATATTGTATGTACAAATAATTGCCATAGCCTAGATGAATCTCTATGTCTTAAGTGTGAATCAACTACTACCAAGTACTTAAGTACTAATTGTGTGGGGGGGGATGAGTGGGGAAAGAGTTTTGGCATCACAGTGTTGGGCATTCCTAAGCATATATGCTCAGATGTCTGCGTCGATAGGTTGAGCATCAGTGGGTGAACTGACGCATGGTGCTTGTGTTCGCCACGTTGGACTTCAGTTGAAACGAACGACGTCCGGTGGTGGAGCAGAGACCATTGCGCAAAGGCAGAGCTGGTGGTACGGGTGGCGGGGTGGGGGTTTTGCTGCGTCCCAGCTGCTCCAAGGGCATGGAATAGTGTGTGTTGCTGTAGATGTAGTTGGGATCCAGGATTTCACTATTCGCATCGTTGTCATAGTGCTCCCGATGCTGATGCTGTAGCTGCTGCTGCTGCTGTAGCTTGAAGTGCTCCTGGGTGAGTCTCAGCTGTTGGGGAGTAGCCAAGGGTGCGCCATGTACCATGGGCACATCGGCATACGAATAACAAGAGTCGCCCACGGCAGCTGTAGCCGACAGGAATTGCGGTTTGGTATAATGATTCAGCTTGGATCCTCCTTGGGCGGGTGCCTGTTGATGATGATCGCGCGACAAGGTTGAGGGAGTCTTCATGTGGAGGACAAAAGAGGCGCTGTCATCGATGGCTCCTTGACTGATCACATGTTGCTTGTTGTTATTCAGTTTCTTCTCATTCATCAAGGTGGCCGTGGGCACTTGGAGTTGCTGGAACTTTTGCTGTTGTGGATCGGCGTTCAAATCGTTTATGGGCATGGGACACATGCCATAATGTTGATTCGCATGATGAGGAGCGGTATAAGTGTTCGGGAAGGTGGAGTGTATGCCCAGGGAACAAGGATGATGCTGATGGCGTGACATGTAATCCTCGTCGCAGAAGGTCTTCTGATATTCCCGCTCCTTGCGTCCCAAGGCGGAGTTGCCCCAGAGGCCGCCCTTGAGATATTCGCGAATCTTATGACGGCAACGATACAACACCAAAGCCAAAGCGGTAATGGTAGCCGCTGAGCCCACTAGCAGAGCTCCTATCAGGGCCTGTTTCCTCGGATCGGTATGTGTGCAACCCATGAGAGTGGGATTCAAGTGTTTCAGGGACTCTCCTCGCAGACGCTCGGGGAATTCGCATATCAGTTCAGCCAACTCATCTTGACTGGCATTCTTGGCTATCAGCAGATTTCTCAGCCACATGACGCGACAATCGCAGGACAAGGGATTCTCCGACAAGTCCAGTGTGGTCAAATCCTTCCAGGGAAATAGACCCTCAGCCAAAGAGGTCAAAGCATTGGCCTTCATCACCACATGACGCAGGTGTGGTAGACCACTCAGGGCACCCTCTTGCACCTCCACCAGCATTTTGTTCGACGACAAATTCAAGTACTCCAAATTGCCATTGCTGGCGAAGGCTCCGGTCATTACACGCTTCAGTTTGAGGGCTCCGTTGATGTCCAGTCTCTTTAACTGCTTCAGACCCACAAAGGCCCCCTCGTTGATGACCTCAAACTCATTTTGACCCAACGACAGTTGCTCCAAACGCGTCAAATGACTTAAGCCCACCGAGGGTATATGCACCAGACGATTATCTGACAGATCCAAAACTCTCAATTCCTCCAAGCCCAGGAAACTGTCATGCGAGATATTTCTCAGGCTCGAACCCTTCAGTTCCAAGCGGGTCAACCCCTTTAGATCTTGAAAAGCTCCACTCTGTATGGTCAGCAGAGAATTCATGCCCAAATATAGCTCAGCCAGACTCGGCATGGCCTGGAATATGACAGGATCGGGCACTGTGGTCAAGGCATTATCATCCAAGTAGAGAATTCTCAGTGAGGTCATGCCTTCAAAAGCCTTGGGATCCAGGAATCCTATGCGATTTTCACCCAAATTCAGCTCTTCGATCTTCAGCAGCGGCGAGAAGGTACCCTGATGCAGTTCCGATATCTGGTTACCCCTCAGATTTAGCACAGTCACCGCTGACAAACCAATCAAGGTCTTATTACTGATCTGACCAATCTTATTGTGATTCAGGTGCACCTCTTGCAGTTTCTTCTGATACGCAAACGTACGTTGTGGTATGGTCATCAAATGATTGGACGACAGATCCAAAAATGTCAATTCCGCATAGAATTGTATGGATGAGTCAATGGTCTTGATTTTGTTGCTTTTTATGACCAATCGCTGAATGGATGGATTAAGGGCTATGGGCAAGACATCCAGCTGACCTTCACCACATTGCACGACCAAAGTGTTGTCATCGCACTGACAGCCCGGCGGGCAATTGGCCAGAGCCTCAATTGTGGGCACAGTTAGAAAGGCCAAAATGCAGCAGATGTTAATGATCATCATCATGATCATGGTGTGGCGTTCCATTTTTTTATGGACAGATGATGATGCTGGTGGTAATGGTGGTGGCGTTTTACTTTTAGCTTGTGGTTTAAATTGTTAGCCGCTGGCTTCAATTTGCCTTAGTTTTGTGAGTTGAAGTGGTTTTTTTTTTTGGGGGTTTGCTCAATTTTCCATAGTGCTGCGGGAAGGTAAATGAAAAGAGAAGAGAGAAAATGTAATGGTTAGTTTTTGTTGTTGGGTGGTAAATTGTGGTGTTATTTTTGTAAATATTATAATTTTGATGGTGTAACTATTTTATGTGCCATGTGGTTGATTCATCACTATTTTGGTGCCAACAACTTGGTAAAGCAAAGATCAGGTGGAAAATAATTTCTAGAATATAGTTTGATTACTCAGTGATTTAAGTTTTATAGATCTTGTTGTTGTTCTATTTGTAGTGATAAAATTCTACTGTGTGGAAATTTGGCAATGTTCAATTGCTTCGCGATGAAATAGATTAGGTTGAAATTGTAGTTGTGTTGAAATACCATGTGTTATAATTGTTTATTGTGGTTTGTGTTGACTTGATGTGTTGAAATGGTTTTGTGTAGAATAAGCGTGGAACTAACTATCTTAACTTCCCCAGAATTTTTAGATTTTTTTTTTAAACTCTCACTTATTCAGGACTTCCTTCCTAGATCAGACTTTGTCATCCCAAAAATGTAAGCTTTATAAAATTTTTTGTCTCTGTATATAAATTTTTAAGGCAGCAATCTTATAACTTTAAAGCTACCAAGGATACAAAACATTTCAAGTATAATTAGAATAATATTTCCTACTTAATTTTAATTATAAGATTTTTCGATTTATTTGCAGAATAAAATAATATTTATTTAAAGTTTTGACAGAAGGGCCGGTACGGGGCATGCTTACACACAAAGCTTCTGTGAATTGGCGATTGCTGATGGTGTCGGATTTTGCTACAAGCCTGCCTTTGGGATTCTTAAACGGTCATAGAAATTCTTTTATAAAATAAACTCTGCCAGCTCATTGAAGATAGGCAAAGATCGCTGATGGTTGAATTGTGGAAATTCATGAAATAGCTATACGATCAACCAGCCTCCTTTTTGGTGTTGTAAGTATTTTGTTTTAGAAATGTTATGAACAAAATCATAACTTATTGACTTAGAGCCCGATAAAAAGTTCTATGTTTTGACTGAAATTTTTTTTTTAATTACTTAGGAATCGCGCGTGAAGTAATGTTGCTCAATCTAACAAAAAGGTAATAGATTATAAATTAAGATTTCTATTTAGAAAGTTATAGATTTAAAATTTTCTCGCTTTATTGCTCAACTTATTGATTCTTTTGATTAAAATGCCTTACTGAATTGCTGAAATTTTTTTCAAAGAATTTAATTTCAGTCATTTCAACATCGAATTTTAAAGTTTTGAAATTATATAAAATGTCACCATAGTTTACTTATTATTTAAAATTGGTGTAGATTTATGCTGTTGCTTTAAAAAATAACTCATAGTAGTTGCAAAGAGTCATTTAATTAATTATGTTATTAGTTATCTGCTCCAAAAGAAAACACATAATAACGAAGTATTTTGATCTGCATCGTGAACTCTTTAAATAAAATTCATATCGATCTATTAATATTTAGATCTTTTGTCGAAAAGTAAATTTGATAAATAAATAACAAAATAGTGCTTAAAATAATGTAACTAAGGTCCCACAGTAAAATAATTTGCCCAAATTATGATGAAAATTTTGTCAATTGTGCCAAATTATAAAACTTTTCTACCTTATTTGATCAAATTATTTGAGTATGGAAGCATAGTTTTAGTTTCAAATTCTGCCAAATCTGCAATCATGGTTCTCTAGCCAAATTTTCATTTCATTAGCTTATCAAATGTGAAAGTAATTAATAAGAACCAACAAAACCAAACATAAGCATGAAAAATTTGAACGGTGAGAATATGTTTTGTATATTTATAGGAAACATGTTGTCAAATGAATACAAAATTGAATTTTCTTTAATTTATTTATGAGGTTTTACCAAATTTTCGAGTGTTAATAACCTCGCACAAGCCGGTAATTTTTTTAAAGTTTCAAATTTTAGCATAGGCTTTTTTGGTCCCACAGGCAAATAATTTGCCCAAATTTTGATGAAATTTTGGCTAAATAACCATGATTGTAGATTTGACAGTACTTGCATACTCAAAAAATTTGATCAAATATGGTCAAAAAGTTTTCATAATGTGGACTAATTATCAAAATTTTTATCATAATATGGGCAAATTCTTTGACTGTGGCACCTTAGCTTTACTTTTCAATTCTGTTTACTCTCTTTTACACTTGTGTGATTTTTGTTAATAGGAATAATACTTCCAAGTCAGAAGTATAATAACTAGAATATTATAACACATATTGCAATAATTGTACACTAAACTAAAAACTGTAATTGCCTAAAGTAGTCTAATTTCCCAAAAATTAATTTGCACTTTTCTAGCTTTTTTGAATTAATAGAATAGGACGTACTTGGTCATATATACAAATTGGCTAAATATGTTTCATTAATCCAAATTCAATGAATTAGAACTTGGTTTCAACTATTTCTATCAATTTCACTTTACGAAAACTTTGTGCTGTCTAACCGAGAATGAAATCTAGTAAAATAGCCAGTAAGTCCACTCAGACTAAGCAGCTCTGTTGCAGATATTCATTATAACTTGGTATAAAATGCAACCGGTTTAATACTTTCTTTGCAATTTTATATATAATATGCTCTGGGTCGATTTCTCATTTTCTGTCACATAGAAGATGAGAAATCGTCCCTAAACACCAAAAACTTCAATTCACAAAAATGTTTGCAAGTTTTTTTTTAGGAGCAAAATCAGAGATATTTCGAAAACACAATTAAAACTATTCTCACATTTTTATCACTTGAACTTACCTTTTTTGTTTGGTTTTTCTTCCACGTTATTTCGGCAAAATTAAAACAAAAATGTTGTGTTTGTTTTGTTTTGAAAAGAAAATTGTAAATAATATATAAAATTCTCCAAAATTTCTTTCAATTTCACTTCACTTTTTAAATTTTTTCTAGCACATTTCTAGCCAATTTTTATGAAATAAAAATTTATGTTTAATGTGTTGTGTTTTGTTTGGTTTTTTGAAAAACGTGCGCGATAATCCAATGGTTCGCTTAGGCTGCACGCTTCAAGTTGTTGTGAATTTTTTACGTGATTTTTGGTCGAAGTGTTCGTAGACTGAACAGAGAGAACTCTTGGTCTCTCCAGTTTAGGGTTTATTTCTTGCTGTGTCAAAGACAACCGCACACGACGAGGCAACGAACTACACTGATTTTACGAAGCAGCGAATGCACTTACGATACCTCGGCTGGCGTTTTTTTTTGGTGAGTGAGTGAGTGCGCGAGGGTGAGTAGCGGCAGCTGCAAACCGATGTCGGACGAAGACGGCCTTGCATTTTGCGGGTTCACACAGAGAGTAAAAGAGAGCGCGAGAAATAGAGAGAACGAGAGGAAAAGAATATTTTATCTGAGACAGGTAGCCGGAGACTAAACTGGTTTTAGTGAGAGAGTAAACTGAGTAGCGAGCGAAACTCACTCAAAGAACTCACTCATTTATCTGAGACCTATTTGTTGGTGCGTTAGTCGGGTAGTTGCAACACAGGCGGCAGTTGAGGCCAGACCAGCCAGCCATCAACCTAAACACGTCCCCGAGTATGCCACACTTTATGTTTTGTTGCCCATAAAAACAAAAACCAAGTTATTTTTTTTAGTTTCGAAAATTGAAAGCAAAGTCAAGTGCCTCTCACACACAACGTTTTCCTGAGAAGTACCCAAAACGTGTCCTTTCTTAAGTATCCATCATCATTCTCTGTGACATCTCGAGGGCCTTTAAGTGTGGTTTTATTTTAAATGTGACACTTAGCGCGAAATTCTCACTCTTGTCTAATGAAATTGATCTGGCAAGTAGCTCGGCTGTATCTGACGGATACTTGAGTTTCTGGTAATCGAAAACTACTTCAAAGTAATGCAATAATCGTTTGCCTTAAAGTGTTAAGTCAAAACCCACAACAACTAAAAACCAAACCGAACGAAATCCCCAAAAATAGTCATTTGATACTTTTCAACAGAAAAACAAGAAGAAAATCAACCATAAATGCCCATAACTTGGTGTCCCACATCCTTTCCTGCTGCTGTTGCTGCATAACTTCATATTTTCGTCTCTGCATATTTTTGCCAAAAATTTCATTTTTCCTGCCTGTAAATGAAAAACACGAAATTACTTTTCAGTCTGTGAGTTGGTAAATCTTGTTTAATTTATTTATTACACAATTTGTAGGCAAATTTTGTGGCTTGAAAAGTGGCAGCAAAAGGTAATAAACTAACGAAGGAAACTGCATAAAAGTCCAGATTTTTTTCTCAGTAAATACAATTTATGAATTTAATCGGAAGCTGGTTGGGAAATTAAAGTGATTGGGTCAACGAGGCCAAGTACTTATTTTACTATTTGCTAAGACTTTGGCATATTGAAGTCAATCCAGCCAACGCTATGAATTTCACAATTACTACTTGCAGTCTAAATTCTGGATTAGATTTCTTAGTTCGATTTATAAAAATAAAAAAAAATAGATAGAATTGGTGTTGTGAAAGTGTGTGTTTTCAGTGTTTTTCAGATTTTTCGGAACACGTTTAGAGGTCGCGCGAATCAAATTTTCCCCAAAAATCGGGTTTTCCGTACTTTTTTGAGTTGCCCTCCACTCTGCATTGTGCGACCTGGCACCAGTTGTTCACACTAAGGTTAGAAATGTCTTTTCGCACTTGATCCATCGCCAACTTTTAAAGGTCCATAGATCCTCCGAAGGATTTTTCGCTCGAACACGCCAATCGCCTCCTCATCCGCTGCTGTCATTGTTCATGCTTCTGCGCCGTATTGCAGGACTGGGATGATGAGCGACTTGTATAGCGCTATTTTTGTTCATCGAGAAAAGGCTCTGCTCTTGAACTCTCTACTGAGCCCGCAGTAGCATCGGTTTCCAGGAGTAATTCTTCTTCGGATCTCCAGGCTGATGTTGTTTTCGCAGGTAATCCTCGTCCCGAGGTAGACAAAATCCTCTACAACCTCAAAGTTGTACTCCCCCATAGTAACAAATTGTCCAAGACGCGTAGACTTCTTGTCCGTGGATACTAGGTACTTCGTCTTGTCCTCGTTTACCGCTAAACCCAACAGTTTAGACTGCTTCTCAATCTCTGAAAACGCCCTGCTTACCGCCCGTTCGTTTTTGCCGATAATGTCAATATCATCGGCGTATGCGAGTAGCATTAGATCTTTATAAAGAAATGAGCCCGATCTGTTGGCATTTCGGCACTGGCGCAGTATATACTCCATCAGTAGATTAAAGAAGTCACACGAAAGGGTGTCACCCTGCCTAAAACCTCTCTTGGTATCAAATGGTTCGGAAAGGTTTTTTCCTATTTTGACGGAGCTTCGAGCGCTTCTCAACGCCATCATGTCGAACGTACTTTGCAGGTATACCAAAGGTCGACGGGTCGTCAAAGAACATTGACCTTATCGGTGTGTCAAAGGCTGATTTATAATCAACAAAAAGATTGGTGGTTTTGATATTTCTCTCATAGGTCTTCTCCAGGGTTTGTCGTAATGTGAATATCTGGTCTATGGTGGATTTACCAGGTCTGAAACCACACAAATAATGCACGACAGAATCTTATATGCGATGGGAAGGAGAATGATCCCACGGTAGTTGACGCAAGCTGCAGGGTCTCCTTTTTTAAAAAGTGGGCAAATTACACTTAGACTCCAATCCTCGGGAATGCTCTCGTCGGACCATATTCTGCTGATGAGTTGGTGCATGCACCTTACCAACTCCTCGCCTCCAGCCTTAAACAGTTCAGCTGGCAGGTCATCTGCTCCTGCTGATTTGTTGTTCTTTATCCTTTTTATGGCTACACAGACTTCGTGATGGTCCGGTGGGTCTATCTCTATGTTGTCGATTGGTGGCGTCGCTACTTCTCTATAGTTTTTAGATTAATTTTTTTTCATCACACAATTTCTTTTTAATTTTTTTATTTTCGCAAAAGTTTTGCGATTTGGATATCAAATTTGTTCGAAAACCAGGCTGTAAATTGCATAGCGAAAGTGTAAAAGGGAGCATGGCTGAATGATATTTAAAATTTGTTTTCTTTTTCAAACAAAAGCAAAGTGTTCCATCAAACTTTTCCACCAGCTTGACACCTTTCTTTTAAGATTCATGTCAGATTGCATAGACCAGCGTCCAAAATCTAACAAAAGAGCGCTACAACAACAATCAGTTTTTTTTTTTGCATTAAGTTTCACAAATATTGCTTCGCAGAAACCCAGTTCATATATTATTTAATGATTTAATTCCGCTTTGGGCGGTATAACGGGCCGTGCATCGAGGCCGCAACGAGACAATGGGTGTCCCTCGCTGGCATAGACTGGGTATTTCATGATCATTCATGGATAATTTAAATTGCATCAAAAAAGCTTTCCATTTCCATCAGATTGCTTACTTTACAATTTTTGAATTGTTTTTTTTTCAAACATTTTGTAAAATATCTATGCTCAAATTTATATTTATACCCTTGCAGAGGGTATATTAAAATAGTCCAGATGTTTGTAACGCATAGAAGGAAGCATCTCCGACCACAAAAAGTATATATATTCTTGATCAGCATGACGAGCTGAGTTAATTTAGCCATGTCCGTCAGTCTGTTTCTATGCTATCTCCTCCGTCAGTTTTAAAGCTATCCTTACCAAACTTTGTACGAAGTCTTTAAGTACAAATACGCTGCACATTTGTCGGAACCGGTCGGGTCGGATGACTATAGCATATAGCTGCCATAGGAACCATCGGTCGGAAAATGTTGTTTTAGTGAGAAATTTTACTAATCTCGTATTGCTTTTAGAGTTTTGTCAGTGTGCTTGTAGAGTTTAGTCAGTGTTTGTTTTTCGGTTGTGAGTATTTTTATAAAAACTTGTTGTTAAAATGCCACGTGTAGCCAGAAAGTCTCAAGAACAAAGACGCCGGGAAGCTAGAAATCGTAGTCGGACTTACTACGTAGAAAATTCTAGTGGTGTACGCAAACGCAACGCCCAAAGACTAGCTTATGCTCGAGAATCTAATGAATTTCGACAAGAGGAACGCAGGGAAGATGCACTAGCGCGATCTAGTCGTCGAAGCAATGTGTCGTTTAGAGAGCAGGAACAGTATCAGAATACCGCGGATCATGCTGACTGAAGATTAAATGCGGACTACAGAGATGGGGAGCGCTTACGAGATGCCTGGTAGGCAAGTTAAATCTGATTTAGTGAGCTAATAAAGGAAGGCATACTTTCTTTCCCCTAATTTAAAAAACAGGAATAATCTTTCAGCGATCACCTAACTGCAAGGGTATTTGAACTTCGGTGTAGCCGAAGTTAACTTTCCTCCATATTTTTCAGTTAAATTAAGGGAAAATTAAGACTTAAAGTAGATGAATTTGACATATCTCTGTTTAAATTCAATTAAATCGGATAACTTTATAATATAGTTGCCACTGAATTTTCCGAAAATTGTGTTGATGACAAATAGCTTTTGGTTTTTGATGGTTTTTTTTTTGGTCAGAACATCAATATTAATAATAAATATTTGCTAAGATTAAAAGCTCTTGCTCTGAACAAGAAATCAATCAAATAAATCTCAATCTGACATACCAGACAATCTTGAAAACACGTACCTGAACTCATTAGCTCTTAATAATAGTGATTACTGCTTTTATTTTTGTGTGTGTTAACCAATGTGATGTTTTAGATGCAATATTAAAAATCAAATCAAATGCTATGGGGCTAGACAAAATTAACCCCAAATTTATCAAAATCCTGGTACCAAAAATACTCGTTTATATTACTCACATATTTAATACTGCACTAATGACATCTACTTTCCCAAATGTTTGGAAATCTGCAATAGTGTTACCGTTCCATCTCAATCCTATCCTTCTTATCAAAGCATTTGAACAAATCCTGGCCTCACAAATAGGTAATTATATGTTGCAGGGTTCTTTACTAAATGACAAGCAATCGGGGTTCCGAAAAAAGCGAAGCTACGCCACTGTTGTAACGAAAATCTCAGAAGATATACGTCGTAATCAAAGCCAAAAGCCATGTCACACTTAACATTGTTGGACTACAGTAAAGCGTTTGATAAGCGTAAGTCACAAAATACTGTGCGCAAAGTTAAACAAACTCTACAACTTCTCCAATACAGCAGTGAAACTTATGAAATCATACCTTAGATTGATAGGCAACAAGCTGTAGTCACACAATCGGAACTCTCTTCCTTTCTGAGGGGTTCTGTCCTGGGACCCTTGCTATTTTCCATATATGTTAATGACCTGCCTTCTAAATTGTCTAAATGTGAAATTCAAATGTACGCAGATGACGTTCAAATGTATGTTAGTGCTCCGTTAAGAAATATTAGTGAATGTGTCCATCATTGTAATACTGAGCTGGAGCTAGTACGCAAATGGGCTAAGATCAACGGTCTTAAAATAATCCCAATGAGATCAAAATGTCTAGTTATATATAAAAAGAAATATGACACGAGTTGTCTAAAGCAGCTAAAGATTGATGGATCCGTTATCGAATATGCTGAAAGGGCATCAAATTTAGGTTTCACTTTCAATAAGACGTTATCATGGGACGACCATATAAGCAAGGCAATTGGGAAAACATATGCTCTTATTAGACGGTTAAACCTGACGAAGCAATACATCCCCACACATATAAGAGATCTGATTGCAAAAGTCCATATAATACCATCGCTGCTATATGGGGTGGAAGTTTTCGGAAATTGCAATACAAGTAGCAAACATAAGTTAAATATAGTATTTAATAACATTGCTAGATATATAGATGCAAAAAAAAGATCCGACCACATAACACAATTTGCAGAGAGAATATTTAATATACTTCTGAGTTCATGGATTAGCTTACGAGTGCTAGTGTTCCTGCACAAAATAATTAATACTGGGGAACCATCCTGCCTGTTTAAAATGCTTAACTTTGCTTCATCTCAAAGAACAAAAAATGTAATACCTACAAGAAATAAACAAGCAACATCTGATTTGCACTTCTTTCCTTATGCTATTCGTCTATGAAACAAGCTACCAAACGATATTAAAACAATAAGAAGCGCGCCCGTTTTTCAAAAATCAATCGAAAACTACCTACAGCAATAAGTTTTTCTTTATTTTCTCGTTTGTTTACACAAAAATCAGTATAAATTATTTATATTTTAAGTATCATAATCAATGTTAAATGTTCAGTTTAAATTTATAAGCCAATCGACTGTTGTATTCGTAATTGTAATAGTGGTTAGTGCTTCCAAATAAGTCCTGTACTTCTAGCACTAAGAACAAATATCAAATAAATAAATAAATAAACTGAAAATCACACTCAAAAATTTGGTAAATGTGTTTAATAACGCTTACTGTTTTGCTTTTATACACAGCATTGTTTCTTTTAGCTACTTCCTTTTGTAGTGAGGTTTGACTTATATATTTCAATCTAAACACACATTTCCTTAGCTGTAAAGTTTCTACCGCTCCAGTTTTTCTCATTTTCCCCTCATTTATAACTTGCTCAGGTAAAACCACAGGAACCACAACTTGCTGCATGGGAGGAAGTCTCCAACTCACAACTAATAACAAAAACTAAAGATAAAAAAAAACCTGCTCTATAAAACTTTGCACAATTTCCGTAACAAATACGCAAAATAATAAAACCAGCCACCTAACCAAATCCAACAATTGTTGCACATGCACCCAACTGAGATTTCTAAATACATACTCGCATATGAATGTGCCACAAAGCTTTTTGGACTCTCACGTTACACATCAAAGCTCAACCATCTAAGATGTCAATTTGCGACAATGTGTGAGAACTTCTCAGGCAATAAATTTTAACTACATTTTTTGAGGAAACAAAAAAAGAAAAACCCACAAAAAAACTACAGGCTAAGTTACTGGAAATGGGTGTTTGCATTGTTTTTTCTGGTTTAGTGTTTGTTTTTTTGTATGGTGGTTGCATATGAAAATTTTTAGTAAAACGCTAAAAGCACTTAAACAATTAGAGATGGATTGGAGAAGGAGAGTGTGCAGAGGGTCAGTCACAATGCTCCATGTGTAATTAGGTAAAACATGGGGAGGGACTACCGTTGGATTGTACCCAAAAGTAGAAATGCAAATAGAAATGGTGTGGCCGAAGTGGGGAATACCGTGGAGATTTGTAAAGTTTTTATTTTGTTTTTAGAGCTTTGGGGTATTTTACTATAAATTTGGAATTGTTGATGTTTTTTGTTAAATCAACTTTTGGTTTGAGGTGGCAAATGCCTCAGCATATGCTAGTTAAAGTGTGTTACTAGTTTTTATCCTCTTTGGTACATTTTGCGGTTTAATGATTCGTCAGTCATGGTAAAATGGTTGAAAATAGCGATCTAAGGCAGACTAGAAATATTTTCATAAGATTGAAATTGATGGAAACTACTATTCTACATAGTCACCCCTTCATGCATATACCCTAAGCCTTCAAGGGGTACGTACATAAGTGCAGTAAAACGCACTTTTTGAAGTCAAGCTGAACGGCAAACGAATCGCACTTTGGGCAAACACACTCACACACACACAACACTCACCGCACGCACAGGAGAGTGACTTATGGGAACGGCTGACCGGCGGACCATTCAATCACTGCGCATGCGCCGCGCTTCCAAACACTGGCCTCCGCTTGTTGTTTTATTAGCCCCGTTGTCTTAACAAGAAACTTGTTAGTTGCAACGGGTTAAGAATTCTGTTTTTTCGGTCTCTGTTTACCCGTCGCGACGTCGGCTACTCGTTTCATGTGCTGTTAAATCTTTCTTTTTTTTTCCAGCTGCCCTTTCGATTGATGTGTTTGCCTTTGAGTCGGAGACCAAGTCCAAGTCTGAGCCATAGACTGGTTCCGGTGTAAATGCAACTTCCGCAATCTGCCTTAACTATTCTTTTCAGACCAATAAAATATCAATTGACTTGCAATTAATCATATTCCAAAATGTGCAAAGAAATACCGGAAAGACTCTCATTGTCCTATTGTGAGGCATTTTTGTTCTTTCTCTCTGTCCGCTTCACACTTTTTTCCACTTCCACTACCTTAAAGTCGTCCTCGGGTTTTTAGAGAAATCACAATAAATAATGAATCGAAAAAATGAGCGTTAAATGCAATGAGAAGCGCAGAAGTACCAGAAGAAGCAGTCGGAGCAGTCCAACAAAAAGCCAGCAACGGAAGTGAACACACAATGGACCAAGACACAATGGCAGGCCGGTCGCTCCGCTACCCCTGAGTAAAGGTTAAGTTTAAATCGAATGGCAAAGTAAAATACCTTAACACATCTCAGGCGATTGTTAAAAGGTAGCTGACCGTTCTGCTGACTTGTGATTTTCTTATTCTTCTTAGGAGATTTTTTTCCCCTCTGCACTGATTGATGAGAAGCTTATTGACGGGCTGGCGGAATGCAGGTTGGGAAAGCGTCATCAAGAAAGAATATCCCAAAATCTTTATTATCCACAGATCGTACCGGGGAAAATGCAAATCCATTCTGGTGCTCCTTCTAGGATCCACATCCGCTGCAACTGTTGCTGTAATTGCCATTTGCTCATTTAATTTCACGCGCATAATTTATGCAAAATTATCAATGAGATTTGTTTAGACAAAACAGGCAAACATACTAACGAACGTCCATCCGACTGGCAGCACAGGAAGAGCCACAAATTGTTTATGCCATTCCAAGCCAAAAATAGCCAAGGCAGAAGACAGAAATACGAAATAAAATCTATGAGATACGCATATCGCATTTGACTTATCTGAGCAGCAAAAACAAATCATGCAGCAGGCCAGCAACTTGATATGCCTTATACCCGTGACCATAGAGCCAGGGTCCTCTCATCCCCCTCCTCTCTTTCTGGCACTAGCTCTATCTCTCTCTAGCGTCTCCTGCGTGATAAATGTTGCTGATAAATGCGTGTCGCAGTCGAGCATAGACAACGCGGAGACACATGTTGCCAACCAAACGCATTTTGCATACGAAGATCGAAACTACACTGAAAGATACTTTTGATAAGAAACCAGAGAAATTATCTTTGAAATTAAAAATAAAAAAATCTTAAAAAACAACAAAAGTTTCTGTTATGAAATTTTATTAATATCCGTACTAAAGGATTAATTATAAGCCAGGCTAAGTCAAATAAATAATATAAAAAAAAAAAATAACATAAAAATATGTATAGTATACGAAACTAATCGAAAAAAAATAAGGGGTAAAACAACAATTTCAAAAACTACACCATTAAACGAACAACCAGTAAGAAAGACACTCCAACCCGACTCTAATACATTAATACTAGCAGGTACACGGTGTGCTTTGCTAAGCCCCCTTTAGAATTTTAAACACAAGTCGAAGTTAAGCTTACTTGACAATTTCCGTCTATGAAATCTTCACGTAGCAAAATTTGCGATTTGTACCCGTCTTCATGATAAAACTCAGTATACAATTTTGCAAATTTCGCGATTTTTTGGTCCGTTTGATCAACACCTCCAGCAGTCTACGGACCGATAATACGAACCGATGATTCCAGCAGCCCATAAACCACACAAAACCGTGCACTATTGTAGATGTAACGGTAGTTCGAGAGTCTCTGGGTTGCTCATCAGCTCAAATGGTAAAGTTTTCTTTGTTGACGTATCCGTTTAGCCTGTGTGTGTGTCCAGCAATGCTGGAAAGAGTGATCCAAAATTGGACCATCCGAATGGACCATTTACGTCGTAGTCGCGGTCAACATTTGAATGAAATTATCTTTAAAAAGGAAATATCTGAGATAGTTCTTTCAGCCCATAGTAAAGATTCCACCATCCAATTGCATTTTCTATGTTTTATTTGTAATTAAATTCTTAAGGGATTACCCTTTATATCCATTTCATATTAAAACTTACATTATTATATTCGCAACATCTTTAATCCCACAAATTTTGAGAAAGATCGAATAATAAATAGCCGAGTTGCATACTTTAACGGGTGTAACGGGTATATCAAAGTCGAGCAGGGCCGAATTTAACTTTCGTTCTCGTTTATTGGTATTTTTAAGTTTCAGTTTTTATGTGCTCATATGAAATAAAAAAAAAAGTTTCACGGGTTCGAACCCCGGAGTGATCTTTTTCCGATTTTTAGGAGGCTTGCAGTCGTGGCTCTTATTTCGTACATTGTTATTTTTAGCGTCATTTTAGATTTATGAAATAAAAAGTTTAAAAATATATTTTAAAGTAACTTAAAGCTAGAAATTTCCTGCATCCAATTTTGATTGAACAAAATCATTTTTTTTGGGTTAAGAGCGGATTCTCCATGTCGAGACTGTTCTTTGGACCTTTTTTAAAAAAAATCTTATTTTATTTATTTTTTTATTATGTTACAAACACAATTAAGGTAGGGTAAACAAAAAAGCTAAGCAAAACAGTTTTTCTGCTTCGATACGAGGGCTGTTCAAAAAGTTCTCGGCCGTCAAAGTGGGGGGACCAAAATAAGGTATAGCGCTGGCGGCCACGATTTCTCGTCTCCAGGTTGTCTGAAATGAAAAGTAAAAACGCGGTTATTATCAGTATACATGTCATGCTGGTCTGACCTTCGAAAAAAAATTTGTGATTTTTTTATGACAAAATGGCGGCTATTGAAAAATTAAAATTCGATTTTGGGCCCTTTTTTGTAGTTTAGTGTAAAAAATAATACTACAAATTTTTGTAAAATTATGATTGAGGGTCAGACCAGAATGATGACAATTCTGCGCCGATTTCAATTAGTTTCATCAAAATCTGTTCAGTGTAACTGGAGATATCATAGCCTCCCGTTCGAATAACGTGGTTTCGAGATAAATGCGTTTAAAGTTTGAAGAAATTTTTTGAAAAAAAAAATATATCCAAAATGTAAAAATGCAGCTCGAGAATGGTGACAATTCTGCGCCGATTGCATTTTGTTTCATCAAAATCGGTTTTGTAGAACTGGAGAAAAGTGGCTTGGCAGTCCGAAAAAATTGTTTTATCCAAAATTATTACAGATATTATATATTTACAGATATGAGTCGGCGATGCCAGCTGCATACAGCGGACCTTCCTCATCTTCAAAAAAACTATTTTCAGCAGCAGCAGCTCTCTCTGCTCTGCGTGCCATTCTGCCTTCTTTAGATGCGGCCGCAGCTCTAGTTTCTGAGCGGCTTAGTCGGTTATCGTTTCGTAATAATGCGTAATTGTGCGCTTGGTTGCCAATCGAAATGCCCATCAAAGTCATTATTTTTAGGATAGGTTGAAAACCTTTGTTAAAAATACAGGTAGCGATGAAATTTGCAATGTGGATAGTGCTATTTAGTGATATTTACTCAAAAATGACTCGTATTAGCGAATACATTGTTCGACAAAAAAGGCTATATCTTCTAAAGTATTTCGAATTTCAAAAAATCCTTTTTGGGCGATGTTCTCAAATATCCAAGCTATAAAAAAATGAAAAAACAAAAACATTGATAAAAAAATTTTGCACTTGGAGAATCCCTCCTTAAAAGTGGTTTTTCATACCTTGCTTTTATCCGGGTACGAATGAAACGGTTCCTAGCTTTTGGTCCACCAACAGACAATAAAGCGTCTCTTCACAGCTTGAGTGTCGCAAGGAAACTTCTCAGATTTCAACCTGATGAAATCAGGTTTGCAACTTCCTTGATTTATACATCAATGTCATTGAAGGTTCCGAAATGGTTTTTTTTTGCCCATAATAGTGGGACGCTTAGGTTGAAGCTCTGAACTCGAAACTCTCGAACTTTCATTCTGTTCTCTGATATCTTTCGAAGAGTTAGCTTTCTACATAACATATTGTAGCATAGCCAATAAAATATTTTCTAAATGTGGACCGGAACGTCTTTACGAGAAGACCAGGCTAGTGCGTACACTCTGTTTATGAAAGTAATTAGTTCCTTCAAGCTTTCTGTTGGCTCAGCCAAGGGAGAATACAATTCACGCATGTCCACGATGGTGAATGTGCCAGTGTGCCTGGTTTTCTGCTGGCCAAGTTTGGCGAGACAGAAATTAAATTTTCCGAACTTCTGACAATTCGCTAAAAATATGGCTTTACATGCCTTTACCTATATATTCAAATCCCCACACTTATTGAGCTTTTTGCCTATGCTGGAAAAGCTATTAGGACCTGTTGTGGTATCGTTGAGACTAAAGAATAAGAGGCAATTCATTTGCATGCAACAAGCACACAAACCATTGCAAAGGTCGCTTCAGATGTCTTACCAATAAACATATGAATCCGTTTTTATGTCCTGTGTTCAAGAGAAGACCGAAATTGAGAGGATTTTTCCAGAAATTCCATATTATTCTCAATCGTAGATGTTTTCCCCGAATCACTCGAAAGATGACCAATGTACTCTGAGCCCGGCTCAGACATTAATGAGATATGTTCTTTAGTGATAGTTTTTCGAGTTGGTATATTTTCAGAAGAGGTCATAAATAAAGTTTTGTCTTTAAGACCATCAAAATAAATAGCCCTTATCGGATTATCGCAAAATTTTTTTTTCAATTTTTAGTCCAAATTTGGTCCAAAAAGCGATCCGTTTTATTATGGGATGTTTAACGCCGAATCCGAAAGGCAAAGTTTTAAATTTTTTTTTCATGGCTAGAAAGTTAAGGGTGGGTAAATGATGATTTGTGAGGAAGAATATTTAAATCCTGCCTAAATAACCTGCCTAAATTTCCGACATAGTGCACCATTTTCGTTCAGTGCATTGCCGCGTCAATGCAAAATCATCTTCTTCTGCTACTCCAAGGCGTAGTCAAGCAGCAAAAGACTTGGACATGGACACATGTAACTGGTAAGTTCACAGCTACCCTGGCATAAAAAACCCAACAAGCCAACTCACTGGCATTGCGTGATCGTTGACCAGACCCGGGCCACAGCTCCCCATCACCATCCCAGACGCAGCCCGTTTTAAATTACCCAAGCTTTGTGCGTCTATCATTTCTCCTCCTGGCAGTCGTCGTCTATCTTAAAGATTGATTATAATCGGTAGTCAAGTGTCCGAAAGTCTTCTAGACTGAGCTGCCGCTGCTGGCTATTTATGAGGCCCAAGCAAATTATAATTTATGAAGTCTATGATATCAACTTGCACTTTGCGTGCCACGAATTTGGTACTCTTGCCACATGCTGGCCGGGGCCTCACATGGTTGTGCATCATCAACCATTTCATATGTATTTTGACAGCATGTTAACGTCATTTATTAATTGAAAAAGAAAACTCCCAAAAAGACATTCTCCAAGGTTTTCTCTTTCTCTCTGTGAGGTAATTACATATATGGCACAGACTCCTGTGGTTAAAACAATTCAGTTGAAAACTGGCGCCTCGATTTTCTATTTCTATGGAAACTAAAGCCATTCCCAAAAAAAAAAATCTGATAATCGTTTTGGAAATCTAAGTTTCTATTTATTTTTATTTTTTTGTAGCATCCTCATGTGTGTCTCTGATTTTGGTTTTTCTATTTCTGTGACTCACACTCAGACAAGTGTGGGCTGGGCAATTCGATATGGGCGGAAAAGAAAGTGAGTTAGTTGGTTCCACCTGTCAAGAAATGAGTTAGCCATTTAGATCAAGCGATGGAATATCTTTTTATGCGAGGATCGATTACAAATTGCATAAAAATTCAAAATTTATTTATTTTAATGTAAAGTTAAGACGATCAGGAAGTAGTTCAGTAAATGATATAAACAATATGTTAATGTGATATACGACACTTTCTTTGTTAACAATTTGAATACAGACAATAAAATAAGTCCACGATGATGAGTAATAAGTTGAGACTACAAATCTTAGAGCTGACATGTTTTACTTTATTAGAATAACTCTATAAATTTCATAATTATAACACACAAACTTTAATATTCTCATCTTTAGGCTGAGGACCTCAAAAAATTCAAACTATTTCAGACTTGTTTGCGGCCTTGTTCTCACCATAAAAAAGCAAAGCTTTGCACATTCATCTTAGCTCTTTAACACACTCGTACAACCTACAATTTTTATTTACCTTCGACCCCTCCCCCCATTTCGCAATCTAAACAAAGTCAACGTTGTGCATCTTCAAAAAAGTAAACAATTCGCAAAAACAATTTCCAAACACTAGACCAAAACGCCTACCTTAAAAGAAAAATTAACTTAAAGATATGTTTTATGCCGGGGAATAATCACAGTCAGTCAGTATTCGTATCCTGTTCAGCTGATAGCTACAGCCCAAACTACAATTAAATACGAAAACTTGGGTTTTGTTTTTTTTTTTTAAATTGTGTGCGAAAACAAAACCTGCCAGATGCGTATTAAATGATAAGGCAAACCGAGCACCAGCATAGAACATAACAATGTTGCAAGAGCCAAGAGAAATAATAATTGCAACTTACGCTGGACGAAACGATTTGGTGCTATGATTTAAAACACAGAGGCCCTCAAATTAATACCACGTGCAAATTTTTGCGCTAGCACCCGTAATTATTTTTCCTTCCCCTCCCGAATTTGATTTATGCTATCAAATGTTGGTAGAGCAAAACTGCTGGCTAAATCTCTGCAAACGCATTTCCGAATCACTGGCTGAAATGAACTGAAGCGGGAACCGAGGAGGGAATCTCCCTCTCTCAAGAGAGAGAGTTGAAGATTTCTTTACAAATAGAGATGGGTGCGGGAGTCACGATCAAGGAAAGTTCTTAACTACTACAGTTATTTCCCAAATTTACATTAATTTGAATGTTTCTCACAATGTGAGCTTACGATCACGCCATGCATTGTACCGCTAGAAAGCTTTATCGATTCTGAAGAATTTTTAATTTTTCGTTTGCTCTATTTGCTCTTAGTTTTTACGATGGCTGTAGAGCAAATACCCAAAAAAAATTTTGCACAATTACTGGACCGAATATGGAATTTAGTACAGAAAATTAGCTAAACGCTAAAAGCTTTAAAAAACTTATAATTAAGTTCGGGATGACATTTTCTCTAAATTCTTGCCGAAAACCGGCATATTAAAGATGCACATAAGCCAAAACTACCTAAAGGCATACAAAACCCAGCTATTTTTTTTTACAAAGGCACCTTAAATGCCGATATTTACATGAAACAGTGCTTGAAAAAACGCCTTATACCATTGTATAATAGACATAATGTGGCCTGTGTGTTTTTGCCGAATTTTGCATCCGCCACACAGCCACAACTTAACGAAAAAAGCAAAATAAAAAGAAAAGGCACACCTTAACCCAACAAATATATAATATAAGCTCCAAAAATTAAAATCCCCAATTTTGTACAAAAATTTGTCTGCTAAAATAACTTATAAAAATGTAATTTTTAACTTAATTATATTTATTATTTAGCCCTAAATGGCTTTAGTCTAAGCCCTCAACACATTTAAGTTTTTGTGATGTATAGGTAGCTATTGAAATAGTAAATTTATAGCCACAAAAATGTTTTCCATTAAGGAAAATTCATGGCAAACTTTCGAACATTTTTAAACAACTTCACCTTATTGATACAAGCACTTTTGTTTGTTCTACAGATTGCTATGACTTTTCCTAGATGGGTGAAAATATTGTTTTAAATTTTAGTGAAAAACTCGTTCTGATATGGCTTAAGCTTTACCATTTAATTAGCTACATAAATAACACAAAACTCGAAATAAGGAAATACAGTTTCCAGCAAAATAAAAAAAAACTTTTGCTAAAAATGACATTATAATAATTAATTTAAGGTGAAAATTTTATGTGACAAAATGTAGATATTAACTTATTTCATGGTCTTGGGCGATTTTAATAACGTGAAACTTTTTTGTACGAAACGTCGATTTATGGAGTACCGCTTTAGGTAGTAAGCAGATTAAGGGCCGTTTTCTCTTCCTGTTTTTGTTCAAGTCGAAATCCACCTAGATTTTGCAACTAGGCGGTTTTAATGCAATTGGTTGTCGCATGTAGGTTGATTATAAATTCGGTCATTTGCGCCACGGTCACCTGGATGTCTTGAAAGGTATAATACTAGGCTGATTATTGTTTTTTTTATTGCGCGCCAATTTCAAAAATTAAAGCAAGAATTTTACAGAGCGGGAGAAGGTTTTTCTTTTGGAACGACTTGTTACCATGATGGGAGATTAAGCAATAGGTCGAAAGCTAATTTCATACACGCAAATAATTTGGACAAATTTTCATGAAACATTGGCTATATAGGCCAAATAATGGAACTTCCCAACCATTTTTGATCAAATTATTTGCGTACGGAACCATAGTTTAAGTTTTAAATTCTGTTGAATCTTTAATCATGGCTATTTTTATCAAAATTTAGCCAAACTATTTGGAACTAAACTTAGCTTAAGCAATGAACTAGGGGAATCAAAATGTGCATCTGTGCTTTCAGCAAAGTCTGCAGGTATTCTTGTATATTAAAGGGACATTCAATATTTTCCATTTTTGGTTTACTTTATAACAATTCAGACTACTGTTCTTAGCAGCAGTGGTTTTTTGTTTTCAAATATTTTTTAGTGTGGCTATGGTTTGACATGTACATTGTTTTCAAATCAATGAGGATGAAGTACCAAAACACCTAAATACAAATGCAGCAAATACACCTAGATTTGCAAAAACAGCAACATGAGAAAACGGCCCTAAGAGTTGCGTGTATATTGGATACATTATTCAACAAAATGTCACCACCCACCCAGCAAGCATTTTATGAAAATTCTGATCACATTTGAGTCTATTTCGAGTCCATAGTCTGATTATAATAGTCATAAATGCGCTCGTTTTCTGATCATAAATGATGCTTTTGTCGTGGAACAATGGTACCCTTGCCGCCGTTTTACTGATCAGTTTCGACTCATTTTCGAGACAATTTCGGGTCCTTTCCGAGTCGTTTTTTTCATGAATCACTTTTTGAGCAAATGCATGAGTCTCAATATATATTTATATAATTTTTTTAGTATCTTAGGCGTGAATCAGCATGCGCTGAGGCGGTATTCCAATTGTGGTCAGTCGAGCCCGAATTCTCCCCACAGTTAGTAAAAAGATTTGACTAAACGGTCTTCGCATTTCAAATTTAATTAGATACTGCTTCTAGATTTATAGCCAATTAATTGAGATTATATTGAATAAGAAAAAGAATATTTAACTAAATTCAATTTTAATTCAAAGGGCTAACACTAATAATTTGCGAATATCATACTTAACTCAAAATCAATGGCATAAATGTAAGTGTAAAGTGTAAATTTTCAAATTTCAGAGCATTTTTCGCTTAGAGTTCACATGAAATATAACTACAATGCGATACTAGCATACCAGTTATATTAATAACCTGATAAACAAATTTACTGAAATTTAAATGAAAACTTGCATTACACCAACGCAAATCTTTGGAACCCATAGCCTGCCCCAAAGTCGAGTTCTAGAGCCGTGTCTGGTACTGCTTAGAGCTGAATGAAAATAAGAAACGTAATTCGATCAGTGCACTATTCTGTTTATCAAATAAAGTTTCAATATCGAGCTTGAAGTTTGTAGTTGATCCAATGAGATTAATTGGTTTTTTCTTTTTCAACCTTCAGCAGGATTTTCAGAAATTAAAATAAAACTAAATTAGTGAAATTCTCATGTTTTAGTTCGCCCAAATTGGGCAAATAAACAGAGATATTTGCTAGTGGTTGAAGTGTGAAAGCAACAAGTCTGATGATGAGTGAATTGTGGTCAATTCCGAAACAGCATTGTTCAGACATACCATTGCTATTCCAAAATGTTGTGACTTATCTCTGTTGAATTGTGAGAAAATAAAATCGTGAGCCACTGAACCGAGTCAAACCGAACCTCTTAGAACAACTAAACCAAACCAGTTATAATATCCCGATTTTGGGTGATGTCAATTTAAAACTTTTTTAAAAAAAACTTGTTCAGTCTAGGTAAGTATTTACTTGAGAATATTTCCCAGTTAAGTTCAGTCTCCGCTCTCATCTCTAATCTTTAAAGTCCAGTGAGGCGTATGTGTGGCGCTGGCTGGTCAACAAAAAACAACATCTACCACACATTGCCACACTTCGATGCCGAAACCGAAACCTGGACCCGCGTTGTTGCCTGCGTGAGAAACGCACCTGCCTGCCTGCCCAGTTCGGTTCACCTTTGTCTCCTTCTTGCCTCCTTGCCCTTGTATCTGTGTATCTTTAAGTTACGTTTTTGCTGCTGCTGCTGCCGACTGATACTGGCTTGTTGCCCCTAGGGCTGTGTTTACACACGCATCGCTGCAGCCGCTGCGGCCTCTGTGGAGGATGTGAATGCGTCTGGTTTCTGTTTTAGCTTTGAATTTTTACGCTGCCTTGAGTTCTACGCTGGGCTGATTAACAAAAAGGGTTCTACAGTTGCCAAATGCCATGGTAGGCCGGCGGTTTCTGCATTTTTTTTTGTGCCAGACCAGCCAAGCAAACGCTTGACTTGGTTAATGCCACTTGACACCCATTTGCTGGTCCGAGGTTAGATAATCCTTGAAGCTAAGTTGTAAAATGGTCAAGTGTAATGCAAAACGGAAATTGAGATGTTTTCAGCAGGAAAGGGAAGTAGAGCAGGTTGATATAAGAAGAGGATAAATTTGATAAGCTGATAGCTGGACAATTTTGTTGTGCAGAATGTAGGTGACTTAATTAAAGACAATTATAAAACTTAAGCTTAAACATTTTAACATATTTATATATATTTCAAGTTGAAACTGAAAGTCATCAAATGATAATTTAAAATTTTGTGGAGGGAAATATGCATAATAATGTGTGATACTTTGAAAAAAAAAGTAGAGCAACTCCATACCTGAACTTTCTTCTTTCACAAATGTTTGTGGGGCCCTTAAAGCCCAATTAAAATGCATCTGACCAAGCACATCGAATCGTCTCTCATCAATGCCTTGATCAAATAATAATCAATTAAATAACAATAAATAAATCATTCCTCTCAGTTGTTGGTCACTTGCCCGGGTGACAGTTTGAAACAAATTGAAAATTTTTGTAGCAATCAAAACAAAATGAAATGAAAATTGATACAGAGGCAACAAAAGAAAAAGGGTTTGCCTCAGAACAACTTATTTTGACTTTTATTATAAACCAAAATGCTGACAATGCATTAAATAAAAACACAGTTGGATTTCCACTGAAGACGCACACATTCAGGGCAAGTGGAAATTTATGGCAATCCAAAAAGTATCTTTCAGAGCATTTATCTTTCATTAGAAAATTAAAATCTTTGTGTGTGCACACATACACACACACAATCAATGGCCACAATCTTTGGTCCATTGGGATACCAATTGATTCCCTCTCTGTGGTTCATAAAATTTGATTTTATGTTTTCCTTTGAAGCCCAGACATCACACACCAGGATGGTTGTACGACGTCCTTGCTGTAGGTCCCAAACTCGTTATTTAATTATAAATTAAAATGTTATCGCTACAACTTAATCGTCGCCATAAAGCGGACAAACTGACTGACTGACCATTTGCCCATTTGCAACTTGATTCTTTAGCTTATCTCATTTGAAATTTTGTTAATTGCCGCGCACTTCAAGTACTTAGTGTTTCTGTATCTTTTGGTATGTGTTTTTTTTTCTTGCTGTTTTTTCTTAATGTCAGTTGTAAATTACTTTTAAATGTTTTAAAAGTGTAATAAAGTTGTTCGTCTGCCATTGCGTAATGAGTTATTCTAAAGTAGTTTTGTGTGTGTGGCACATAATCACTGCCCCGGCATCGTCAATCTGGAGACTGAGGAGACACAACCAAGTTTTAATTAATTTTCTCTTTTTTGACCTTATTTTTGGAAAGGCTAATGGGCAGCAGAGTGCCAAGATCATGAAGATTGTGCAGTTTTTATGGAGCTAAGGCAACAATAATGTAAGCAAAATGAAATGAATAGGAAATTAAATTATAAAATTTTTGCAAATATAATAAATCACGAGAAGGCCAAGCTAACTTCGTTTGTGCCGAAATGTGAATACCCTTCCAAAAAGTTTAAGAATGCTAAACGTAAAGTCACAAATTTTTTCTTACTTAAACTCATTTTCCGACCGATCGTCTTCAGATTTCAAACAAACTTAGCGAATATGTTTGAAAGTCATGTTAATTTGATAAATTAACAATCAACGAGTTTGGACAATGAACAATGTTAGCCGAGTGATTCCCAAACTAAGCAATAGTCCACTACTTTGGCCATGTGGCGGTTCCAGTTCATCCAGCTCCAATTGCAGAACCGGTTCATACGCTAGCTCGCACATCACTAACAACTCGTTACACGATGGGAACGCGCTTTTTAGTACTTCAGTCTCTAACTCACACACACACTTTTAACTCTTTCCCATTCTGTAATAAGTGCAATTCCTAGAAACAGTCCACCAAGACCAAAAAATTAAAACTAAAAAACACTATCTAAACATCTATCGGCCTGTTCCTTATTTCGAGTCTATTTTTGTGTAAACGTTAGTATTTTGCAGTCGAATTTAATTATATTGTATAGAAGGTGCCAAATGTACAAACGGTTACTAAATTAGGTAAAACAAAACTCGAAATTAATTGAGCATCTGAAACCGATTGCTCAATTCCAAGTGAATTCAATTCGAGAGGAAAAGACGACGGAATCTAGTAACCGCAGATGGACTTGTCACTCACATTTACCCTTATACAACTTGCATTCGAAATACAAACGTTTACACGAAAATCTTGGAATTCAAAACAGACCCCTACACTCAGAAAAAAACGGCCGGCAGAGTTCTAGATCGATCGGGATAGAGTTTATACCGTTTTATACTTAAAATTTCATGTATGTTTTGATGTTGGGCGTACTTAATTTAAGTACCAAACATTATACAATAGAAAAACGACTGCTAATATTATTAAAATGAGAACAAAAGTTCTTGAATCAAGAACATTTCGTACTTACAGTTGGCCAAAAAATTTAAGAAAGTATCGTTCTAAGTTGAAGTACAAACTTTCTTGGATTGAGGACAAAATGAACTTACAGTGCAAGCTGCAAAAACTGTGCCACGGAAAATGCGAATTATTTTAAGTAGAATCTGATCTTAAAATTCTCTCCTGGTTCCAACACTTTGGTTATGGACTGAGGCTTCATTTCCTCTGGATTTTAATAAGATACAAAGATTTAGTTTCAAGAACGAATTGGGAAAAGCTTAAAAATTTTATAGGCTCAAAACAAGAACATTTTGTACTTATTTTATGAAGCATTATTTTGTTTAAGAATGTTTGGGAGTTGACTTGAGAAATGATAAGACTTCACTGAAGAACATTTTGCACTTATTATGAGAGTGCTGAACTTAAGACCATAACAAACTAATAGTATGACCAAAAAGATTTTATAATGGTACGAAATGTACTGAAAATATTCCGAAACAAGTATTTCAGGATTGGAATAATCGTACTTGAAATAAGACTTTTGTACTTGAATCAAGTATTTTCGTACTTACCGTACTATTGAAACTGTTTGTACTTGATTCAAGTACAAAGTTCTTGGCTTGTTTTTATGAGTGTAAGTTTTCTTATATTTTCATAGGGAAACAATTAAATTGAACTTATGTGGGCCATTTTTAAATTTATTCATTACCCGTCTAAAAATACTAATTTTCATGATTGCTGCTCTAGCTCAATTTTTCTCATTTGTACCAAAGACACATAGAGTATATTAAGTTTGTGCAAAAGTATGTAACAGGGAGAAGGAATCATTTCCGACCCTATAAAGTATATATATTCTGCATCAGCATGAACAGCCGAGTCGATATAGCCATGTCCGTCTGTCCGTCTGTCTGTATGAACGCACAGATCTCAGATGTTAAGAGAAAGAGGTTTGACATGCATGGGACATAAACTTCATATGAAGGCTGATTTTTTAGCTGATGTCGGACTTAATTTAGAAAAATGCATAGAATTCAGAAAAATGTATGAAATCTTTATTTGAGTCGATAGAACGATCTATATAAATTAATGTTTAAAGATGATTTCATGTAAATGTTAACCGCGGCTGCGCCTCACATGGTTCATACGCTGGTTCCGATTTTGGCATACTCTCTCCAACATATCGGCCGGTATGTTACAAATATAATCTTCAATTTGTTCAATTCTTCTATTGAGTTAAAAATTTGAGGAAATTTATTGATTTAATGTATATTTATTAAATAAACAGAAGATATTTATTTTTTATTTCATTTATAACATAAGAAGTTCGGCAAACTTATTCATGAACTTAAATTTATGGCACGAAAGAAGTGTTTATTTTTTAAAATAGAGCATTCGAACTACAAAGATTTTACCAATAATCGTTAGACAGAGATTTTAGGAAGAGCCGAAGCTCCCATATTCTTCATCGCATCAACTGCTAATGTCAACTTTGGTTAATTTTTCGTCTAAAAAAATTCGAAGATTTTAAATATAATTATAATTGATTTACATTAGAGCTTCCGGAGATTGAACACGTCCGAGCCTTTCTATGCCCCTTTTATCGACTTATAAACATATGAACATACAAGCATGCACAATGTGCATTGCACATATAAGGTTGTCAAAAAAAGTCTTGCGGTATTTTTATTGAATTTTCAATTGTTCATAAAATTGGTTATAATAATGCGATTTAAGTCAAATATGCGCCGTTTTGTTCGATGACGAGTTCCCAACGAGATGCCAACTTCATAATGCCCCTCTTATAGAAGCTCGCTTCCCTATTGGCAAAAAACTCGGAGAGCCAATTTTCACAGGACTCTCTTGTGGCCAACTTCCGACTACCAAGCTCGTTCGCCATGGACAGAAATAGGTGGTAATCACTTGGTGCGAGATCCGGACTATACGGTGGATGCAAAAGAACCTCCCATCCGAGCTCCCGGAGCTTCTGGCGCGTCACCAAAGATGTGTGTGGCCTGGCGTTGTCCTGATGGAAGACAATTCGGCCTCTGTTGATCAAAGATGGCCTCTTCTGCATGAGTGCTACATTCAAGCGGTCCAGTTGTTGGCAGTACAGGTCCGAATTGAGCGTTTGGCCATAGGTGAGCAGCTCATAGTGGATGATTCCCTGCCAATCCCACCAAACACACAGAAGAACCTTCCTGGCCGTCAATCCAGGCTTGGCCACCGTCTGGGCAGCTTCACCGCTTTTCGACCACGACCGTTTGCGCTTCACGTTGTCGTAAGTGACCCACTTTTCATCGCCAGTCACCATCCGCTTCAAAAACGGGTCGATTTTGTTGCGATTTAGAAGCGATTCGCATGCATCCATACGGGCAAAAATGTTTTTTTGCGTCAAGTCGTGTGGCACCCATACATCGAGCTTCTTTTTGAATCCAAGCTTCTTCAAATGGTTTATAACGGTTTGGTGACTCATGCCCAGCTCTTGGCCGATGCTACGGCTGCTACTATGCCGGTCTCTTTCGATCAATTTAGCGATTTTATCGCAATTTTCGACGACAGGCCTTCCGGACCGTGGCGCATCTTCGATCACCTCTGCACCAGAACGAAAACGTTGAAACCATCGTTGTGCGGTGGAAATGGAAACTGTATCGGGTTCATAAACTGCACAAATTTTATTGGCAGCATGAGATGCATTTTTGCCTTTATCGTAGTAGTACTATAAAATATGCCGTATTTTCTCTTTACGACGCTATAACTCACGAACGACTAAAAACAAACAACAATAAATCAAACGCGTGTTAGCGCATGAAAAGAGCTTTCCAAAAAGCTCTAGCGTGAACCGATGCGACGAATACAACTAGAACTACGCGCTTGCAAAGACAAGCTTGCGGAAATACCGCAAGACTTTTTTGTACAATACCAGTTCATTTAAGGGTATCACGTGCATAAATATCCACAATATCAAAAAATGTATAATTAGCCGCCAATTCCACACACAAACGAACACAATTTCCAGAAGTCAAAATCATTCATTCTTATATACATTTACCGTTTTTAAAAATTGGCTGCATTTTAGCAAAGCATCTCCATGCTTTGCTTTTAAGTTCGCCTTTATATTTGTTGAGTTGCCACAGGTCTTTACAACTTTATTAAACAGTTTGCACTGCGATTTCTGTGCATCAACTTTAATTAAATGACTTTTAAACATTTTGCTTTACATGTCCAGAGCACAAGAAACAGTTATTCGCAACAGTGTGACCGAACGCAATACAAAAATATCGCCGAAAAATATCACCAAAACCTATTCGATTTCCGATATATCGCCTTGGACAAATATGCGATAATGATATTTGTCAATGATATATTTCAATAAATCGATAATATTTTCGACATCCCTAATTCACAGTAACGTTCCTGCGAATGATGCCACCGGCCCATAATCCACACAGAACAGTCCAATTTTTCGGGATGCATTTTCTTGCAATGCTTCTGGCCGCTCTTCATACCAAGTCAGGCAATTTTGTTTGTTCACGTATCCATTCAACCAGAAATGAGCTTCGTCGCTGAACACAATTTTCCGATAAAAAAGTCGATCTTCATCCAACTTTGCCAGCGCCCATTTATAGTGGAGTAACAGAGGGCCAATTGCTGCGAACGGCTCTGAATCGATAATTCACGGTCATTAACAACACTGGCGGATACAGCGAATAGCCGCCTCAGATCTTTCTTAACCGAGCATGAATTTTGATAATAAAATTCAATAATCTGCAAGCGTTTTTCGTTTGTAAGTCGATTCATGGTTAAATTATAGACCAAACTGAACATGTTTGACAGAAACATGTGACACGAAAACAGCTGAGCTGCCAAAAACAGTGTGACCAAAAATAAAGTTGCTAAAAAATCACCCTTTATTAGCAGCGTGCAGTAAAAAGAAGACTCTCTGCTAAATAGATGCAAGTGAGAGACTAGTTTGAGTAGAAACAGACAGACGGAAGGACAAAGTTAAATCGACTCAGCTCGTCTCCCTGATCAAGAATATATATAGTTTATAGGGTCGGAAATGAATATTTTTATGTGTTGCAAACTTCTGGGCAAACTCATAATACCTTTTCAAGTGTATAAAACTAATTTAAATGTAAAAATATCTTTAAAAACTGGCATTTCGTGTAATAAAATAGAATTTAACATTCTGATGAACCATTTTTGTTGAAAAAAAGGGATATTAATTAAGGTATACCACTTTCATATAGCTTAACCTTGAAGGCTGATAAGTATTTGTAGATCAGCTCTAAAGGAAAAACAAATTTTTTAAATGTTTGTAAGGGATACGCCTGAGGTACTAAAGAAGGCCACAAATGGTTGCTTTAAAAATTGAGCTCAATGTAAATTAAAAATCACATTTTCAAGAAGCTTGCAATCTTGAAAAAAAAACAGTTCCTTAGAGTTTTTATATTATTTATGTTTGTCTAAACAGCTTAAAGGTCCAAGCCGAGATTCTCTCAATATCCTGGCGTTCGCTTCAGAAAATCGGACCTACAGTTAACTATACAAGATGGTGCAATCGGGTAGCGTGCGTCTACTGTGCGGGAGGCCAGTATTTTTAAAATAAATTATTTTACATTTTTATATGACATTTCAATAAGCCTACACAAATCAAGTAAATGTCAAAGGAAAATCCGACTACCACTAAATAGTTTCAGATAATGACATAATAAATCATCCGCTTATGATAGATATTAAAACCAAAGACAAAATGTAAGCATCACTGACAGTCGCGGCTGGCATTTCAAAAGGAAATCGCACAATCAGAGCAGCAGCAGCAGAAGATTCACATATATCGTATAGGAAATCGCATCAGCTGGGAAGTGCCGACAGGCTGCGGCAGAGTCACAAGTACAAAGCGCGCGCCCTGGGTAGGTAAAAATCCACAGAACGTGAAGTCGAAGCACTAAATTATGACTAGGCGGCAGAGCCGGCGCTGACAATTCAATGGAAGCCCGCAAGGAAATATAACAAGGTACTGTAAATTTATGCAGCCAAAGGAAAGCAAAAGTAGTCCTCCTCGATCCACATGCGTGTGCGTGAGCGCTTGGGGTAATCCGTAAAAAATGATGTCATAATAAATTGTAATTTATGGACGAGCAATGCACTCGATTCGTTGACAGATGCAGGTTCTAGCAATGAAGCCATTATGATGTCTTAAGCTTGACGTGACTTTCATACGATTAATTATGCTCATCAGAGGTTTTTGAGAAATGTTTAAAAATACCTGCAATGATCTGTCATCTGCTTTTAGGGGGCTCCTCACAGACTTTGTTTCCTGTCGTAAGTTTTATGCCTGAATGCCCTGGGAATGGGCTGTCTTAACGACCTGACAAATAGATAAAGTGCAGTCAAAGTTTTGTTTTTGTATGTTTGTTGTTTTCGTTCTTAGTTGAAGTAGCCTAGCCAAGGGCTTTGATGTATCGGCTGCTGGTTTTGATCTGACATTGGGCCATTTTGTATGCAAATGTATGATTGTGTTGAACAAAGTGACAGCCGCAGTTGAGGCGGAATGTACGATTAGTTGGAGAGATGGTGGAATATGTTAAGGAAAGGAAATTCTTAATATAAAAAGAGTTTTAAAAGGTTCCAATTACGTAGCGTTTTATTCACGAAATATTGGTTCAAAGATCCACTTTTTTAATGAGTCTAAATAAAACGACTTTGTATAGTTTTTTCAATACTCTGGCTATCCTAGTAAAATTGTTTTTATCTCTTTTAGAATAAATTGCAACTGAATATCTAGAAATCAATGCTTCAATCTTCAGCATTACATTAACTCCTAAACACAAAAAAATGAGAGCTAAAGTGAAGCTCAAAAAAAATGGATTTGATCTGGACCTTCTGATTGAAATTTCAAGTACATATAAAAGGATTGGAACAATCCTAAAAGGCTTGTATTAAGTGAGCTATAAAATTGAAAGATATAAAGTTTAATACCAAGCAGCTAAAGCTCACAACTTGTACACAATGTGACAAGTGAAAGTACAAAATTGCTTAAATTGAAGATTACATTTTTAGAATTAATTTAACGTGATTTTGATGTTGGATTTTGTTGCCTTGTGTAATTAAAGGATCAGAAATGAACAAATAAAAAGGTAAAGTGTTACGATAGCACAAAAAATTAACGAGGAGGTGCCCAGTCCAGCTTCTTACAGGTTTAGGTCTACAGCATAGATTTGTTAAATCATAACAATTTTCTAAGACATTTATAACTGCACAGAGAAAAAATTGCTGATCGATACGAACAAAACTTTCAAAGCACAAATGTTTTAGAAAAGTTTGAAATGAGAATAATCACAGACGTGTGGCAACAAGCGTAACGATGGTGCACTGAATCGAGGATCCGTTTAAATTAGATTCCATTATAAGCAAAAGTTTATAATAAATGCCGCAAGCCGCGCATTCGTTGTTGTTTTACGCAAAAGGAATAGCTGGCGCGTATACGGGCCACGCATGCCATAAGACTACAAAGACCAACGACTATTTCATATGCGTTGTCTTCTTTTTTTTTCATTTCCAGCGAAGGGGTTGTTGTTGCCCGCGTTTGCCCGTCACGCAAAGCATCTGGCTGCATAGAGCAACAACAACTTTAAGGGCCGTTTTTCATGTTGGTGTTTTTGCAAATCTAGGTGGATTTGCTGCATTTGCTTTGCTCATGTTCAATGCTAACCATCTAGACGAATTTCGTACCAATCTACTTCACCCTCATTGATTTTAAAACAGATTTGGGCGCGTCGCAACGTTCCAATGCACACGAGGCAGCGTGTGCATAGGACCTCTGCCGTGGCCGACTGCACAAAATCACACGTACGCTATAAGCATTGAAAGCTATTTTTAGAACACGAATGCGGCGCCCGCAAATTTTGCTTGTATGCGTGTGAAAAGTGTGACGATATGTGTGCATGCCCATCTCTGTTTTAAAACCATCTACATGCTTATGCAAATTAAGTATTATTGTGTATCCTCACATATGGTCACACTGGAAAATATTTGAAAACAAAAAACAACTGCTGCTAAAAACAGTAAAGTCTGAATTGTTATTAAGTAAACCAAAAATGGAAAATATAGGATGTGCCTTTAATATATTGAAATTACAGATGCACATTCTGATTCCCCTAGTTCATTGCTTAAGCTAATTTACCATATCCAAATAATTTGGCTAAATTTTGATAAAGATTGCTATGATTAAAGATTTTACAGGATTAAAAACTTAAACTGTGGTTCCATACGCAAATAATTTGATCAAATATGGCCGGAAAGTTCCACAATTTGGCATATACATATAGCCCAATTTTCATGAAAATTTTCCCAAATTATTTGCCAGTGTGAACATAGCTTTCGACCTACTGCTGAATATCCCATCATGGTAACAAGACGTTCCAAAAGAAAAACCTTCTCCTCTGTAAAATTCTTGCTTTAATTTTTTATAATTGGCGCGCAATAAAAAAGACAAAATTCAGCCGAGTGCAGAGGTGCGCCAACCTAGTATTAGACCATTCCAGCCCTCCCGGTGTGACCGTGGCGCAAATGCCCGAATTTATAATCAACCTACTTGAGACAACCAATTGCACAAAAGCCATCTAGTTGCAAAATCCAGATGTATTTCGATTTGAGCAAAAACATGAACATGAGAAAACCGCCCTAAACGTGTTTTCTATTCTCGTTGTCTCCGAGCGAAGGCTTTGTTGTTGGCTACGTGCGCATCAGACAGCAGTAGCACACACACACAAACATAAATTGGGTTTCTCTTTATATTTCTTGTCGTTGTTTTTGCTTGAGATATATTTACTTCATTCGTATTGGTGTTCAAGCGGCCGTATGCTCATTCTGGGCACACCTACCTTGAACCAGTCCCGGGGGTGAGTCTAGAGGTGTAAGGCGAAATCTGAACCATTAATATATTGCTAGCAAATCTGAGAGCTTTTGAATACACGAAGAATGGCGAATGGTAGATCTGCTTATACCCACCCATTTTAAAATGATTATACCCGTTACTCGTAGAGTAAAAGGGTATACTAAAGTCGTGCAAATGTATGTAACAGGCAGAAGGAATCATTTCCGACCATATAAAGTATATATATTCTTGATCAGTATCAACAGCCGAGTCGATATAGCCATGTCCGTCTGTCCGTCCGTCTGTATGAACACCTAGATCTCAGAGACTAGAAGAGCTAGAGCAACCAAATTTGAAATGTAGACTCCTATTGTCTGCACGCAGATCAAGTTTATTTTCAATTTTTGCCACGCCCCCTCACGCCCCCGCAATTTGGAAAAAACGTCATATCTCCTACAGTTTTGATGATAGATGGTTCGTACTTTCTAAAGATATCTAGTACTCAAAATTATTTATCGATTTGCTGAAGGAATGATAAAGATCGGATGAACGATACACTCAAGTTATGACCAAAAAACGGTCAGTTAACTCCCACCACCCACCCCACCCATAACCTAAGCATTGCGTTCAGCAGCAATCTTAGTGAGAGAGAGAGAGAGAGAGAGAGAGAGAGACACCTCAGGCACACAGGAAGGCTATTAAACATTTGTTTCCATGAGTAACGGGTATATCGAAGTCGGTTAGAGCCGACTTTAACTTACGCTCTCGTTTTTTTATTGACTAAGTCATGTTTTGTTCTTAGACTTAGTAGAAATGTTTTTGTCAATCAATTTTTTATCAATTCGACCTAATTTTATGCATAAAATTGTGAGTGATGGTTTTTCGCATAGTTTTTGCTCACTTTGAGTTCATTTTTCCCGTGTATTTTCTCACTGTGTAGTAGCTACACTCAAAAAAAACAATCAATACGGATTCAAATCAATCCCAAACGGTAATGAAAACAGGGTAATCCAGGATATTTTAGACCCGATCAGATTGAGTTGATCCAACTTTTTTCAACCTAAAAAAGATTACATTTATCCCGGGCTAATCTTAAAAAGATTGAATTAAGCAAAAATTCGAGCACTACCTAATCCCCAAACAGGTTCTTTTGTTTGGCTCGATATGTAATATTGATTTGATCCCAGGAAAGATCGTTTCCTTTCCACTTGCAAAGGACATCCTTTTACACTTCAAGACCCATACCAGATGCCTTATTTAAAACTTCTGAAAAACAAAGATATATAAAAATTTTAGAGCTCAACTGGGATTCTAACCCATAACCTTGCACTCAACACGAATAGAATGTCATCTCGATTGTTGCCACATCCCTAATTGATGAACATTTGATATCTAAAGGGATTGAAGTAAGCACAATTGGAATGATAAAAGTTCGAAAGGTTTGGGCCAATCCTTAAAAGTGGAAATTGTGTAGAATGACCTGTAAGTTCCGATTGAATATTTAAGCTCATGTCGGGATTACATTAATATTAAAAAGATTGAAAATATCCCGACTTTGTTCTGTGTATTTATCCTTCCTTGGAAGATTTGGTTTGTTTCGAACTAATAAGTTTAAGCTTTAAACTTTGATTTGAATGCTTCTGATATAATTATATAACCCTGCTCCAATAGAAGCATTGCTGGTTGATGGAAGTCTCACTTCAAATCCTTACTCAAGCTGAGTTTTTTAATTGAGTTACAACCATTTTTTGGCTCTCAGAAACATTCAAAAAATTTTGTTGATCATTTTCAACTTCTATCTCTAAAGATATGTTTCAATTAAAGTTTCCAAACTGATCTTCCGCTTAACAAAAACCGTAATTTCATCCGCCCACTCCTATAACAGGAAATTAGGCAATTTCACGCCTAATGCAATAGATAAATGTTCGTCAATCAGCAATAAATATAAAGTGGCTTTAATTAAAAATTACAATTTAATTCAACTAGCTTCCCGCAAACCCTCCCCTCCCCCCTTGAAAAAAACCTTTCTTTCATTTCCACTCGACGGAAATAAATATGAAAATTTCTTTGGCCAGCATTCAAGCAGAACAAACATTTTAATCATCGACAATGAGGCAGGCAGGCAGCCAAATGTATCTATCAGATACTACACGGCATGCTGCAGCTCATTAACGCCTGGGGTCAGATGTTGTCACATAGCGACGAAGCGCAACGAGAAGCAACCAAATGCACCGGAAATCAATTTTCCCCCGCACCGAAATACCGTTGGGTTTATGACAAAATATGAGTTTTTATTTTTGGGCGAGCTCCCCCTCAAGCGGTGGCAATTGCATAATCAGAGAGAAAGGGGTGAGTGTGTCGAAATCGTTCACGCCTGCGCAGTTCCAAACCAAAATTTACGAGGAGAAATTTCTTTCAAATTGAGTTGTTATGTATTTTAAATTAACGAAAGAACACAAATGTTTGTAAAAGCTACACAAAGCAATCAAATTAAATAAAAAAGCCAATTTATGGTTGGGCAAATAACAAAAGGCAAGAAAGGAGAGAGAACTAAGAAGGACGACCCAACGGAATGCCCATGCAAGGATGTTTCAAAAGGTCAGATACGATGAGGGCACTTAAATTTAGTTGTCCTTTCTGTGTGCTATTTTGCTTTGTTGTTGTTGTTGGTGTTGTTCTTATAGCCAGGATCTAATGGGTAGGTAGGGTATATTGTGTTAGCATTTTGGAGTAGAGTAAAGTTTTGTGTAAGTTTGTGCTAAGACAAATGTCAAATCTTTCAGAAAAATTAAAGGCAACCCTCTTTTCAAATTAGTATTTTTGTGTTTATAGAATAACGAAAAGTATTCGTTGGATTCTTAGCCCATTAATTTGACTTCCAAAAGTAGCAACTACTTTGAGTATTGTAGACAAATGTGTAGTAGTTCTGTCCTGGGTAATCCTGCGTCGTTCTGCAATACTCGCACCAATTTTATTTCAATTCTTTGCTTTGGAGAACAAAAGCTAAAATTGAAAATGCTTAAAATATCCGCCACACAACGAGTGAGCTACTTTCTTTTCTATCTATGGATTCTATCTCTATTCCTTGGCCTTTTTCTCTGGTTTACTTTCCTTTTTCTTTCATTTGCTTTATTTTATTTGTACTTTTCTTTTTTTTTTTTTGGCAGCGCAAACAATGTGCAAGACGCCAATAAATAAGCACAGGAGAGTAGGACACTCACTGGACACACAACACAACGACCAGTGGAATGTTTGTTTGCTCGAAAATGGTTTTAATTGTTGTTGAATTTCTTCTACATTATTGTTAGCATCCATTTTTTTTCCAGTGGCCCCTTTATTGTTGACCAAATATAATAAGAGAGTGCGTCATTTTGTTTGTTTGTTTTGGGTAGAGTAAATTAAGTGCCAATGTTAATGGCAGTTATAGGTCTTGGCATCTGGATTTTCGACATCTTCGAACAAAAGGAGGACATTTCTGGGTGTCTTAATGTTGCTGTAATAATGGCTAAAAGTGTGTGCAGAGAGCTAGTAAGTAGAAGCTAAAGATTTATGGCTGGTCAGCGATTTGGGGGCAAGTGAAATGTGTGGTCCAAGACAAGAAAATGGAAATGAAAGCGGAAAGAATGAGGCATTAATAGAATAGAGTGGTCGTTTATAAAAGGACATTTTTAAGGGCATATGTTGAAAATATAATTATAAAAATTATTGTAAGATTGGTGATTTAGGGTTAGGGTATGAAAATATTTCTGAGAACTAAACAGGGATTTTTGCACTAGAGTTCAATTTTTAAATTGTGGCTCTCCAGTGAATTGAATAGTTTTTAGAGTATAAGGCTTCTTATTCTTATTCGAAGCTAATTAGTGTTAACAAAGTCTCTATGAAATCTGCGTAATTAGTATAGTATATAATACTATACTAATGATAAATTTAATTGTTTACTTAGAGCTTTAAAAGTTTAAGGCCAAAAACTAGCACTTGCTTTATAAAGAGCCACCAGGGTGGACCTATGAATCGATGAATTCTATTGAAATTTTCTTTCACTGATCTAATCTTTGAGTACTATCAAATACAGTGAACCACCTTAATTTTTAAATTCTTAAAACTCTCCAATAAAAAATTCTGAGATTTTTATCGTATTAAAGTCTGAGCGTTTAAAATCCAATGTAGAAATAAATATTATATTACATCTTCTCTTCTTCTACAACAGAGAAAAAAAACATGCAAAATCTTCACGAAAATGTAGGATTTCTACAGCTTTGACCGAGACTTTCAACCCATAACGTATGTGTAGCTTTTCTGCACGCCGAGTTTAGCTTTCTCATTTCAACACGTGGCGTGTGGCTTTTCTGCATGCCGCGTTAGACGGCTGAGCTACGCAGTGCATCTAATGTGTTACTTGTATTGAGTAAGATGTACTTGTATTGAAAACATACACCAATTTTTGCTTGCGTGTAATTCTTAAGTTTGAATTCAGATAGATAGACATAGATTTCCAAAATGAAGCATTCAGCATTTGTATGTCTAAACGTGTATATAGAAAAGCTACACGTCGCACAGTGGGCGATTCGGGCTCGCTAGCGGCATTTAATTCAAATTTTCAAATTTGAAAAAGCATTGATTTTTTTTTACAAATCGATAACAGATACTTTGATTAGATTTTTGGAGCTTTTTAAAAAGCTCTCCGATCAGCTGATCATCAGCTGTGAGCTGTCAAACACAGCATATGCTGCAGCAAGCGCTTTACAAAATTTTTTCTTTGTTGTGCGCATTCACTTCGAGTCTCTGGGAAATTTGGAATCTTTACTTATTGTATTTCAAGTTTGGTTTTTTATAATCTTCAAGGTATGTATTACATAGAAAATCAGTGTTTGTGACCGGTCTATAAGTGTGTTGCTTATAAAACGTAATGGTAATTAAGTGTATTAACAACGAGTCAACAGTAGCGTACACCTGTCTTTCGTGGAGTAGAACTATACTTGATTCACCTGGATTCAGTCTAATTCTTATTTTATCTGGAAGTTGGAATCATTGTGCGTCCAAAATGTCCAATATGAATTGCTACTACCTGCTACCCTTCCTACTACGGCACTTTTTAGGCACAATGTCAGTCGAAAAACGGACACTTTTCTTAGTATGGCATGAAGAAGCGATCCCAACCAAGAAGTTCCTCCCCATGGAAAACTTTGTATTTGATACTGTTCTGAAAGGCGTTAACTATACTCAGGAGGAGAAATGCGAGATTGGCAAAAAGCTGCGAAATTTCACTAGCAGGCTTGTCGTAAAGTCGAAAAATTGTCGAAGAAATAAGTTGTTTTTTGAAAATGACAACAAGGAATGGCTAGATACGCCGATAGTATTGATAGATAGATCAGCTTCCGAAAATGTTGGACGTCCACAAAAAGATATTTCGGTGTGTTGCAAGAAAACGCAAGTCAACAAATTGTCAGGCCTTACTGAAGAAGTCACGTCAGATGCATTGTTGGTGGCTGCAAGCTTGTATAAAGCTGGAAAGCGCAGTGCTTCAAAGGTGGTGTCAATGCTAAATGCCGACGAAGAGTTTAGCGGTAAGATTATGAAAACTATGAATACTCCACGCTGTGGTAGCCGCTGGCTACCTTCAAAATTTTCTGATGAAAAAGCACTGGCGTTATTTGTAGATGTTGGACATACCAAGTATACATGGAATTTGTCAAAAAGAGCTGCTAAAGGCCAAAACGCCGATGTATATCCATGCTACGATAAACTGCGCGGTGCGAAAAAAAAATGCTATCCTAGTGGCATCACGGTCACTGATCAGTTCGCTGAAGTATCTCTACAAAGCTTAGTGGACCATACTATTGCTAGAATTATTGAAGCACACCCAGAGAGTTTTTAGCACCAAATTGATAATAATAATTACACCCAGTTAACTGCTACCTACAAATGGGGCTGTGATGGCAGCAGTGGTCATTCTACATATAGGCAAAAATTTGATGACTTTGATGGAGACATGATAGATCAATATTTATTTTCAATTTGTATGGTGCCATTGATAGTGCAGAAAGGACCGACAGTTTTATGGAAAAACAATCGACCTTCTTCTACTCGATATTGTCGACCAATCAAGATACTTTGCGAGAAAGAAACGGCAGACTTGACTCGTAGAGAAATTGAAAACATAAAAAGCCAAATCTTAAATATTACCTTTACCTTTAAATAGTACCTTTAGAATTGATCACCAATTTCATATGACCATGCTTGATGGTAAAACGTTCAGTGTCATATCGGAATCCTCTTCGCAAACATGCGGAATCTGTAGCGCAACTCCTAAAAATATGAACAATCTAAATTTGGTGAAGAGCTTTTCTATTAATGAAAACCTATTTAAATATGGCTTATCAAGTCTCCACGCCTGGATTAGGTTTTTCGAGTGTGTTTTGCACATTGCATATAGAATTCTTATACAAAAGTGGCAAGCTCGTGGTGCTGATAAGGATGTTGTTGAACAACATAAAAGAAGTATTCAGCAGAAGCTAAGAGAAGAAATGCATTTGTTGGTGGATATACCAATGGCTGGTACTGGCAGTACGAACAACGGAAACACTGCAAGGAGGTTTTTCCAACAGCCAAATTTGGCTGCTCATATAACAGGAGTAAGCTATGATTTAATATATAGATTCAGCGTAGTCTTACGAGCATTGGCTTGTGGACACGATATAAATACGGAGGCATTCGGGTCTTACGCATTGGAAACTGCCGAAATTTTTGTTGAAGCATACCCCTGGTTTTATATGCCATCGTCAATTCACAGAATTTTAATTCATGGAGCAGACATTATAGATAATTTTTCTCTTCCGATTGGTATGATGTCCGAGGAAGCTTTTGAAGCCAGGAACAAGGACTTTCGAAACATACGCGAGAGCAACACCAGAAAAAATTCTCGAAAAAATACTATGGAAGATGTCATAAATGCATTGTTAGTTTCATCCGACCCTTTGATATCTTCATTGTCAAATGGATCTTCGATATCGTCTGCAAAAAATATTATTATGGACGAGGATGTGAAGAGCTTGCTTTCAATGATGCATATGGATATGCCTGATTCTGAAGATTCCGATTCGGAATAATATATTTTTTATCGTTTTCAAAAAAATATTGATTTACCAAATTTATTTAATGAAGTTTAAAAAAAAAAATTAAAAATTAAAAAATTTTTTTTTAAAAATAAAAAAATTTAAAAAAAAATTAAAAAAAAAAAATTGTTTGCAAAAAATTCTTTGATTTTTTTCTGAGCAGTGAAAAAAAACCGACTGAAGATATCTGTTTTCGTTTGGAAGTTATTAATTAAATGCCGCTAGCGAGGCCCAATCGCCCACTGTGCGTCGCCTGTGGAGATCAGTTTTCTAAACAAAAAATGTAAGAATTCAGTACTGATTTGGAGCTACATTTTTCGTTTAGAGTTTACACACGCCGCGTGTAGAAAACCGAAACGTTCGTGTGGTATTCAGATTGCTTCATGAAAAATGTAGAAGTTACTTGTAAATAAGCTGATTTTCTAATGTCGTGTAGACTTTGCCCACTCGGCATTTAGCTTTTCTATACGCGGCGCTTAGATTTTTAATTTCTACAAGTTACGTGCAGCTTTTCTGTACGCCACGTAAAGCTTTCTGCATTCTACATTTTCCGTGTGCAATTTAGCAGGGCGCAGCCAATTTTGTTTTCTCTGTGTAGTTCCAATCCCGTGTGGGACATAGGGCATCAACCACTCCTCCCTCTTAAAACGAACTCTGTTGTTGGCCGCTCTTCTCGATGCTTTCCGCTTCTCTACCGACAGTCCTCCTCTAAATTTCTTTCGGTCTGCCTGGGGTGTCCGACCGACTCCGTCCAGCGTTTCATTCCATAACCTTCCTAGCGATATTGTTCTTACTTTTTCGCAGTGTTTGCCCTATCCAGCTCCATTTCCTTACTCTCCATATTTGCTCGTCTAAGCAGCTCGGAGTACCGTATTTTGTCAGGCCAGAAAATAATATATATGCGACGCAAGTATCGGTTTCCATATGTTGGAATTTTCGACACTATGGAAGTTGTTATTTTCCATTTGGAGGAATCGTATAGGAGCACTGGCGTTCCGTTTGAATTGAAAAGCCTGATTTTGAGCCAGTGTGGATACGATGAGCATTGCCAAACGGCCGACAGCATCCCAAAGACACCCTTAGCTCTGAATCGCAAGTTTGAAACGAATTAAGTTGGATCTTATAGATGAATATAAATGCAATTTTTGTGATTAATATTGAAAATAAGATTCAGATTTTCTGTTCCTTTAATCAGAGACACTTAGTTTTAAGGCGCTATCAACTTCGACTTCATTTGATGATAGAGTTAGCGCAATAGCCTTAAGTTGTTGGTTTCATTTAGTCCAGTGGTGACCAAACTCACACAATCAAACATTGCGATTGTGTGCCTAGCAGCGACACACGAAGTAGACGTCACAACAAATAAATGCCACGAAAAAATGCCTCTTGAAGTAAAACAAAAAGCCTAACACGCGCATCGTAAGAGAGCAAGCCGCCGAGCGTGCTATTTATAGAACTGCGACGCCGGCAGATTTATAAGTTGCTATCCCATGGGATAGGCTTTTGGCAATTTGGACACCACTGATGTAGTCGGTTATCTATTAGTGCCATTGAAGGCTTCAATGATGTCTGTTATCTCTTTATTATTTGAAACACTTTTATAACCATCATTTCATTTGGAACCAAGGATCTAAGTAACCAAGGTTAATATTTTTTTGCACCTATTATTCTAATTGATATGAAAGTCATATCATTTTCGGGATCATTCTGAAACGAAAACTCGAAAAAGTGATATTGATTTGGATCGGAATGATATTTTTTGTACCCAATTAATATGAAAAAAAGATATTTTATTTTAAAAATTCCTTTCAACCAGTGAATATTAATATTAACCTTGTCTTTTTTCACTGTGTGCTAATTTTAATCGTCTCTGGAATTCATTACAAAAAGTAGTTATACGTTCATTACGATTTCGACACTTTCTTGCACAATATTTAACTGATAACCTCTTTTGCTAGATATCCGAATGTCAGAATAAGTGTTAGCCTATCTTTCTAGAATATGGGAAATAGGCCCTTTATCTTCATTCTAAATTTTGTAGACTTTAAATCTTAGTATTCTACTTTCTTACGTTATTTAGAAAATTTCTTACACACAAAATGTTAAGTAGTACTTCGGAAAAGATGACAATTAAATCTTGTAATTGAAAATTTTTTTCAACAATAAAAACTCTGATATAAGGATCGTATTTTTTCTAAGAAGTGCTTTCTTAAAACTGGGGTAGAATTTTTAGATCTTCTTACAGCAAAATAGTCCTGAAAGTGCGCAATAAAATTTTTTATAAAACACTTTTTTTTTATTATTTTCTGTTGTCAGAAAATAATTATCTAATTAATAAAAAAATATTTTTCCATTGTTTATTAATAAACAATTTTTTTCCTCAATTCATTTCAGAATAACAATTTTCCTGGTTAAGACCTCTTCTCTGATGACGTTAATATTAATTATTAAATAATGTATTACCTGTCGATATATTTTTGATATGCATTTTAAAACATTTGTTTTTGGTTTCCTAAGAAAATTGGGAAGAAACTCTAACAAGGAAATGGTCTTGCGTGCACAATAATGGGACATTAAGCTTTCGCTTAGCATGTTCAAAAATTCATATAGGTGCAGCTTCATTCTCTCTTTGGAGAACTACTTTGAATGCTAACCCAATTGTCCTATACATACTATATTATTTACTTATTTTATACCAAAGCTCTTTTAAGTCGAAATTTTGGGGTTATTTCCCCAAAAATCAGTAAATTACTCCTCGTACTTAAGCTGCCACTTGATTATAAATTTCTAACAATCTTGAGCTATTTTGTCGAAGTATCGGCGAAGCAACTCCCATAAGAAACCTTAAAACAATTTGATGTGTCGAGTATCGACAAAATTTATGGTAATTTCTTTGGGTCCCAGATGGAGCATTTCACGAATACGATCAATTGATATCAGAGGCAATTGCAAGATCCTTTGCAGACCAGTTCAAAATCGAGATCAGTGCCAATTTCTTCTTGAAACAAACATTTCCAGGGGTATTCGACTTCAAATAGAGAACTTATAAAAATATATACCGAAACTGAAATATAGCAATTGTTATGAGAACAACAACAACAATTCACCAACAATTAATCAATTTCTTAAATGGTCTTCATTGTAAATAAAAATGGTAAGAAAAATAGAAAAAAAATCAAAATAAAAACGAATTTGGTCTCCATAACGATTCGAAATAAGTGCTTCGGTTAAAGGTTATATTTCTTTCCTCTATTTATATCGGTTTCAAATAAGTAACCGGATTTTCATTTCGGAACCGGTACCGAAACAAAGATTTTGCCTAAAGTTCCCTTGCATAAAACACAACACATTGTACTCATGGTAAGTTAAGCTCACCCATTTACTCTGCTTCCAATCTGTACTCACTCCCTGGATCTTTCATTTTATTTATAGACTTGCCTGAAAATAAAAATCCATTTAATAAGTGATTTAAGTAAGCAATCATAAAATTTAACTGCATGTCTTTAAAACACTACAAAACTAGCCATAAAAGGGCAGCCACAGTCATTCCCCTCCCCACCCCGGCCCAGACAATTCGATTAAAGTTAAGCCATAACAAGCCAAAAGACGACGACGCCAGACCAAACAAAGTTCCCATGTTCCCAAGCTTAGCCTGGCCACAAATAATATAACAATTTAAATAACAAGCCGAGGCAGAGGCACTGCAGCAGGAGGCCTGGGATGGCTAGCAAACACCAAACGCGTTAGTTAGATAGATTGATCTACATGTACACGACAACGAGACGCAGACGAAGACTTCGACTGACTCCTTGGCTGTGTTTTGTTTGTGTTTGCTCTTCTGTCCTGTCCTGAACTTGGCTGCTGGTTACAACAAGCCGGAGCAGACCAGGCCAGGCCAGGCCAAGAGCATGTCAAAACAAAATAACATCTTTAGCGCGCAAACATGACAAAACATCAGAATTCCAGCAGATTAACGTCAATTTTAATTGCATTCACTTAGCCAAGGCTCAGTCAGGCCAGCTTGGTCTGGTTGGTTGGTCTATGAGTTTTTTAGAGAAGAAGAGCCAACTAACACACACACAACTAAGCAGACAAAGCAGCTGGCAATATGCATACTATTTATACGAAACAACAAGGTGGAAAAGGATGTGTAGGAGTTAGACGAAATTAATAATACCCTCATGTGTATAATTGACGTTCTTAAACGAGAGCTTAAGTTAAAGTCGGTCCTGCCCGACTTCGATATATCCGTTAATCAGGGGAAGAAACGTTTAGTTGCCTTACTGTGTTCCTGAGTGAGGGAAGCCGAAATGAATGCAACATTTTTTAATTCGGCTATTTATTATCCGATCTTTATGAAAATTGAAGAGATTATTGACGGACCACGTCGGTCGGGTCGGGTCGGTCGTGTCTCTCACACCCCCACCCCAAATATTCTTTTTAAGTTTTTTATTTTGAGAATTATTAGTACTCGAATCAAGTACTGAAACTCTTGAATCAAGAATTATTCATGCTTGGATCCAGAGCTGAAACTCTTGAATCAGGAATGTCGGGATCAAAAATTCACTCTTGGATCAAGAATTTTAACTCTTACCGTACTTTTGAGAACGAATGCTCTTGATTGAAGAGTGAAATTCTCTACTTTTCCTCTGAGTGTTGTAAATTGGAAAATAGGACACAAAATAATGAAATATGTAATAAATTTTATGACAAACAGCACAATCACTCATTCCATAGGTCAAAACCATTCACAAACGTTTCCGCTATATAATGGAATACCACAAGGTTCACCTTTGACGGTCATTCCTTTTCTTATAGCCCATAACTAGTTAAATAGGACTATAGCTGCACTGAGAAAAAAAAAATCTATCTAAAATCTAGATTGAAAATCTCGTTTTCAATAACCTTGCAATCTTATAAAAACCAGATTGAAAAACTTTGAAATGAGCTTAGAAATCTTAAAAACAAGATTTATCATCTCGCAACTTATCAACCATCCTACAATTTTCTGTAAAGCTTCAGTTGAAAATTTTTTTGATATATATAGATTTATTTTGCTAAGAAAAAAAACTATAAACAATTTTCAAAACCACGACCTCTTCGTTCAGTAACACATTGGCAAGGCCGATTAGTCGATTTTGCCGTATGTGTTGCAGTATAAGAACTCAGGCTGCGAAAATCTCTGCTCTTATACTACAACTGGTTGGGCCTAACAGTTGACGCTCGATGGTAAAGCGGTGGTGTTAGTGTTTCAGTGCGCAGAAGATACTGAGCTCAAGTCCCAGTATCAGCGGATTAATAATTTACAATTTATATAAGTTTTTTCAGAAAGAATAAAATGTTAATAACTAAAACAACTAACTAAACCAAACCAATCACACCACCCTTTCTCCCAGCCACCCATCACCTTAAAATAAAAAATGCTTAATTTATTTATTTTTTTTTTCATATTAATTAATGAGATTGTTTCTTCTTAAAGTCGAGTATAAACGATATTAATTCAATGTTGTTGGATTAAGATTTAAACTGAGAATATAATCTTGGGTTAAGATTATCTCGACTCTGTCGAATTCTGACACCGTTTCGTCTCGTTTCAGACTATAATCTTGGTTTTAGATTGATTTTTTTCTCAGTGTGTTCATAAACAATTTTCATTTTACGCCGAAATCCACTCCACCCTTCCAACCGATATTCTGGAGTGGTGCAACCACTCAGGAGCTAATCTCTCCTTACAAAAATGCAAGCCCTTGCACATATGCAGGAAGCACCATTGTCCGGTATCTGTTAGCTCCTCACTATCTCCAATAGAAAATGTAACTGACCTAAGAATCTTATACTAATAAACATTATTTAAGCCACAATAAAGGCAAACATTGACTACGGCGTATATCTTTTTGGTAGTGCCCCCAACTCAACCTGGAACAAAATCAAAACCACCTACCACTCTGCCATTCGTTTTGCACTTATATCATTTCGGACAACCCAAATCAATAACCTTCTTTTTGAATCCAATATAACGCCATTAGAAACCAGATACGACCTTTCAATAGCCAAACTCAATAAATCCATTTTAAACTCACAATACTCCCCGCTTAAAAAAAAACCTAAATACCAATCAGTCCGGCATTGAATCATCACTTTATTCCAAAATCTGGGACTACCAAATAACACCGATAAAGACCCTAAAAGACCACCTTGGAAAATAAACATGAAACAAATCGATACGTCTCTTCACAATCTTCCTAAGCAAAATACAGCAGCAATAGCCTACAAACAACACTCACTCACTTGTTTTTAATTCACTTAAATTAACACATGAGAAATTAAATATGAACGAAGAGATCTCAGCGATGGTAGGAGATAGAGGTTTGACATGTTTGGGACATATGTATACTTCTTGTACTTGTAGGCAGATCAAGTTTATTTTAAATTTTTGCCCCTTCTAACACCTACCGCCCCCGAAATGTGGAAAAAACTTGATATCTCCCACAGTTTAGCAAATAGATGGTTGGTAGCTTCTACGCATATTTAGTAATCAGTATTATTTATCGATCCGCCAAAGGAATGGTGAAGATCGGATGAACTATAGTCGAGCTAAAAATAAAACAAACAATTATGATGGGTAATACTGGCCGCAACGGCGATTGGCTGCACTTCACATACTTTATGGATGCTTTGCCACTTTTACCATAAATTGATTATACACAAATTTTGGGAGTACAGAGTATATTATAGTCGGGCTTGACAGACTTTCTTATTTGCTTTACACTTTCTTTGTTTCTATTCCAACTCTCTTTTTTCTTATTCTATTATCTGCCTTTTCTTTTCGAATAGGATTAAGTAAGTGTAGAGGCGTAAGTCGGTGGGGATTAACGTGATCCCCCCCCCCCCCCCCATTAAGTTTAAAAATTCAAATTAAAGAGGACGAAATCGGAGATGAACAGAGAAAAAAATCTAAATAACTGGACTGTGGACCTTGTAAAAAAATAATTAAATAGTTTAGACATCAATAAATACAATTTTGAAGACCCAAACAAAATTTTCTGATATTTAGACTTTATCCTCCTCCATTGCAAAAAGTTATCTACGCCACTGAGTAAATGAAAGTACAGTAATTATCGGCTATGTGACGAACCGACTGTACATTTTCGAGCATTATGCGCAATTTTTATATACGAATTTAATTGCTAGTATGCAAATCGCTTATAAGGAAATATCGCTGCAATGCAAACATTATTAACATATTTTAATCGGTTGTATGCAAATTTTGCAACACTGTTCCTATAAATTTATTTATCGATTAACTTTTCATCGATAGCTGAAGTAGTGAGTTTGTAATAACAAGTGCAACAACGTCGCGTCATATTCTAAAAGCTAAACAAAAAATTGCAATTTTAAATGACCTAAAAACAAACAATAATCAGCAATGCTTGCTGCGAAGTATAAAGTAAGCGCCAGCACCATTTCGCGCATTAAAAACAATGCAAATGAGGTCCATGCTGTTACCAATCCTGACCAGAATAGGGATAGAAAAAGCTTACTTGTACACTTGGAAACAGCATTGCCGTCCTGGTTTAACAAAATCCGTTCTCAAAATCGAATTATTAGTGTGGCTAAGGCACAGGAGTTCGCCATAAAGCTAAATGAAGACTATGAACCAGATCGGAGCTGGCTTCAGCGTTGGAGCAACCGAAATTCTGTTAACTTTACCAAGATTCACGAAGAAGCCAGTATCTCAAATCATTTGCCGCATATTTTTAACAAATTTACTGTACATTGCATTTTTAATGCAGATGAAACCAGATTGTACTATAAGGCACTGCCAAACGGAAGCTAAAAAGGCATTCATGAGAATCTCAAAAGTTTTAAAACCCAGAAGCCACGTCGTACATTGCTTTTTCTGTGCAGTGCAACTGGCACATTCCAACGACCATATTGTAATGGAAAGTCAGTTTTGAAGACCTGATCTTAGAAAATGCTGAAAACAAATAAAAATAACAGATGTTTTTAAGTAAATTTGTGTAAGATAATCTCATATGAAACTAAATGACTGGTTTCTTAAGTATTTAGTATATAATACCCATATGCGATATTTGAAACGAAATTTGATTTTAAGTTGTCCTCATGTGATATTTAAATTACACATAAAATAAATATGTATAATGTACATTGTACTTTGTACATACATTAACTAAATTTCATTAAAATCAAAATGAACATAATTCACTGATTTGCTTATATGCAATTTTTTGCTTACAACGGATAGATCGCTTATATGCAAATGACTTGCATATAACCGATTACCACTTGTATGCGTCGATCTCTACCGTGCACACAAAAGTGCTCTGCGGCAGCGACGTCGACACACCGATAGTATAAACTTGTCGCTGTATTGCTTCGCAACAACAACGCAGTGCAAAATGAACACAATGCCAAAATGAGCATAAGTTTTTATTGCCGGCCCCCAGGAGTTAATCCTTATATCTATTTCATTGATTAATATACAAGTAATATCATCTACTGCAAACTTCCCCAAAATGGTCATAGTATCCTTCGTAAGTGTATTTTATACCTATAAATATACAAAATACACACAACAAAAGGGTTTTTTAAAGGCTGCCGTGGCTTAGCCAAGGCAAACAAAGTTCCACAAGGTTGTGATTAACAAGCGATAAAAAATGACCAGGCAGGCCGGCAGGGAGGCATGCAGGCGATCCGACAACTGGGCACCATACCAGACAACCGACTTCTGACTCTGATTCTGACTCTGGACACTCCTGGACGGTTTGGCTGGCTGCTGCTTGGTCAGTTGGCTTACGTGTTTGCGTTAGCACTGGGCCACAGCTCAGTTCCAGCTCCAGACTCTCGAGTACTTGGGCCACTCAGCGCACAAAAAGTTAAGTGTCTGGCTGTCACATGCGATTTGCACCTGCCGGATGAGCAATGGGCCAACCAGCGTCGGATGCCGGGGCTTTTGCGTGGATTATTTATCATCTGCGCCACATCAGCCAAGTTTCGTTTTAAGCAGGTTCCCGCCCGCTCCCCCGCCTTTACCATTCAGCAGATGCACGTTGCAAGATTCTTTCCCGTTTTTGAGAAGAGTTTTGCGGGGGCAGGCATTTGAGCCGGTCTCCCTTGGTCCGATATGGTTTAGTTGTTCATAAATTTTAATATTTTAATTTGACTTAAGATGAACACATAAAATGAGACTTTTGCAAACAATCCCAAATGCCCTACGTTCCCGTTTCAGTTGCCAAAGCTTGGGAGATTCTGGTTTGGTATCGACGTCGTCGTCGTGTTTGAACGGCCGCAACGGTTTACATTTCCTGTGAATTTTGTGCTTTGATTTTAGGAAAATTAACAACAGCTCAAACAAGCAAACCAACCAGGCGAGTCAACAACATGGTCCAAAACGAATCAGCGCCATCATCATCAGCAGCAGCCCCAACAGCAGAAGCAGCAGAATATGTACTTGCACACCAGCAAGAAATAGTGGACACCTGATTGAAGCATAACAAATTGGGAATACCCTTATCTAGCATGAGAACATTTCTATTTGAGTTTGAAAATTTAACATGAACATTTAAAATTTATTAGGCGCTACACTCGAGTGCCCCAATTCGCCTATTACACTTGTTACTCGTAGATTAATCAAGGGTACTCAGAGACTAGAAGACCTAGAGCAACCAAATTTAAACTGTATACAGAGCAAGTTTGTTTCAAATTTTGGATCCCAAAATATAAAATACTGAATTTCTGATACAATATCTAATCCCTGAAAGTTTTATACAAATCGGATAATTAATAGCGGAGTTATAAAATATTTGTTGCATACTTTTCGGGTTTTCTTCAAGGAACACAAATTTTGAGTGTCTGCTAACATAATGTTAATGCTCTGTTAATTGACATAAGCATTTCTTTCAAGCCCGAAGAAATTTCTCGGCTGTAAAAGATTCAAATAATCATCAAACTTTAATTTTGGAAGCATAATAAGTAGCTAAAACAGTTGTTTAAATGAATCCAGCTGAAAGGACTGAAAGAAGTTCCTTTTCTGAATTAAAATGTTTTTGACTTTTCAAACTGCCCTCATACTTACTGGAATTGGCCCATAAATGTACCATATAATGCTTATGTTACTAAACCAAATCTATTCAAAATCCATATACTGGAGCCTTTTGTTAGCATTTCCTTGGCCTAACCACATAGTCCCCATACCTCCCGCCGTACTATCATAATGACCCATTACGAACAGCGTGCAGTCATTCGTATTGCAGCATACCATGTTGTTTGCTTCGCTGGCTTCATTTGCCCCCCAGCTCCGGCTTCAGTTGCAGATTCGAGCTTCAGCTATGGCTATGGCCACGGCTACGGCTTGACAACAGGCCACAGCGATGCGACCAACTGCTATGGCACGCTGACTTGGCTTTGGCTACGCTTGTTTGGTTTGGCTTGGTTTTGGCCGACGCTTCTGCTAAACAGGTTAAAATGTCGTTCAAAATGTCAAGTCAACACTTTGATGTTGTCCGTGTTGGCGGTGGTTGGCTGGCTCTTGTCGACTCGCCTCGGCTCTCGCTCTGCAGCTTTGTTTGCGTGTGATCTGGGCCTTATTTATGCAACATTCAGCACACGACGAAACATGCAAAACCATAGCCGAAAATGTTAAGAGGCCTGGAGACGTCGTGCTGTCGATGTGGTCGATGCGCTGGATGTTGTTGGTACTCATCGACGTCGTCCATCGACAGGGTTGTGTTGTTCTAATGCAGGAAGAAGAAGTATTTCGGTAATTGCACCATATCAAACGGTAGCTGTTAGATGTGGGAATGAGGTCGGTTGACGTGGGACATTACTGTGGAGAGAGACAGAGAGAGAGAGAGAGATAAGAAGGTACATGTTGGACGGATAGAATCTGCTTCAAGTATTAAAGTCTTAATTGAAATTGATTTAATTGTTGTGTTTTCAACTTTAGCCCCACGTTGGGCGCCATTATAATTCATGTAACACACACACAATTTGAACAACAGTTCTTCAATCAAGAATTACAACAAAATTTCAAAATAATTAGCGTATTTACCAGTACTCGTAAAATAATAAATGGTAAAATCCATAACACAACAACAGAACGCATGAGAAAAAACTGACCATATTGTGTGCCACAAGGTAGTTTTATAAAACTTAGTAGTAAAATTGAAAAGTGTATATGGGCATTTCCACAGCTACAAACGTGACAATCGTATGCATTTTTTGAGTTTATTATGAAGAAAAACAAAGATAAATGGTACAACTTATTTCCGTATATTGATTTTTGGATAGCACTTGAGTAGAACTTTATTTAATGTAAAAGCTGAGAATTATAGACAGTAAGGTCCCAAGATACAGGCAGACAAAAAGGCATACGCAACGTGACAGAATACGGAAGTGCGTTTTTTCTGCTTTTACAAAAAGCAAATCTCTGCAGAATGCGTTCGAGTTTTTTAATGCAACTCAGTTTAATATGTATGATCTGCAATGTTGTAACTATATATTTGTAACTGATTCGGTCAAAAATAAATTTTGCTTTTTTTTATATTTGACTCATTATGATACGCAACGTGACATACGTTACGTGACAAGCCTTCCGCTAACGATGTTCTTGTGATGCTTTTCAAAAATTTATATATGTATCGTTTTGCGTAATCCTAAAAAACATAAAAATTTTGGTTCAGGAACTTATATTGATATACATAAGGTAAGTTAGCTGCATAAAATGAATCGTTGTTTTCGGTTTTTGGTTTACCTTTCTGTGGAAATGCCCATATTCGACTAAAACTAATTCGTATCAAGCAAGTCATATATTGAAATTTAGTAACTTGCTATATACGATTGGTGTTGGCTGAGTAGATAGGCTCGACAACTTGTATTTTTTTACCAAGGTAAGATACAAGGTATATGTCAAAAGATATACCTAGGTAAGGTAAAAGATATCTGGAATTTCCAGTAACTAGGTGAAGGTAAAGTTACAAAAAAGGTACTTTTAAATTGAAAAGCATGGATAATCCATTTTTATTAGCACTGAATATTCAAAACAAAACAAAACAACCTTACTTCATTACAAATATTATAAAGTTATTCAACCCAAAAATAAGGTTTAAAAATTAAACATTTTGAGTTCATATGATGTTATATTATTAAAATGTTTCTTATCGATTTTTTTTAAGACCTGTTTGTTTGTTTTTGGTGTAAGTATTTGGCCTCCACAGTTAAAAATTCTTTCAATAGGGGCAAAGCGACTCAAAATTGTATTGAACTCTAAAAAAACAGAAATATTTTTATTCTTAATCATAGATTCAATCGATTTGCTAATATTGGCAAGATAAGTTAATATTAGAATTTTCATAACTATTGTCAGTAAAAGGCATCAGAATCATTTGTATTTGAATTCTCATTGACAACAGTTTCCAAATTTTCCGTTATTTCTTCAAAAAAGTGTCATAGTGACAAGTAAGTTCAAAGTGTGTGATGCGCATCCAAAGTTCCTTAGCAAAATAATTTCAGCATAAGCTAAACTTGGATGCATTAACTGTAACTGTTCCACATATTGTGTAATTTTTAAGTTCGTATTTTCTATGAACTTCAGTTAACAAAGAAGCATTTATTTCATGTGTGCTTCCATTTTTATTTTTATAAAAATTTTGCGATTTAAAACAGGTTTTCAGTACTAAATTGGTGTTAAAATCGCAAAATGTTTGCGAAAGTGAAAATTGGGGCACGGCTGATAGTCCGCTTTCCTCTTATCTAGCATGGATTTTATAGTTTTTGAACAGGGAATGTTGAAAGCCACAAACAGGACCCTGAAACTTTTATTTTCCACTTGGCAGAGCGGCAACATCTTGGCAATGATTTAATCGGCGTGAAACAAAATTTCGTACGAAAAGTAACTGGTCCCTTTTTTATTGAAAAGGTAAATGAAAATTAAGACCTAGGTAATTTAAAAGGTACACAAAATATGTATCTAGGTATGTACCTAGGTACTTCCAAAAACTGGCTATATCTACTCTGCTGTTGATGCTGGTCAAGAATATATATAGTTTATAGGGTCGGAAATGGTTTCTTCTGCTTGTTACATAATTTTATGCAAACTTAATAAATATACTCCGTGTACCTTCGGTACAAAGTATAAAATCCCCAAAGCGATAGACGAAGTCAGAAAAATTTTTAAAATTGCAGTCTTTGCAGTTTTTGAAGGTAGCTGCCAATTGTAAATGTATCGATAAGTATTTTGACGACTTAGATTAGAGGGTTAGATTAGATTAGAGCGACAGACAGACGGGACTGAAAGACATATATATAAAGGACAGAGACAACCCGTAGTGATAATTTAAATAGTAACCCTTATGTTTATAAATAAATCTGTGTAAATAACGTTGTGAATAAAGCCCGAAAACCTGAGAAAACCACCCGTTCTCAAAACAAAGTCTCTTTATACCAGCAAACGATAGTAATAATAAAACGTCAAAGTAGTACGTTTGCCATTTACAATTTGATTAGTTCTTTAATTCACCCAATAATAAAGTGTCAGTTCCTGCATTTAATTTTTCTGATTAAGCGATTTTGTCAGGAATTAATGCAAGTTGAGATCATTTTTCGTGGTATTCTGGGTTGCAACTGCAAGGTTATGCAAAATTTTTCGACATGACCATTTAAACATCACTTTCGGTTCGCAGCTATCTGGTAATTGAAATTATGCATTTGATGAGCTGTAGAATTTTAAATTTGAATTTAATAGAAAATTGCCAGAGCTGGGAACCGACCCCCCAATTCGTGGTCCCAAACTGGAGCTTTTAGAAAATGCTGAACCGAATTTCAACGAAACCTTAAAATAACAAGATGTTTGTAAATTTAGGAATTGGCTTAGAAAAATTCACTAAACGAAAAGCCCCCAACGTTATAGATGTTACTTTTTTTTAGAATTAGATGAATTAGCATGACATGGGAGGAAACAATGGGACCGAATGGTTCTGCAGTGATCTAATATAAGACTATTAAGGGCGTTCAGGCATCTGTCTTAATGTAGAGCCGTCGCATGGCAGTCGGATTCCAATGTTTCCAGTTTTTTCACATCTTTTAGTTATTCCCATTATTTCCTTACTGTCCTAACACATTTTGCTTCCGTGAATGCCTTGTTGGCTGAGAATCCCAAAGATTCGCCAAGAAAATAATATTTTAAAACTGTTTTGTACCCTCTGGACTACTAAGGTATGCGAACATAAGTGACCTTACAATCATATGATCCTTGATATATACTAGAGCTGGACATATGTTCAAATACTTTTGGTTTTTTCTTTCAACTTAACGAATAAAATTCAATTCCTATTCCTAAAAGATTAATGAAATCATAGTACTTTTAAGAAAATCAGATGTCAGAGCTTCCGAACGAATATTACGATAACGTCTGGCACCGATCTTAATAACCTTGTCCGCTACTGTCAATAACCTTGAATAATTGGTCACGAGTCAAACGGCCAGTTAACACACAACGCACAACGCAGTGCGCTCTCTAAGTCTCTCTCTCTCTCTCTCTCTCTCACTAAGATTGCTGCTGAACGCAATGCTTAGGTTATGGGTGGGGTGGGTGGTGGGTGTTAACTGACCGTTTTTTGCTCATAACTTGAGTATCGTTCATCCGATCTTAATCATTCCTTCAGCAAATCGATAAATAATTTTGAGTACTAGATATCTCTAGAAAGAACCATCTATCATCAAAACTGTAGGAGATATGACGTTTTTTCCAAATTGCGGGGGCGGGAGGGGGCGTGGCAAAAATTGAAAATAAACTTGATCTGCGTGCAGACAATAGGAGTCTACATTTCAAAATTGGTTGCTCTAGCTCTTCTAGTCTCTGAGATCTAGGTGTTCATACAGACAGACGGACGGACGGACAGACGGACAGACGGACATGGCTATATCGACTCGGCTGTTGATGCTGATCAAGAATATATATACTTTATATGGTCGGAAATGATTCCTTCTGCCTGTTACATACATTTGCACGACTTTAGTATACCCTTTTACTCTACGAGTAACGGGTATAAAAATGTTTGTAAATTTAGGAATTGGCTTAGAAAAATTCACTAAACGAAAAGCACCCAACGTTATAGATGTTACTTTTTTTTAGAATTATATGAATTAGCATGACATGGGAGGAAACAATGGGACCGGCTGGATCTGCAGTGATCTAATATGAGACTATTAAGGGCGTTCAGGCATCTGTCTTAATGTAGAGCCGTCGCATTGCAGTCGGATTCCAATGTTTCCAGTTTTTTCACATCTTTTAGTTATTCCCATTATTTTCTTACTGTCCTAACACATTTTGCTTCCGTGAATGCCTTGTTGGCTGAGAATCCCAAAGATTCGCAAACAAATAAATATTTTAAAACTGTTTTGTACCCTCTGGACTACTAAGCCAGCTATTCTATACAGTTGTCCGATTTCTTTAAGCTTGGTTTGACAAGCATAGAAAATTTATAGCTACGAAGTTTGGGGACGTTTGCGTTGAAAACAGAAAAGTTTTCTCACAAAAAATAGTTCCTATAGCAGCTATATGCTACAGTCATCCGAACCGGCCAGATCCGACAGATGTGCAACGAATTTGTACCCAAAGACTTCGTGCAAAGTTTGGTTAAGAACATACGGACAGACAGACATGGCAATATTTATCAACTCATGCTGATAAAGAATATATATACTCCATGTGGTCGGTGATGCTTCCTTCTGTGTTACAAACATCTGGACAATTTGAATATAGGCTTGGTTTGACCTTTTGGGCCAAAAGGCGGTAGCAGCGATGCCTGCATAAGCCACATAAACAATCGAGAGCGTAAATTAAAGTCAGCCCTGCCCGACTTCCACATACCCGTTACTTATTGGAAGATTTGTTTAAAAGCGGAAGGAGAAGGGGAAAAAAAAGGCAAAGTGGCAAAAGATATAAGGAAGGAAATAAGGTCGAAGAAAGGAGACAGAAAGAAAAAAGGTGGGAAGAAAGAAAGAAAGATAAAAGTAGGAAGGAGAAGGAAGAAGGGAGCAAAGAGGAAGGAAGGGAGGAACTTAGCAAAAGTAGGGCAAACAAATACAGAAGGACAAAGTTATGAGGAAGGGATAAAATAACGAAGTAAGGCTGCGGAAGATTTTAAATGTGAAATCCAATCGGAAAGGAAAAGCAAATATGAAAGCAGGGAAAATTATAATTTATGGAATTTCTTAATTTAGCATTCCCAAAGTAAAAAAAAAGGCTGAAACCTTGCTTAAAATGATTGGCAATACACCGACGTCAAATTTAATAAGTCTTCCATTGTGGTTTACCTTAATCGAACATAACTTTAAAATTTTGTAATTAATTTGTTTTCAAAGTTGGTTTTAAAAGTACGTTGGGCTCTATTTTTAAAGAAGGTCTTTAAACGCGTTCCAAACGCCTTAGGGTGAGACTTCACCACCAAAAATTTGCCCGCAAAGAAGGCAATGAAAGTAACAGCCACAAATATTATCAAAAGAAGCAGATTCTTCTACAAGTGAATGCCATGCCTTGCCAACAAATATTGGACGCGACGGCGGTTCCATTGGTAACTGCGGTTCTACAGAGTTCAGGGCCAAAGGGTCTATTTCAATATCGTCAGTTTCATAATTTTCAGACCCCCCCTTCGACAATTTATCAGCTGTTTTCAAAACAACGAGTTGGCAGGTCCAAGCAATTATCACAGCAAATTGTTGGTTGCTCCGTACTCGCTCTGACAATGTGCTCTGACAATTTTCATGAGCGGATTTTCTGAGCTATGTAATTTGATAGGCTCCGCAAAAATTGTCAGCGTCTCCGTACTTCGCTTTAAATACAATCTTATTAAAGGGATTTTAAATTTAAATTTACATCTATTTTAGGGCATTTTTTACTCCCGTAGATCTAAGAGAGTGCGAAAGGATTTCTGCTATCATTTGACACCTTTCGAGACTTGAAACAGGTTTTGAAGTAGTTCGATTGAACAGAAATGTTCATCTACAATTCTAATTAACCCTTGCAATTTGTTATTTGATACCTCAAATTGAAAGAAAGTAGAGTTTTTGTTTGTTTAATGTAGAAGGTGGAGTACATAGCAATCCACCTACCGCCCAAAATACGCAGAAGCTCAGCAGCGTTAGAATCGATGGAATTCGATGTACCCGTTACTCATGGAAAGAAATGTTTGATAACGTTCCTGTGTGCCTGAGGTGGGACAACCGAAGAGTACGCACCATTTTTTAACTCGACTATTTATCATCCGATCATCCGATTGATGAAAATTTCAGGGCTTATAGATATTGCAAATATAAATGTAAGTTTTAGATTTGAGATCGATTCAACATTTTTAATTGTGGGGGGCGGGGGTGGGTGTGGCGAAATTGATTTGCGTGCAGAAAATAGGAGTCTACATTTCAAATTTGGTTGCTCTAGCTCTTCTAGTCTCTGAGATCTAGGTGTTCATACAGACAAACGGACGGACGGACGGACGGACAGACGGACATGGCTATATCGACTCCGCTGTTAATGCTGACCAATAATATATATTCTTTTCATGGTCGGAAATGAGTCCTTCTGCCCTTTTATGTATATATGATGTAGCTTAGTATTTTGTCCCAAGCTATCTCACCCAAAAGTAGCCATGTGACTTTAAGTAGCGCCTCATCTTGTGCGAAGTAGCTAAACAAGCTTATTCAACTTGCTTATTTGCAGCTCTACTTTTATTTAGCGTCAATTTACTGTTGTAGCACAATTTAATTTAAATTCTTTACTTCATTCAGGTTCCTTATAGGTGATTTTCAGCAATTCCCTTCAATTTGTTTGATTTTTGGTAGGTTGGCCGGGAGATGAGCTCTCGCTTGGCAATCAATCTTTTAAATCATTCGTGTGTGTCATTTCTTGTCGTATCAAAATTCAAAATTTTATTCTCTCCGAATATGTCCAGACCAAGTGTAGGCGAGCGCTCAGTTGACCAAAGTGGATACCTCGGCCTTCAATCAATCATTCAAGTTGATATCAATGTAATCATTGATCAATTGATTAGCTGTAAGAATCCCCAACAGGGAATACAATTAAATGAGGGACATATCCGATTTGTTTGCTACCAAGTCCGAGAGTTATTTTTGCAAGAGAAGAGCCTGCTGCAGATAAATCCTCCCGTGAAAGTTTGCGGCGATGTGCATGGACAGTTTTCGGATCTGTTGCGTATATTCGATGCCACTGGACATCCACCCCGTACCAAGTAGGATACTTGTTTGTATACTACTCAAAATATGTGATGTGTTAAAAACTTTGTTTGAAAATCGTAGGTACCTCTTCTTAGGTGACTATGTGGATCGAGGCAAGCTGTCAATTGAGACCTTAACCCTGTTGCTGGCCTACAAAATACGCTACCCGAATTTCATATTTTTATTGCGAGGAAATCACGAGAGTGCGAGCATAAACCGTGTGTACGGCTTCTTCGATGAGTGCAAGCGTCGTTACTCGGTCAAACTGTGGCGCCACTTTGTGGACGCCTACAAGTGTATGCCCCTGGCGGCCACCGTGGGTGGAAGAATCTTTTGCGTACACGGCGGCCTGAGTCCCAACCTGGGTAGCTTCAAGGATATACTGGCCATCAAGCGTCCCTGCGAAATTCCCGACAGTGGTTTGGTCTGTGATCTGCTTTGGTCCGATCCAGATGAGAAGCTGTTCGGCTGGGGCGAAAATGATCGTGGTGTTAGCGTGACCTTTGGGCCGGATATAGTGAAATTGTTTTGCCAACGCATGAACATCGATGTGGTTTGTCGCGCCCATCAGGTGGTCGAAGATGGCTACGAGTTCTTTGCACGCCGGCAACTGATCACCTTATTCTCAGCTCCGAACTATTGTGGCATGTTCGACAATGCGGGAGCAATTATGAGTGTCGATGAAAATCTGGTGGTCAGTTTTATAATACTGCGTCCCCTATTCTCGGTACAGCAGGCCATGGGTACGGTGAATGCCTTAATAGCCAGGGGTAGGAACAGGAACTATTAGCTCAGATTCGATTGGACAGTTGGTCGTTCCAAATGAAAGAATATTACTTTTGATTTGTGCAAAAACGTTACCAATAAACGAATTCAAATGTTATATCATAATTGATCACTAACATATCAGAAAATTTGAATAAAATTCACAAAACTGCTATTGGACTTAAAAATTTTTAAATTCTTATACGCCTGGAACATTGCGAACTATTTGTTTAACCCGTAGAAATGTGGCAGCGTAACACATACGCTCAAGAAGGATACCTGTCCATGTGTATTTCTTCATGGGCAAATTCTGGTCCACCGTTTCACCCATAAATATCTACGTATCACTCTGAGGTTGTTGGCAGACTTCGAGCGAAGAACTTTAGGATATCCTGGCTGCTTAATTCAAATAACTAGCTGAAATTTTCATTCTTGCACCAATCTGGAGATACAGCATCCAAGTGTTTGGGATCGCTGCAAAAACCCACCTGAGCAGGACACGAGTTTTTCAGGCAGAGCTGCTCAGAAGAGTCACTGCTGCTGAGTGGCACATTCGAACTCGAGTCACTCTAGTTGGTGACATTATTAATAAACAGGCTACACGGTACTTAGACAAGGTAGCATCCCACCCAAACAATCTGGCCAGAAGACTACTTAGAGTAAGCAGGCAAACCGCAGGATATAGCCCTCTTATTTCAACCTACAACAAACCACCCGCAGTTAAAGTACCCTGCAACAACTGCCCAAGAACCTGCTCGTCACCCAGCTCTAAATATAAACCCACCTATAAATATGTGAAAATGTAAATATCTATCAGAGCTGTAAACTACAATTACAATAACGATTACCATTACAATTTTTGTATATTTAAAACTTTAATTACCATTACAATTACAATTACATTTACAATTGTTTCGTGGTTCAAAATTTAGTTACAATTACAATTATTTCAATTACTTACATTTTTTGTAGTAATTGAAATAATTGTAGTAATTTCGCTTGCAAGTTTTAATTACATAGCAAATTGTAAAGCAATTTGAGTTACCTTTATCATTATGGGTGAAAAATACAAACTTTAACATAAAGACAGAACAAATGTAATGAAGATAGTTGTTAATTTGTTGATATAGTTTATAAATTAGGTTAGGTTTGTAAATCTTGTAAAAACAATGTATTAGCTTTCATCGAAACTAGTTTTTCAAATGTAAAATCAGAAAGTGATTGTCTTTTCGAGTCATTGGGCGTATTCAGCAGATAATTCCGATTAGCGATTACCGATTTACGATTTGCGATTGCTGATAAGTCTCTGCTGAATGCAATGTCTGCACAAAGGTAGGCTGACCAAAAAATCATAAACCAATCATACGTTTTGTTCGATTTCTATTTAGCACACTTGATTGTCAAATTTCCCAATCCCAATCGACAATCACTGTATTCAGCAGGTAAAATCGGCAATCAGAAATCACAAATCGTAAATCGGAATTATTTACACAAAAAATTGAGGTGTCTGCTATTGCCATAATATGTTGTTTGATATTAGTGAATGGAGGCTGTTCATTTAAATTAATTTGAGCCTCAATGTTCAAATCGATTGTATCATATAGTCAATCACATAAAACTTAACCAGGTACAAAAGTAAATTTGGCAGGTCATAGTAGCCCTTAAATATAATAATTTTAATGTTAACTATGCCTCCTACGACGAACAAAAACAAGAAAGAAAGTCGGTCAAGCCCGACTATAACATACTCTGCACCCTTAATGTCGCAGCTCGCATTTGGTCACGAGTCAAACGGCCAGTTCACACACAACGCACAACGCAGTGCGCTCTCTTAGTCTCTCTCTCTCTCTCCCTCTCTCTCACTAAGATTGCTTCTGCTGAACGCAATGCTTAGGTTATGGGTGGGGTGGGTGGGGGGTGTTAACTGACCGTTTTTATACCCGTTACTCGTAGAGTAAAAGGGTATACTAAAGTCGTGCAAATGTATGTAACAGGCAGAAGGAATCATTTCCGACCATATAAAGTATATATATTCTTGATCAGTATCAACAGCCGAGTCGATATAGCCATGTCCGTCTGTCCGTCTGTCCGTCTGTCCGTCTGTCCGTCTGTCCGTCCGTCCGTCCGTCCGTCCGTCCGTCTGTCTGTATGAACACCTAGATCTCAGAGACTAGAAGAGCTAGAGCAACCAAATTTGAAATGTAGACTCCTTTTGTCTGCACGCAGATCAAGTTTATTTTCAATTTTTGCCACGCCCCCTCACGCCCCCGCAATTTGGAAAAAACGTCATATCTCCTACAGTTTTGATGATAGATGGTTCGTACTTTCTAGAGATATCTAGTACTCAAAATTATTTATCGATTTGCTGAAGGAATGATAAAGATCTGATGAACGATACTCAAGTTATGAGCAAAAAACGGTCAGTTAACACCCACCACCCACCCCACCCATAACCTAAGCATTGCGTTCAGCAGCAATCTTAGTGAGAGAGAGAAAGAGAGAGAGAGACTTAGAGAGCGCACTGCGTTGTGCGTTGTGTGTTAACTGGCCGCCTGACTCGTGACCAAATTCGAGCTGCGACATTAAGGGTGCAGAGTATGTAATAGTCGGGCTTGACCGACTGTCTTATTAGGAAAGGTGATACGTTTTCAAAAGTTTTGTTGTCTGATCTGTTTATCGTGATGAATTTGGAGTCATTTATGTTGGATTTAGTAATTGCCAAATGTCTATTTTAATATCTGGCGGATAATAAATAGCCGAGTTAAAAAATGTTGCATACTTTTCGGCTGACCCACCTCAGGTGGACAGGACCCCAGGAAGGCTATTAAAAATTTGTTTCCATGAGTAACGGGTATATCGAAGTCGGTTAGAGCCGACTTTAACTTACGCTCTCGTTTGCTCATAACTTGAGTATCGTTCATCCGATCTTTATCATTCCTTCAGCAAATCGATAAATAATTTTGAGTACTAGATATCTGTAGAAAGTACGAACAATCTATCATCAAAACTGTAGGAGATATGACGTTTTTTCCAAATTACGGGGCCGCGAGGGCGCATGGCAAAAATTGAAAATAAACTTGATCTGCCTGCAAGTATAAGAAATATATGTCCCATACATGTCAAACCTCTATCTCTTACCATCTCTGAGATCTCTTCGTTCATAGGGACGGACGGGCAGACAGACAGACAGACGGACATGGCTATATCGACTCGGCTGTTGATGCTGATCAAGAATATATATACTTTATAGGGCCCGGAAATGATTCCTTCTCCCTGTTACATACTTTTGCACAATCTTACAATACTCTATGTACCTTCGGTACAGAGTATTAAAATCAAACTAAGTCAATTTGCTTGAACTTCAAACCTTCCATTTGTTACTTAAATGCCAATAACTTCTATATTCTGCAATGGATTTTAATGAAATATGTTATTGTATTATAATACTGATATGATAATTTCTGAACTTTTTGGCCTACTGGATTTACGCCAGAAGGTGCTGCATTTATGTAAAATCTATATAAATTGTTTCATGGAAAAAGCCATAATAAAAAGCATTTTTTAAACCGAACGGTTATAAAACTCACCATTTTTGATTTTAATAAAAAAAAGTCCGAAAGTAGATCTCGACACTTCCACCAAATCGTGATTCGTGGTCAAAAACGAAAAAACGGAAAAAAGGGTTTTTTAAAAACTGGATTTCTCGGGCTTGGTTTATCGGACAGGTCTCGTGTTGATATTGCAGAATAGAAGATCGGATGTCTATATCATATAGCTGCCATACGAATGCTACGATTAATTGAATTTTGTTGTGGATTAGGGTGATCTGCATAAAGTTGACATTTTTGAAAAGCTTGATAAATATAAAGACCACGTGCCAAGTTTCAATCACAAAGCCTTAAAACTGACTGCGTGGCAAAGCTTTATTTAAGGGCATATTTTTAGTTGTTTTTAAAATGAATATCTTTCAAACTATAAAAGTCTCCATCTTTTTGAAAGCACCGTAATTTAAATTAAGTTTAGGGCAATAAAATGTATATTCTTAAAACCTATATCATGGTGATTATCACTGAGAAAAAATTTAAATAAATTTTAGCAACAATTACTTAATATTATGAAACAATTTAAAAAGTTAATTAATTTGGATTTTTATAGATACAGTAAAAAACTATTCAGCAATATCAACACTACAATGGCTTGTGTCCAATAAATCAAACCTGAGAAATGCAGTTTTTAAAAAACTGGCAAAACCGAAAATCACGTTTTGGTGGGAATGTCGAGATCCAATTTCGTATTTTGTTTTATTAAAATCAAAATTGGTGAATTTTTAAACCGTTCGGATTCAAAAAGAACAACCCATATATGGCTTTTTCAAAGATACAATTTATTTAGATTTTACATAAACTTATGTGCACGTACCTGCTCGTGCCTTTTAATCAATGGTTAATCTCTTCCAACGATTTTAACGAAGTCAGTTGTGAACTCTTAATTTATATAAAAATGTGGCTAAATTCAATTTCGGTCATTGCAAGCAAGTGCTACTGATTTTCTTCTGTAATTCTGGTCCAACCAATGACATGTGTAGCCCAAAAAACTTCTGTGTTTGGCGGACAAAATATCAGCTGTCGTGCAAACATATTTTCTGCTGTCAATAATATTTCTTATAGATGACAACGATTTTGTGAAGTGCTCGTTTCACATTTCTACAAGTTTTGGTAGTGAAAGAACACGTTATTGAGTACCGGCAAACATATTTCTAAATAATGGCTTTTCATTTTTCATGCTTATTTTCAACGAACTTAATGAAAGTAATTTTGGACTTCTATCAAATGTTTATATGTGGCATACACATTTTTTAACACAGAACAATATTTAGTCAATACTACATACATGTAATATATTTCATTTATCAATCTGTTTACTTTACATTTCACTCTTCTCCATGTTAAAATATGTATTTCTTAATTACCTTTATTGTTGTGGGTAATAATGGTAACTAAAATTGTTTTACAATTTGTTATGTAATTAAAACTTGCAAGCGAAATCACTACTATTATTTCAAGTACCAAAAAAATTGAAGTAATTGAAATAATTGTAATTGTAACAAAATTTTTAATTACGAAATAATTGTAATTGTAATGGTAATTAAAGTTTTAAATATACAAAAATTGTAATGGTAATTCTAATTGTAATTGTAATTGCAGTTTACAGCTCTGATATCTATATATAAATCTCACCAGAAATAAAATTTAAAATAATCTTAATCTATATCTATTAAAACCGCATTTACTATACGCTTAAGCTACTTAATATACATATTCTTCTCACACATTTATTTACTAAACTAGTTGTCAGAATCCCTTTAATTAAGTCTACTCAAAATGAAAAGTGATTTTAACTGAAATTTAAACCAGGGCTGCAAACTGGTTCGGAGCCGAACCGCTCCGGAGTTGGATACTCCGGGATATTTGGGAGGTCCGACCGAACCTGAACCGGAGCAAACAGGTTTTCCGCCCGACCCAGAACTTGAACCGGAGCAAAAAAAGTTGAAAAGGGTTCGGTTCGAAAATAACTTTTCAATACCCTTTTTTTTCTAGCTGCTATAAATGTTAATTTTCCCATTGCCCAATAAACCTAAATGCAAACACAGGTTTTCTTTTGTTGGTAGTTTCACTTTTGAATGTTCGTACATATTTATTAAGAAAGTGCTTAGAAAAATGCTCTTACATTTTCAACTCAATCCCAATCCTTCCGTCAGTATTTTTTGATCCAAGAAACCAAATATATTTGATCTTAGAACAAAAACAGCTTGCTATGTTTTCATTGCTGAATTGTATAATCGTCAAAAAGAAAAAATAATTGAAAGCTTCAATGATTCCTTACCATATTAATCTTCTGATGAGAATGAAAAAAGAGGACAAATATTAAATCGGTGTACCACTTCTTTGCTCTATTTAACGGAATTCTAAGATTTTCTCGAAAATCTAATGTTTCAAAGTTTTGGGAAAAGTATTATTGTAAAGATCCTAAAAACCTATTATTGAAAAGAAAAAAAAAAATCTGATTATGTTAATATGGATTGCACTGAACAAAACTGCATCATTTGTTTTGTTCTATCAGCTCATGCTTCCAAGATAAGGCGGAAAAGCGGATTTCTAGTTCTTTTTCCCATCTGGAATTCTGGATTCATGAGTCCTTTGCACATATCACTGCATCTTTAAGATATAAGTTTCTAAATATGATTAAAATGCTTAAGTTTGGTCCAACTTGCATACTTGCATTCTGGTTCAGCGATTTTCTGAACCCGCTCAGTGAAATCGAACCCTAAAAGTTTCGCGCGTTCGAGCTCCGTAGTGAACCTTTCCCGATTTTATGGAAGTTTGCAGCCCTTCTTGCTACAACAAGTGTTAGATAAGCAAGACTGGAGACTAATTTGAGGCCTTGCTTGAGTGTTTTCAGGATTTTGTACTACAACCATTACAGAATTGTTCCATCTTAGGCTCATAGGTTCCTTTTACATAAAAGATTTTGCAAAGAAACAAAGATAAACAGGCTTAACATAAAATACCGCAACAAGTGTGTACATAAGCACCATATACCCATTATGGGAGGGATGGAGAAATATATATGTTCATTCGGACAAAGGGAATAAGCTTTAAGTGTCAGCTGAAATATGCTATGAAAGAATCGCAGCCTACTTAACTCCATACTGAAAAACGTATGGCCACGCCAAGTCGTTGATGAACTACTCATGAGCTTTTAAATTTACCATTGTATTTAATTAAATAACAAATTTTCTATGTCTTATTGTTTTTTAAGTTTTTCATGATGATCCTTTTCATACGAAGAAGCACATACTAGCTTAGTTTGTGAAAGGTCAACATTTAACAAAATTTTTATACCCGTTACTCGTAGAGTAAAAGGGTTTACTAAAGTCGTGCAAATGTATGTAACAGGCAGAAGGAATCATTTCCAACCATATAAAGTATATATATTCTTGATCAGCATCAACAGCAGCTGTATGAACACCTAGATCTCAGAGACTAGAAAAGCTAGAGCAACCAAATTTGAAATCTTGACTCCTATTGTCTGCACGCAGATCAAGTTTATTTAAAATTTTTGCCACACACAACCCCCGCCCCCACAATAAAGAATGTGGAATAACTGATCTGAAATTTGAAACGTACATTCATATTCGCAACATCTATAAGCCCTGAAATTTTCATCAAGATCGGATGATAAATAGCCGAGTAAAAAAATGTTGCATACTTTTCGGCTGTCCCACCTCAGGCTCACAGGAAGGCTATTAAACATTTGTTTCCATGAGTAATGGGTATGTCGAAGTCGGTTAGAGCCGAATTTAACTTACGCTCTCGTTTTTTGTTGGTCCTTTGTCACCGCGAGGATGGCGTTTGGTTGGTCGCAGTTTTATAGCCGCATTGACCAGATACAAAAGTGGTTTTAGTTATATTCAATTTTTGCCCAAATGGCTGATGCCAAGACGGCGGAGGTACCTTGAAAAAGGCAGATACGAAGCTCTTTTTGACCGATGTGCATAGACCAACACCTCCCGAGAAACTGAAGTCAATTTTTATCAATTACGATTGTAATTACGCCGATATTGCGCTACCGCAGGCCGAACCTTGATGTGTTCAGTAAAGATAAGATCCGCCTATCTGTGCGTAAGAGTATCAATGCATGCTGATTTTCTCAATACAGCTCTGACAACTTGGGAAGCCCCGAATGAAGAACTAAGGAAGCTGTTAGCATACACCGGCTTAAACGGTATGAGAGGAATCTACGTATGTCGGTCCCACCTTGTCAAACTTGCAAGACTAAACTGTGGGCAAACTGTAGAGTCCTCGATATGCTCTCCTTCTAAAACGCAGTAGAAACTGTCTATAAAAGAAATATACGAGTCCATAAAGAGGTTTTCTAAGACTCTACACAGAGGGAAAAAACCGAGAACATTGATCTGAAGATAAGCACAAACGTTACTAATAACCATGCATGAACGGTATTTCTCGGTTGTAGAACAATGTTGTGAAAATTGAATTTCAGTTGATTTTATTCCGTTTTTTAGGAACTTGATTTGAGTTAATATTGTTCCGTTTTTAAGAACATTTTATACTCTGCGACAAAAATTGGATTGATTTTGGATCAGGTGTGAAGCGTATTCCTCACATTTTGAGGGATTCTCGGAAGAATAGTGAATGGGACATAACCTCATTGGATTGGAAGAGAAGGGAGACGGCGGCGGCTAATATTTACAAGCGCTGGTTAATAAATCGCTGCTGCTTCTCCCACCCATATTCCATAGGATCAGAGTGACACACCGCTGTACAACAAACTTCAACGACCCAGTCTTTACCCGACTAGTTTCACTTAAGTCTTTTAGAAAAACACAGAAAAATTTGTTCGGGTTTGACTGGAAGTTGAACCCGGTACCTTCTGCACTTAACGAAAATCGTTTGGGATAACGCGCTAGCTCATTCGGCCGTTGCACACTTTTGCAGATTCACATCTAGAGGGCTACTTATACTTGGTTGAGCTAACAAGACGTTAAGTTGCAAAAAAAAAACCCGCTCTCTCTCTGCCGGTAACCGGTTTTGGTGTTGTTGTATAAGGCAAAAACTATCCAATTTAGAACAACTTTACTCATTCCAGGAACATTTGTTGTCAAGAATTTTGACAATATATTGTTCTTACTTACTTCAACTTAACGTTGAAGGCAATTTATTTTCTGAACAAGCTTTTTCTATCTGTGTATTCGTTGCTTTTCATGCATCATGCGCAACCTAAAGAGCGAAAAGAAAATCCAGATCAAAAATCCTTATATATCCCACAATTTTGTAGGTTTTGATGGTTTAACAGCTGAGTTATAAAAATGAATCTTCATTATTTATGGATCCACCAAGTTCATGGGATCGATCAAATGAGCGATAGTCAAGGTATGAGCTAAGTAAAAATTGCAGCTGGCACTTTTGTTACAGTTCTTAAACAATTTCAAATTCGAAACGCTTTTATTTATTATAGGTATACTGAGGCCCAAAGAAAGTTAAGTTAAGAGACCAAAAGACAATAGAATCGATTATAAAGACAACTAAGGCCCTACGGCTCGGAAGACTGTTAGTAGAAGCTTGTTGATAATTAGTTGACGCGGGGTGAAACCCATTTGGGATCCCTATCATACTGCACTTCTCCACTCCTTCAGGAAAAGATATGGGTAGACTTAATTGGCTGTGGCCACCCCCATTCAGGAAGCCTTACGCTCCTGGACTTTAGTCTAAATGTTGCCAAAAGACTAAAGTCAGAAACTGAAGTTGTTGCAATTCTGAGAATATTTTACGCTTGTTGATGCTCCAAAGCCTGACGACGGCACACAACGTCGAAGCCACCGCCAACGACGCGTCGTCTGCCTGCCTGCCGGCTTGCTTGCTGACGGCTGGACCAGCCTCTGCCCGCTTAGGGTCTCCCACCGCTGGATGCTCAACGGTTTCGTGTTTTGTTTTCTTTGCACTTGAGTTGTATCACATCAATGGCCATTGTGTACGTCAACTTTGATGTTTCGGCAAAAGTTTTGAAGTGTGAGGTTTTGGACGTTCTTATTGCACTTTCCGTATGACCGAGGCCAGTCCAACTACTACTACCGCCTTGACAGGTGAAGAATGCCAAAAAAAAAAGAAGAAAGAAAGGCAGAAAAAGTGCTTGAAGTGGCTCAGTTGCCCGATGCCCGGCCACTTGAACATCAGCTCAAGCCTTTTAGGTGGAAAAATCGACATGGCAGGAGTCGACTCCAGAGTCAGAGTCGGAGCTGGAGTTGGAGTTTGAGTTTGCCTGATTTCGTATTTATTTTGTTTACACATTTCCTTTGAATTTTCTGTTCTAATTGAGTGAGAAGTGCGGTGAGCTTGCAGTTTTTCCTTTTAACCATATGTAAGCCTGCTGGCCATGCATGTACATACATTCCCGTGCCCGATCCCGCGCCCGAAGATGCCTCATCATCTGTTGCTACGCTTTGGGCGCGTTTGCCTGACGGCTTTAATTGGATTTTCATACCTGCCCGATGTTTGATTGGTGTTTGTATAATGAACTTGCAATATTCCGGCTATTCCGGACCTGCAGCAGCTGTTAAATGTAACACATGAGTTTTAACACACATCATCGCATGTCTTCTCGATGAGAATTTGTTTATTTAATTTATGTTATTATTGCCTGATTAAGTATGAAATGGCAGTGGGAGTGGCTGCAGGGATAAAAGAGAAGAAGAAGGGTTTTGTGTTATTTCATTAAAAATTGATTAGTGTTAAGTGCATCAGGAAAAAATTATTAAGCTTACATCAATAACAAAGTAATTACGACGGGAATTTTGTTTTGAATTTGAGTTGAAGTAATGGGAGTGGAAGGTCTGGAATCGTTTATTGTAGTGTCAACAGGAAAACATAAGTGGAGGGAATAAGAATACAATGTTGAATGAAAGCAAAGGAAGCTGAATGAGTTGTTGACAAAACGAAGCAGTAAAAGACTCTATTATAACTTTGATTATGAATTTAAGATCTTACATCTTAAAGCATCCAAACGATGAGACTTGAGGTAAAGCCATAACTAGAAACATTTGTAGAGTGTTTATCCGAATCAAGGTTATGAAGCTACTAGATTTAGCAGTTGGTGTTCAACCTTAATGGCTTTTGGGCTTTACATTTTTAATAGCATTTGCTAGTTTGAGATTATTTTAAAAGTTGCATTATCGAATTCAGGTTCAGAGCAAACCCAGTCAAAGCACATCTCCTTACATATCTTAACATATATAGCTGAAGGGAAACATCCACCTGAACTGGTGATTTAGATCGCACGTCAACTGATTATTCAACCAGCTGCTCCAGCAATACTCTATCTGAAAAAAAAGCTCAGAAAACAGTATGTGCTTCCATCTATCCATCGAACCGAAACCAGAGCGCAACCTCCTAAATTGTTATCCTCCTGCTTGAAAAAAGGGTTCTGCTCAAAGAGTTCTTTTAGAACAATAACAATATATTAACCAGCTACAAATATTTTATAGTGCTGAATCGGAGCGGTGACACGTCTATATTCCACACAGTCATTTTACTCAACACAGCAATTCAACAATTCGTCAATTTGACACAAACAAATTCAACACAAAACGAGAAGGCCAAGCTAATTTCGCCTGTGCCGAAGTTTTTATACCCTTACAAATGCTGTTTATGAAATATCACAATTTAAGAACGCCTTCATTAAAATCAAAAATGTTTCTAACTAAAACCCATTTTCCGACACGTAAACATCTGATTTCGACCAAATTTCGCGAAACTTTTTGAAAACATATCAAAGTACCAATCGCCCAGTTTAGGAAAGATAAAATTTAAAACAAAAAAGTTTTTCTCACAAAGACTCATTTTCAGAACGATCGGTCCTATGGCCTTAAGATATATATGGCTATAGATATAGCCACATTTTGTTAATATATTTGAAAGCATATAGAATTAGTAATCAGCGAGTTTAAGGACGCTAACATCAAAAACAAACAAAAATTCTTACTAAGAACCATTTTCGACCGATCGCACAGTGGACGAAATGGCAAATCTGGTGAGAAAAAAGTAATAACACGTGTAAATGAAGAGATATCGCGGTAAAATTTTGAACTTAAGCTGCTGAGCTATTGTTTAATCTATAATTAAAATTTGAGCAGATTCGGAAGACTATATCAAATTGACCCCATATATCTGATCCTGATCGTATAAAAACCTTTTTTTTTTTCAAAATTTTTTTTTTGGAATTTTTTATTGTTGTTTACATAATACTATTCGATTATATATTCAATTTTTCTCACGACTGAACAACAATGAGTTGTAGCTACCTTATAACATATCAGTCAAACGTATTACATTACATTACCGCATGTTTAAGATGAAGTCTCTGCAAGTACACTAAATACTTTGCCGTCATATGAAATTTATGCTGAATTTCGAAGTTTTCAAATTTTATTTTTTCAACTTCAATATTCACCAAGCTAGCTGTTTCCTTATGGCAAGTAATTTTAATTGGCCTGCAAAAGCGAGTGGAGGAAGGCCTAGAATTTTGCCACAAAATAACAGAACCCGAGCATATTTTCAATGGCACAATGCAAATCGCAAAAAAATGTTCATAAGATTAGCCTTCTTCAAATTTACTGTATTCTTGGCGATAAGTAGAATGGCCACTACTTCCATCGCAGCCCCATTTGTATACTGCAGTAATAGCATCGGAATTTTCGTTAACCTGTTTAATAATATTTTCCTTAACTTCAACTATCCGTGAAACGGTGTGATCCACAAGGCACTGTACATATACCTCAGCCGATGTTCAGTGATTCTTATTTGATTCGGATAGCACTTCGCTTTTGCTGATTTCAAGACATCGTAGCATGGAAAGGCGTTTGCGTTGCGCAATTTTGTTTGGGCTTGGACTAGTTTGTATGAGGGCTTCGTAAAACCACCATCCACATAAAGGGCAAGAGTTTCTTCAGGACTAAATTTGACTGGAAGCTTTGGATCAGAGCTTATACATTTTTTATCTTTGTCGCTACTTCTTCATCCGACTTAAGCAACGATACGACTTCTGAAGCATTACTTTTCCCAAATTTGTATAAGCAGACTAGTGTAGCCACAAGGAGTTCGTCAATCGATGTTTTCTGTACAAGCGGGGTAACTTTCATAACTTGGCTCCTTGACATGCTCAAACACATGCAAAGTTCTGTTGCAACTTTTCCATTTCTCATCCAATTTCCCGAAAAACGATCTCAAATTTCTTTTTATAGTTTTCAATTGTTCGTCTGCGCACTTATATTCAGCGCAAATATGACTAAACACGTATTGTTCAACTTGCAAAAATGTATGGTTTTGAACGTGTTCCTTTTGCCACACCGCAAACAGTGCACGTCTAAATACTTTCATTTTGCCTAAAAATTTAATTAAATAGTAAATAGGCTAGACTTGGTAGCTCATATAGGACGTTTCACTTTTACAATGATCTAAACAATTGAATGATCCAAAAATTGTATTCTGCAACTACAGCAACTTATGTTCGGCTTGCACCGGTAAATAAAAATTGCTCAGTAAGGTATCAGTAACCGATAAAAAAAAAGTTTGTTTGAATGAATTCGAAAGTTGAAATATGGACTTTTTTCGCGCCAGATTGCCCATTTCGTCCACTGTGGATAGGTGGCAACCATAAGATATGGTCACCCGATGTCGAACAACTTTTTCAAATTAGTTTGACTGACCTTAAGAACGATTTACTCAAAAAAAAAACTGTGCAAAATTTCAGCTCGATGGCTTGAAAACTGAAAGACTTGTTTGCGTAGAAACAGACAGACGGACAGACAGACGGATAGACAGTCGGACAGACAGAGGGACGGACAAAGCTCAATCAACTCAGCTCGTCGCCCTGATCAAGAATATATATAGTTTATGGGGTCGGAAATGAACATTTCTACGCGTTGCGAACTTCTGGGCAAAACTATGATACCCTTTGCAAGGGTATAAAAAGGCATCACAAAATAATTTTAGCACACATTTTTATATCACAAAGTCATTTAGCGTAACAAACCAATTCAATAACACGCGAATTTAACACATTCATTTTCCCCAAGCCCGGTTTTAATGCAATTCTGCACTCAGACTTATTGGTCACTGTGCTAGCAGCGGGTAGGAACTCACTAACAGCTGTACGGTCAACTAGCCTCCTTTGTGGAGAGGTGTGTTCCTGTTTTGAAGTTATGCGCAAGCATAACGTGACCTCGAGCCAGCAAAATCTTGAAGGATTGATTATTATAAGGGTCGTAAAAGCATATACAATTACACATAAAAAAATACGCTTTGGTATAAAGCGTGCAGCATCCCCATTTAGATTGAGCCAAGCATCACTTGCCAAAAAAATTGGGCGTTGAAGCCATGAAGCCGCTAATATGTATTACCTCTCATCTTACACAATTTTTTAGGTAAAACGTTCGGTGCTTAGTTATTTTAAGTAATCAGCATTGTTAATCGATCCACTAAATAGTGGAACGGAACAATCTGATAAACGATAGTCGAGTTTTAGGAAAAACTAAATTGAGAGCTTGCTAGTACCGAACACAACGGCAATGGGGAGCACTACACTCCGTTTGTAGGAAACCACTTACTATATAAACGTTATCATTTAAACCACAGAATTAAAAATAAATAAAACTAGTAAGAAAGTCGGTCAAAACCGACTGTAATATACTCTTTACCTGCAGTTGCATCTGAAAGCAGCGCTGCTTTTTCAAAATAAACATGACCTGCCTGCAAGTATAACAAGTTTATGTCTTATACATGTCAGACCTCTATCTCTTACCATCTCTGAGATCTCTTCGTTTTTACTGACAGACGGACAGACAGAAAGTTGGACAAACAGACTGTCGGACAGACAGACATGGCTATATCGACTCGGTTGTTGATGCTGATCAAAAATATATATATTTTATAGCAGCGATGCCCAGCCGTATGCTCTTTGGGTATGTTTTGTTTTTGAAATTGCACCGAAGATAGGAAATCAATGATAGTATACATTCAGGGCGCGAGGTATACAAAACGACACACATGCAAACGATTTCGTGTGTATGCGTCGCGTAGAACAAAAACCGGATTTGTTCTCTTGTTTGATTGGTGTTTGCGCGCGCAATCAAACTGACCAACAACAATACCCTTATTGGTATTGGTGCTTTTCGTTGTGAGTATTGGTGAGTGCTCTGCCGTATGCTGCTTTTGGGGTCAAAAATGAATACTTCTCATTGTTGCATACTTTTGCCCAAGTCTTGCAGAACATGATTAATGCCACTCATACATATTGTCAAAAGTGGAGCCTTAGGATCAACACAACGAAGTCAAAAGTAATGGTAGTTCGAGCAGGCAGAGGACGTCTTGCGAAAATGGAAGAGTGGAGCTTGAATGGTACGACCTTGGAGGTGGTCAAAGAGTACAAGTATCTAGGAATACCATTAATCTCCAATATGTCTTTTACCAAGTACCTAGAACAAAAGCTGAGCGACTAGAAAACAGCAATTAGTAGAACCTGGCGATCATTATACTCTGTACCGAAGGTACATAGAGTATATTAAGTTTGTGCAAAAGTATGTAACAGGGAGAAGGAATCGTTTCCGACCCTATAAAGTATATATATTCTTGATCAGCATCAACAGCCGAGTCGATATAGCCATGTCCGTCTGTCCGTCCGTCCGTCCGTCCGTCCGTCCGTATGAACGAAGAGATCTCAGAGATGGTAAGAGATAGAGGTTTGACATGTATGGAACATATATTTCTTATACTTGCAGGCAGATCAAGTTTATTTTCAATTTTTGCCACGCCCCCTCCCGCCCCCGCAATTTGAAAAAAACTGCATATCTCCTACAGTTTTGGAGATAGATCGTTCGTTCCTTCTAGAGATACCTTGTAAACAAAATTTATTTACCGATTATTTATTATTTTTTATTTATCGATTATTTATCGATTTGCTGAGGGAATGATAAAGATCGGATGAACGATACTCAAGTTATGGGCAAAAACGGCCACTTAACCCCACCCACCCCCCACCAATAACCACAGCAACATACCCTAACCGTTCAACACAGGCAATCTTAGTGCGAGAGAGAAGAGAGAGAGAGAGAAACTTAGCGAGCGCACCGCGTTGTGCGCGGGGTGTTAACTGGCCGTTTGACTCCTGAGCAAATGCGAGTGTAGGGGTACAGAGTATGTTATAGTCGGGCTTGACCGACTTTCTTTCTTGTTTTATTGTAAAAACAATGTAAAAGGTTTGAGGCAACATCAAAAACAATTATGTGCTATGTAGCAGAAGTCTGGGGATATGCCAAACACAAAGACGTCGAAAAACTGTTGCGGTATTTCAGTAAAAAAGGGTTTTATCTCCCACAAACCACGCCTGCATATGCCATAGATCTAGAGACAGGACTTCCAGAACTGTTTCTACACCCTCTAGGCACACACTTTCGCTACATAAATAAAATAATAAAACTGCAGGAGAATAGGCTGTCCTGTATTGTTGTAAAAACACTTTTGGAGGCAAGAACACAATGTTTCAAAACGTGGAAAAGTCTTGCTCGGGACTTTGAAATTAAGCTGGACCTGTCGCTGCCCGATACTTGGAGCGTCTCTCAACGTGCCCTGCTGCAAGCAATCGATGAACGAGCTCGAGATAACTTTGAAGTCTCTGCACTAAGAAGTCAAACTCGCAACACCTATAGCCAACTAAACCATGACTTGAAGGAAAGCAATTACTTCAACTACCAATACGACTGCTGGACTATCTCAAATATTTTTAATGCTCGGACGGAGATGCAGGCATTAAATTATATTCCCCAATGTCAGAATGTAGTTAAATTGTGCACTCCGTGCAATTTACGGAAGAGGGAAGACGTGGCCCATTTCTGAGCAACCTGCCCAATATTAAAAGAGCTCCGAATCAATATATGGGGAAAATCCGTGCTTAATGAAATGGAGATGAAAATGGTACTAAACGGATCAAACTGGAAAAGGGTGGCGAAATTTCTGTTAGATGCAACCCGCCACCGAAAAAAATTCTTTACGAAAACTTTTAAAGTCCTTTCAATCAAATTAAATGTCTGTTTCCAATTTAGTATAATTTATTTATGTGTATGTACGTAGAATTTAATTATCAGACGGCTCTAATGCCTTGCTATTTATATCACCTTCTTTATATGATTGTGTTATTCTCCAATGGGTAACAATATTAACGAATCAAAACTTTTAAAATAAAAAATGTAAAAATCAAATAAAGAAAAAACTCCTACTACTACTGAGGTCGGGCGTGGCGTACCAGTCGTATGTGTGGCGGCTGGTGCGGGAGGAGGTTGTGGGTTCGATCCCGCATCTGCCATCGTACTCCAGCAGACTCTTGCTTATTAACCTTCCTTCGTTAGCTAATCGTAGAACAGTCCTAGGCGTTTCTTTTCTTCATAAGTTAATCATTAGTGATGTAGATTCCACCGAACTCTTAGGTCGCCTTAACTTTTCCGTTCCTTCTAGGCCAACTAGAAACTATTTACCTTTAATCTTGCCCAGATGCACAACTGATTATGCCCAGCACAATCGTTTTCGGGTCTTATGTCAAAATTACAATGATCACTATCACCTGCTCTCAACAGATCTCTCTCTCTTCTCTCTAAAAACGTCTCTCTATAATTATCTCCGGGGAAATCTCTGACCACTCCCAGCTGTGAGTAGGGGCATGGCTTGCCGGACTGGCTAAAAAATCCTCCCCCACCGGGTCAGAGATTTTCCGGTTATTTAGTTTTAAGTTTTACGTAAAAATTTTTTTTTTTTTTTAAAGATTTCTTTTAGATAGTTTTCTCTTTTTCTCTCTATCTCTGTTTTAGTTTAATTTCTTATATTATCTTATTTTTTCCTTTGCTCCTACATAACTATAGGTTTTGGTTTTTTCTCTCTATCCCTTTTCTCGATCTCTATATTATTAAAGTTTTTGTTAGCTCTAATAACGCCTCTGACTACAATGGGCTGTGAATAGGGGCATAGCTGGCCGGACGGGCAAATAAAATACCCCCACCGTGTCGGAGTCGTTATTAGTTTATTTTGTAATTTTATTAGATTTTCTTTGATAGGCTTCCTTAGCTCATAAAATTTTTTTTGTAACGTATTTATACTTTTGTTGACAGCATTTGTTTGTCGACTCTAAATAAATAAATAATAGAAAAAGTTTTTTCCCGATCACCTTCACCAGCTACTGGCGCCAGCTGTGAAGTTATAACTAGCCATGAAAAAGCAAATTCTCTAACTATTGCCGTTTGGATTCGGCGTTAAACTGTAGGTCCCTTTCTCTTGTGCGAAAAATTATAAGCACACACGCCAAGAGATTAAGAGAAGCTTGGCCCTGGCCCTCCTGGAGGTGCTGTTTGAGCCAATTTTACTTTTACTTTACTGCTACTACTACTCTGTGTAATTTTGGTACGGAGTATAAAAATATACTGGCATGTTCTCAATTCGCCGTCGATTTTCGTACAAACGATTGTATATTGAACTCAATGTTAATAAGGTTATATGGAAGGTGACTTTCATATCTAAGTATACTTAGGTAAGCTGTGTCTTTTGTTTCTTTATTGGGGTTTGGGTATCTCTGAGATCTCTTCGTTCATACGTGCGGACAGACGGACATACGGACATGGCTATATCTACTCGGCTGTTGATGCTGATCAAGAATATAAATACTTTATAGGGTCGGAGATGATTCCTTTTGGCTGTTACATGTTCTTGCACAAACTTAATATACTCTGTGTACCTTTAGAACAGAGTATAAAAATGGTTTTTCATTCAATTCAGGTATAGGTATGGAACCGAGTAATGCATGGGTTAATGAACTATAAATAATGAATAAGTTGAGGCAAAATAATCACATTATTCGCTTATAAGTGTGGGCAAATTTGCTATAAAATCTGCGGTACGTTCCAGCATATCCTCACAACTAAATCTAGCAGAACTTCAACATGAAACTATTGTCTCTCATTTGTGTATTCTGCGCCCTGTAGGGTCTGACTTTGGCCGCCAAGGATGGTAAGTTTATTTAGGGGATGTTTTTGATAATATTGTAACTATTTAATTTTATTCCTTAACCATTTGCAATCTACCCTCTGCCTCTAACGGCAATACTGGGGCTATGTGCCTTATGTATATACCCAGTTGGACATATAATGCGGATGTCGATGCATGCACACGCTTTATCTATGGCGGCTGTAACGGCAATGCCAATCGCTTTTATACTCTGGAGGAATGCGTGGCCAAGTGCAAGAATTAAGCAGGCAACAGTTTTTCATTTATGGGAATAAAATGTGATTAAAACAATTTTTAACAGACTTGCAAAAGTTCTCTCCAACTTATCTTCATAATAGGATACTTATAGGATATAAATGACGGATTTTGGTGAAATCAGAATCGTTAAGAATCTGATTGTGTACTTTTAAATCTGATTCGTCACGATACAAGTAAAAACAAATTCAAACAACTGATGAGTGTACTGATAAATGAAATGAGTATTTTCTGAATATGGCAAATATGATTTTTCATATACTGATGCAGTATTTACAAGAGAGCAAAGCCAAAGTGATTTTGTGTGTATAAGGCAAGGCTGCAAACCTCTCAAATTTTGCAGAAGGTTTGGTCCGGAGTTTCGAACCGAAGGAATTATCAGCGTGACGAGCTGAGTAGATTAAACTTTGTCCGTCTCTGATTAAGATTTTTTTTTTTGGTGCTTCAGAAAATCTGCAATGTGCTGCTTTGCAACTTTTTTTTTTGGTCACAAGTTAAACAAAGTTTGAAATCTTGGGTCTAAGATCACTGCAGAACGTTAGAAGAATGTTTATAGATAGTAATAAACAATGTTTTGTTGAAGAATTTAGAACAATCACTCGACATGAAAAGCAAGCGTAATAAAAATCACTTGGTAGTAATTGTGAATACTGCATCTTTAAGGTTTTATAAATTGGCTGCAGCAAATAACATATGAATTTGAAATAGATTTCATAAAGTGTGACTACGTAGTTTCTTACAAAGTGTGCGAAATCTACTAATGTCAAACTAAACTTCCTTTAAAAAATCGTTAACTACTAAATTTAGCACATCGAACTGTAATTATAGTGTCCTCCATGGAATCTATTGAGGTAACTTGGTTATCGTCCAAACCATGAAATGCTTTTGATTCAGATGAGCATAATTGTATGTATAAATCTGACCTAGAGAAATGTCGTAGGATTGAAGAACTTCTTGAATGATAGCAAGGAATTTTTATATTTCCCTGTGTGTGTCGTTGGACAAACTTATAAATTTTGTGAACCGAACCTATTTTTTCGAAAAAGTGGTCCGGTTCGGGTTCAGGTTCAGGTTCGAGTAGGCAAAAATATTAGGGTTTCGGCTCAAGTTCCGGTTCATCGGACCCTAACCGAACCAAACCGGTTCTTACGGGTTCGGTTCCGGACCGGCTGCAACCTTGATATGAGGTATTGTGAAAAATTAACTTTTTGTCGATCTAAGTACTAGGAATAGTGCAGGAAACCAACAGTAATGGTAACACGATCTTTAAGAATTTAGGTAAAGCAAGACCAGCATGTATAACTGCGTAAAATTGGTAACCAAAAAGGTTACAAATAATTAAAATTAATAAGCAAAGCAAGAAAAGAATTATATAAAGCTGTCTGAATAATAGGAAAAGTGACATTACAGCTACAAAATTAAGTAAATTGGGAGGTTTTCATAAAAAACTTCTTAGGTTTAAAATAGCCTTAATCTTTGCCGAGCTAATAAACAAGCGCTTGAATACTCAAAATACATTTATTAATTACTTTAGCAGGCCCGAGGTTATAACTGTCACATTGTGCACTGAAGCTCAAGGCACAGCGCAAAACCAAAATAGTTTCAACTAATCCCCTTTGCTGCACTCAATCAAATTGGTCATTTTGTTGGCAGTGGGTAGAAACTCTCTCTTAGCCTTAGGCCAGTCGGGGACACTCACACATATGTATGTACACTTGTGGCACAAGGCAGTTGTGGACCTGCAGTCGTCGAAAATAGAGCCGAGAGGTTCTTTAATCAGCTGTATATACCACCGGCCTCCTGTGTGGCTCACACAGCCCGCTTTTCTAGTTATGAGCAAACATAACTTAAATGACGTCATGACATCTTGCTTGATTAGAGGTACTGTATACCTTCAGAAATTTTTTTTGTTTTGCTTAAACGTTCTCTTAGGGTCTTAAAAACATCCAGTAAAACTTTCAAACAGATCCGACAATATGTTTTGCAAAAATAAACATAAGCAATTTTTTTCCGAGTCTAGTATGTATATGAAAAAAACCCCTGTATTTTTAAAAATTCCATGTTTTTTCTTTTTTTTTATCAAAAAAGTTCAAACAAAGCTATAAAATGTTACTTTTTTTTCCAAAAAGTTTTGACCCGAATTTCTTAAGAAAAGTAATTTTTTATTTTATGTAAAACAGCTATCGAAACTTTAAACGCGCCAATCTCGAAACCACTTTTCCAAAATGGTAGCAAAAATTTAAAAATTGACAGATTTTCAAATTTTTTTTGTAATACTTACTTACTGCCCTCATTCTACCCACCATTCTGGTCGGAACTAGGAGTCGATTTTCGAAATTTTGTCTTTGAAACCCAATAACTCCGCTATTTATTGACCGACACCAAATATCCTAGTTCCGACCAGAATTACATCAGTTCTTAACAAAACGTCGTTTTCATTTTCACTTTCAGATAATCCGTTCTCAGCAAACTTTTGAAACCATGGGCCTATGCCTATGCTTCTTGACCAACTTTGAACAGGAATACAACAACAACCGCAAAAACCACATAAATAAAAAAATTTCTGAACTTAACTTATCCAATCACCTATCGAACCAAAAAACCCGCTTCTTTATATCACTTATAGTTTTTGGGTAATTTAATTTTATGTAAACATTTATAAAATGACACCTGAAGGTATTCAGTGCCCTTAAGTATTGTTAAGGACTTTAAAACATTCATATTTGCTTTTATTATTACCTGTACAAAAAATTTTAATGGATTTTTACAGTTGGCATCAATGGTATTAAATTGATTCGGACAACTTTGCAACTAACTTCATTATTAAGCCTCATCATTAGGCATTATTTTTCAGTATGTGTCGTTTCGCTGATGTGTAACCAACATACTTATTGAGTAATCCGAATATGTCAACTTTTGTGCCATTAAAACACAATTTGCGAGAACGTATACTTTTCTGCTTTCATTTAAAGAAAAATGCAGCTGAAGGCCATCGAATACTGCAAGAAGCTTACGGGGAACTATAACTATACGGGCTGCCCGGCCGTACGCCAAAATCGACGCCAAAGCCAGATATTAACGGTGGTAAGGTCATGCTCTGTATTTGGTGGGACCAATTGGGCGTGGTGTACTATTAGCTGCTACAACCGGGTGAAACCATGTGACTCTACCGAACTCAATTGATGCAATAGTAGTAGTACTTTGTCTTTATTTTTAGCATTTTTGTTTAGTTTTTAGAAATTCTGCAGATGGTTCGGAAATATAAAAGAAGCAAGATAAGGCCAACAGAAAAGGACCTACACTTTAACGCCAATTCCGAACGGTAAAGTTTGAGAAGCTTTTTTATGGCTAGTTACTTCACAGCTGGCGCCAATAGATGGTAAAGGTGATCGGTGGTGTAAAGTTTTTAAAGAAAAACACTTTTTAGTAGATGTTCCGAGGCGGGATTGATTTCTTTTATCCGACCTACACTTACCTTTTGGTAGTATTTTACTTGAGATTATTTGTTATTTCTACAGCTTTAGAAGATAGAGAGTTTCTACCTTTTATAGATATTTAGTAACCAGAATTAGTTATCGATCTATCGAATTGGAATAGATCGTACGAACAAAAGTCAAGCTTTGAGCAAAAGTAATCTCTTAGCTGCAGTGCTGCTTTCTGCTGCCACTGAGCATTCACTTTCACAGGTACCATAAAGCCTATAGGACACTTGCTGATTATGGTGATGCTTGTATGACTTTTGCCGAAATTGGTGACCAATATTGGGAAAGAAGAGTTGCGCTATTGATTCCCTATCAAAATAAGGTAGACAAAGGAAACGAAAGGTGTTTAAGAGCATTTGTTCTAGATATTGGCCAGTTTGTCTGCAAAGCAGTTTTCGTATTGGCGGCCAATATTGTTCTTTACAAAAATAAAATTGGCCTCTAACACGCTAAAGTGTGCTTGCAAACGCCTCTTGTGACGCAACTAGTTAAACAATCGTGCGGCAAATGTTATGTGTGACGACAACCATCACTAATTAAGCTATTTCTTCCGCTTTCGCAAGCGTTGTCTCGTTCTTGGTATTGGTCGATACTCTCGGTCACCAATTAGCGGCGAAACCAATAGTTTAATTAAGAACAAAGTCAACCCTTTCCTGATTCATCAAATCTCCAAGTGAAACATTCTAAATGACTTAAATTACTGAGCTATCATTAATATTATACATTACACACAAACAAGCCTTGAAACAGATCTGTAATATTTGTTTGAAGTCGGATGACTTTATCTTATGGCAACCATAGGATCGATCGGTCGGAAAAATGGTCTTAATGAATAAAACTTTTAAGAGATTGGCTGTAGTGTGATCAGATTTAAAAGTACACAATCAGGTTCTTAACGATTCTGATTTCATCAAAATCCTTCATTTATATTCCATAAGTATCCTATCATTAAAATTAGTTGAAGAGAGTTTTCGCTCGTCTATTAAAAATTGTTTTCATCACATTTTATTTCCATATATGAAATAAATTTTGCCAGCTTAATGTAGCACTAGCTTACTGTAGCACTTGTTCTCGCACTCAGATAGAGTGTTAAAACGATTGGCATTGCCGAAACAGCCATTATATTCAAATAATATGCAGGCATTGATATCCGCTCTATATGACTATTGGGTCCCAAGAGCATAGCAAGTTACTCCGTTAAAACCATTAACGGCAGCGGGAAGATTACAAATGGCTAAGGGATAAAGTTAAACAGTATCAATTTTATCAGATACATCCCTTAAATAAACTTACCATCCCTGGCGGCCAAAGTCAGACCCAACAGGGAACAGAACACACATATGAGAGACAGTAGTTTCATGTTGAAGTGCTGCTAAAGAGAGAGTTCTGAGAATATGCTGGAAAGTACCGCAGGTTTTATACTAAATTTGCCCACACTTTGCAGCGGATAATGTGACTATTTGGCCTGAACTTATTCATTATTCATAGTGCATTACTGGGTTCCATTACTATTTACTTATACTAGCATATAGCCCGACGCGCTTCGCGGCGGCCCACAGTGGGATATTTGACCCCAAAGCTGTAGATTAATTTAAAAACGGGTTTTTTATACCCATGTAGTGGGTGTATTAAAATTGTCCAGATGTTTGTAACGAATAGAAGGAAGCATTTCCAACCACAAAAAGTATATATATTCTTGATCAGTCTGTCCGTCCGACCGTCTGTTTCTGTCCGATCTCCTTCGTCAGTTTTAAAGCTATCTTAACCAAACGTTGCACGAAGTCTTTTGGTACAAATAATCCACACATTTGTCGGAGCCGGCTGGGTCGGGTGACTATAGCATAATGCTGCCATAAGAACCATCGTTCGAAAAAGTAGTTTTAGTGAAAAAAACTTTTTTGTCTTCAACGCAAACGCCCGAAACCCAGTATTTATAAGTTTTTTATGCTTCAGATAATTCCACCAAGTTTTATTAAAATCGGACAACTATATAGTATAGCTGTCATACAAAAGTTAGGTCTGAAAAAATGTCTTAGATGGAAAAACTTTTTTGTTTTCAACGCTATTGCTCCCAAACTTGTTACTGATCAATATTATGTACTAACACACAATTCTGCCAATTTTGATTGGATCGTGATCGGATGACTACAGAATATAGCTGCCATAGGAACCATCATTCGAAAAAGTAGTTCTAGTGAGAAAAACTTTTTTGGTTTCAATGGTAGCGTCTTTATACTTCCCAGTTATGAATATTACACTGTGACACATTTTTGAACTCAAAAAAGTTGATCGCGTCGAGACAAAAATATTCTGAGAGGATGTGATGGTAGTAGGAAAACCTTGTCTTGGTTCGGTCTGATTAGCTGATGTTTTCTTTTTATTGCACTTTGAACTTTTCAGCTTTAATGTAGGACTAACGATTCTATAACTCGTAAATTTTTTTTGAATTCTGAATTTAAATCCTTAACAAAGTTGTTGCTCTTGGTTTGGCCTACTCAAATTTACAAATGTTGCCCAAAAAAGCCATGTTGACCACTTGACCACTTTTCTACAGTTTTTCAATTTCATCTTGAAACCCGTTTCAAATTTGGACAAGTAATACAGCACAAAGTTGTAGCTCAGACCAAAATAAACAAACCGTTAGAACGAGTTACTCTTTCATAGAGTTATAGTCCCACAAGCACGTACAACTGTCATAAAAACTCGAAAGAACGAACATTTTCGGTAAAAAAGTAAAAATTATTAAATTATTTATATACCCTTGCAAAGGGTATTATAATTTTGCCTAGAAGTTTGCAACGCATAGAAATATTCATTTCCGACCCCATAAACTATATATTCTTGATCAGGGCGACGAGCTGAGTCGATTGAGCTTTGTCCGTCCGTCTGTCTGTCCGTCTGTCTGTCTGTCTGTCCGTCTGTCTGTCCGTCTGTCTGTCTGTCCGTCTGTCTGTCCATCTGTTTCTACGCAAACTAGTCTCTCAGTTTTAAAGCTATCGAGCTGAAATTTTGCACAGAGTCTTCTTTTTACTGCACACTGCTAATATGTCGGAACGGACCGGATCGGATTACTATATCTTATAGCTGCCATAGGACCGATCGGTCGGAAAATGGGTCTTACTGAGAAAACCTTTTGTGTTTTCAATTTTATCTATCTTAAACTCGGCGATTGTTAATTTGATGTTTTCAAAAAGATTCGCGAAATTTGGCCGAAATCAGATGTTTATCTGTCGGAAAATGGGTTTTTGCTACACAAATTTTTGATTTATAGTTAAGCGTTCATAAACTGTGACGTTTGCACTTGCAAGGGTATAAAAACTTCGGCACAAACGAAGTTAGCTTGCCTTTCTCGTTTTTTTTTGTTTTGAAATAATTGAGTGATACCAACACAGAAAAACGGATAGAAATGTGTTCCTGAAGAGGGGCAGCCGAAAAGTATGCAACACTTTTTAGCTCGGGTATTTATCATCCTATCTTTATAATTTCAGGTTTTATTTATATTGCGAATAAATGTAAGTTTAAAAGTTGAGATCGATATCTTAAAAATTGTGGGAGAAAATATTTTAAATAATCTTGATCTGCGTGCAGACAATAGGAGTCTACATTCCCAATTTGGTTGCTCTAGCTCTTCGAGTCCCTGAGATCTAGGTGTTCATATAGACGGACGGACAGACGGACATGGCTATATCGACTCGGTTGCTGATGCTGATCAAGAATATATATTCATAATATGGTCGGAAATGATACCTTCTGCCTGTTACATACATTTGCACGACTTTCGTAGACCCTTTTTACTCTACGAGTAACGGGTATAAAAATGATGTAATCTGGGGCTCAATATTATATTTTTTCACATCAATAAAAAGCCGATATGACAAACTTGAAATTGACCTGTTCGAATATATCAAAGTGAATTTTTTGGAACATTTCATAACAATATTTTTAAGATCAAATTGATATTATTTTTTATCAGGTCTGCAAACTCCAAAAATTTTGCAGAAGGTTCGGTCCGGGGGTTCGAATCTTTGTAAAGTCTAAGGATTGGTTTGCGGACCGGTTCCTGGAACCCCTGAACAAAACGTTTTGGTTCGAACCTCGGATCGCTTGATCATAAAAGAATAGTTTAGATTTATTAATACTTATTTTTTAAAACAATACTCTTTATTTCAATAATATAATTTTAATTATCTAAGTAATTAGCTGACACTTACAGCTTTTGAGAACCGCTTAGTTTAAATTAATTAGCATTATATCTTCTAGCAGCTGTTCATCAATACCAGCTCTTAGATCAGAAATATGATACTTAATGTTGGAAAGGCTCGTTCAACTGATACCTGAGTTGCTGGTTTAGTTAGGGCAATATTTTTAAAGTCTTTTTTGATCTCTCCAAAAGTTTAAAACATTTGTTGATATATGTTCTTTTGGACAATTTTCGAAGGAATCTAAAACACCATTTAAATATTTTGCATTTGAAAATAAACTTCTCTTCTTCGGAATCAGACGTTGAGTCATTTGAAGTTGAATTCTGAAATCTCACATTAGGGATTTTTTTTTGAGCTATTGCCTGTCTGTAATGTGCTGCGTCGCACCTTTTTTTTGGTCAGAAGTTAACAAAGTTTGAAATCTCGGGTCAAAAACACTGCAGCCAATATTGGTACTGAGCTCATAATAGAAGAACGTTTATCCCGGCACTTAGATGGTAATAAACAATGTTTTGCTGAAGATTTTGGACCAATTGCTCGATGTGAAAAGCAAGCGTAATAAAAATCACTTGGTAGTAATTGTGAATCCTGGAGCTTTAAAGCAGCGTTGGCCAACGAGAGAGAGGCCAAAAAGTGAGAGTGTATTGGTGTGCGAAAATACAGCGCCATGAATTTGCTTCGACCTGACCGCATCAAAGCGACTTAAAGGCTTTGTGCTCTCTTCTCCTCAGCTTCGGCGTACGTTCGCCTCGTATATGTGTAAACAGCGAAATGTCTTCGCCCCCTGAGTGTACTGGTGACCATCGCTGCATTAAAGAAGTTTTATAAATTGGCTGCAGCTAATTACATATATTTTGAGCTACATTCCATTCAGATGTTTTTAGGTGGAGCTCTTTTAAAGAACTCCGAATGCAAAAATCTTTAAGTGAAGTGTAAATAGGACTGCCGTTCAAATGCAATCAGATTTCAAACTGTTCAAAATTGTTCTATAGATATGAAATATAGTGCCGAACTAAATTGTTATCTTATCTGAGAATAGGCCTTAAAGTAAAAAGTAGTGAAGTAATTACTTTACAACTGTGTACTGAGCTGTTCACAATTATTTAATATAAAACACATACCCTGTTTATACACAAACAAAATATCATGATAAATGCTCCTCAAAGTATGCTTTGCTTATAAATAACAATAATTCAGAAAAATAATGAATTTATATTTGGCTTAATTTTTTGAATACCTTCAACTGCTCCGAATACCTGAGTGAATGTTTGCTGTTGATTATGTAGTACACTGCCACAACTGACCATCGATTTTCTTATTTAAATTGGTAATGATTAAAGCAAATATAGTTTAAATATTTTTAAGGGCATTTATCATGATAATTTTTTGTTGTATAAACAGGGTAACAGATTATGATTAGTTGGTTTATTTCAGCGGTCAGTTGACTGTACGAATTAATACACAGAATGCCAGGAGTTGAATGTGTGTATGTGTGAGTTAGAGTTTTATATCGTGTTAGTGATGTGTGAACCAGTCAGCCATTGTGACGGGAACTGTGATTGGAGCTACAAAAAAACTTTAACAATAAAACATTACTTTGCATATTTTTTAAGATAAACCCCCTAAAAAATCCACTTAAAACAAACATTTTATCTTACAATCGAATCTTTAAAAGTACATAGCGCTGCCCATGTTAAACCTAAAATTGTAAGTTAAACATATTTGGATGAAAAAATTAATCTATTTTGAAGGGTGATCTATTTAAAAAGAATTTTTTTGTTTTCGAAACTCTCACAAGAGGGAAGGGATGCATAGAAAAAGTGAAGAAGGAAAGAGACAAATTGTTTTGCAAATCGAAACTTCAACAACGTAAAGAAATATATAAGTAGGCTATCAGCCATGTGGCCACACGCATGCCCGGTGCCCCAGTGCGGTAAGATGCCATGCCAATTTGTGACGTGCAAAGTGGTCCCGAGTTCGATCCCAAGTCAAGGGCGGGGTCAAGAAATTACGTATTCGTTCTTTTTCTGTTTCTATAAAACAATAAATAATAGTACTTGATTTGATCTTAAAAACATTGTTTTGAAATTTTCCAAAAATTTAACTTTGATATATTTGAACAGTTCAATTTCAAGTTTGTCAAATCGGCTTTTTATTGGTATCACTCAATTATTTCAAACCAAAGAAAAAAACTGGGGAAAGCTAATTTCGGCTCTACCGAATTTTATATACTCTTGCAGCTTGTATAATTTGTATAAAGTAAGGCTTTAAATGATTTTTGTCGAACATCATAAGCTGAGTAATATCCCAAACTCAGCAATAGATGGCGCCACTACTTTGACCATTTGCTTACCAGTTTGTTATATGGCAGCTATACGAAATAGTCATCCGATTTAGACAAAACTCCCCAAAACTGTGTGGAAACTGATTATATTCACAACTGGAAGGTATAAAGATGCTACCATTGAAAACAAAAAAGTTTTTCCTACTAAGTCAGAAGGACGGACGGACTGACAGACGGACAGAAGGACATTTCAATATCAACTCAGCTTGTCAGGCTGATCAAGAATATATATACTTTTTATGGTTGGAAATGCTTCCTTCTATTCGTTACAGACATCTGGACAATTTTAATACACCCGCTATAAGGGTATAATAAACAAATTTTTTAATTATTCTACAGCTCAGGCGTCAAATACCCCACTGTGGGCCGCCGCGAAGCGCGTCGGGCTATATGCTAGTATAAGTAAATAGTAATGGAACCGAGTAATGCACTATAAATAATGAATAAGTTCAGGCCAAATAGTCACATTATTCGCTGCAAAGTGTGGGCAAATTTTGTATAAAACCAGCGGTACTTTCCAGCATATCCCTTAAACTCTCTCCAGCAGCACTTCAACATGAAACTACTGTCTCTCATATGTGTATTCTGTTCCCTGTTGGGTCTGACTTTGGCCGCCAGGGATGGTAAGTTTATTTAAGGGATGTATCTGATAAAATTGATACTCTTTAACTTTATCCCTTAGCCATTTGTAATCTTCCCGCTGCCGCTGATGGTTTTAACGGAGTAACTTGCCGTGCTCTTATGCCCAAATGGTCATTTAGTGTGGATGTCAATGCCTGCATATTATTTAACTATGGCGGTTGTGGCGGCAATGCCAATCGTTTTAACACTCTATCTGAGTGCGAGAACAAGTGCTACAGTAAGCTAGTTTAAACTGGCAAAAAAATGTTCATATATGGAAATAAAATGTGATAAAAACAATTTTTAATAGACGAGCGAAAGCTCGCTTCAACTTAATGATAGGATACTTATGGGATATAAATGACGGATTTTGATGAAATCAGAATCGTTAAGAACCTGATTGTATACTTTTAAATCTAAGCACACATTAGCCAATCTCTTAAAAGTTTTATTCACTAGGACCCATTTTCCGACCGATCGATCCTATGGTTGCCATAAGATAAAGTCATCCGACTTCAAACAAATTTTACAGATCTGTTTCAAAGCTTGTTTGTGTGTAATGTATAATATTAATGATAGCTCAGTAATTTAAGTCATTTAGAATGTTTCACTTGGAGATTTGATGAATCAGGAAAGGGTTGACTTTGTTCTTAATTAAACTATTGGTTTCGCCGCTAATTGGTGACCGAGAGTATCGACCAATACCAAGAACGAGACAACGATTGCGAAAGCGGAAGAAATAGCTAAATTAGTGATGGTTGTCGTCACACATAACATTTGCCGCACGATTGTTCAACTAGTTGCGTCACAAGGTGTTAGAGGCCAATATTATTTTCGCCAGTAACAAAATTGTCCGCCAATACGAAAACTGCTTTGCAGACAAACTGCTAGCGGCCAATATCTAGAACAAATGCTCTTAAACAATTTTAGTTTCCTTTGTCTACCTTATTTTGATAGGGAATCAATAGCGCAACTCTTCTTTCCCAATATTGGTCACCAATATCGGCAAAAGTCATACAAGCATCACCATAATCAGCGAGTGTCATATAGGCTTTATGGTACCTGTGAAAGTGAATGCTCAGTAGCAGCAGAAAGAAGCACTGCAGCATAGAGATTACTTTTGCTCATAGCTTGACTTTTGTTCGTCCGATCTATACCAATTCGGTAGATCGATAACTAATTCTGCTTACTAAATATCTCTAAAAGGTAGAAACTCTCTATCTTCTAAGGCTGTAGAAATAATAAGTAATCTCAAGTAAAATACTACCCAAAATGTGCACAGATGTATTAAAGTCAAAATAAGAACTAAGATCTGATATATCATCGCACTAACAGAGACTAAAACGAATTTTGTCACTATACAAGTAGAAACAAATTCAAAGAACTGATGAGTGTAGGTCGGATAAAAGAAACCAAAAAAGAATTAACTCATATTCTTTTAAATCTAATTTGCTTGAGTTTATTCTAAATATGCCAAATATGCGTTTACTGCGAACGGATTATCTGAAAGTGAATATGAGAACGGGATTTTTTTAGGAACTGATATAATTTTGATATAATATATATGATTAAGGATATTCGGGATCGGTCAATAAATAGCGGAGTTATGGGGATTCGAAGTAAAAATTTTGAAAATCGACTTTGTTTTTCCACTGAATAGTTCGTAGCTCCGTTTTTTTTTTTAGCCGCTCAAAAATATCCTAGTTCCGGCCAGAATGGTGGGTGTTAAGAGTTAGTAAAATGAACCTTCAAGTTTTTGCTGCCTCTAGATCTCTTTATGTTTGTACATAACTTTAAAACAAGGACACACCACACCACAAAGGAGGTCAATGGTACCTCTACCATATCATCAGCGGCCTTCACCTGACACCACAATCAGAAAACAACTCTCACCTTATGCCTTTCTGTTTTTGCAGTTGAATCTCATTGGAGTTCCCAAGCGATTATGGCATTACAGGCATCAGAAGGTAGTTGTTTTCTGATTGTGTTACCAGGTGAAGGCATAGACTGAGATATCTACACAGACTAGGATATTTAGACTGAACGATTGCGCAGTCGACACAGCTTCTGTCAGAAATTAGTCAGCTGTTCGCTCTCATTTACGCTCTCTGGATACATTTGGAAATATGTCCGTCTCGCTCTAATCACTATGTTTTCCTACTGGCTCTGTAAAGTATCTTTTTGGGCACTATAAGTATCTTTTTGGGTACTATCGTTTAGCATCAGCCTAATTGAGAGGCACCGCAAATTTGTTCTCAAATACTCTTCTCTATGTCACGGTTAGTTACTTTACAGCTGGCGCTGGTTACTTCGCCAATAGCTGGTGAAGGTGACCGGATGTGTAAAAGCTATTTTCTTAAGAGAGAAAAAACTTTTTTTTATTAGATGGTCCGAGGCGGAATTGAACCCACGCATCCCGCTCAGCAGGCCGACTCAATAGTTGCTGAGCCCACATGGTTTCGAGATAGTCACGCTTAAAGTTTCGACATCTGTTTTCGATAAAATCAAAATCATTTTTTATAGATTTTAAACATTGATTTAATGCATTTAATCGGTTAAATAGTTCTTAACAAATTCGCGTCAAAGTGCGTGAAGAATTGGTAAAAACAGAATCAGATTGCCATCGAGTAAAAAACTCGTACTTATATAGCTATAACTTTACCATTTTAATAGCTACTTAAATATCACAAAAACCGAAATTAGAAAATACAAAGGACTTCAGTTTCAATCAAAATAAAAAAAAAACATTTTTTTGCTAACATTTTCTCTGGAAAAATTGATATTTTAACTTTGAGAGCTTGTTTCACGGTTATGATGTTAAGAAGGTGAAACATTTTTTGTACGAAGCGTTGATGTATTGAGTACCGCTTAAAGTGGTAAGCAGACCAAGTCTTGCGTTTATATCGGACACTTAATTCAAAATGTCGACATTTTAGCCAAATTCACATTTTACGATATATCTTTGAAAATGAGGTTGATGTGGAAAACTGATGACAGATTTGGAATCAGGACCATCCAATTACTATGAAAATGTCCATGGAGTTTGTGGACACTTTTTAGTGTTGCCTTGTGTTATTTGCATCCGGTCGAAAGTTCTAAAAAAAATCAACTTGACTAATGTTATTCTTTATACCGGCTCTTTTTCCAAGCGAAGGGATTATACACTGGTCCAGGTTCGCAAGGTTTCAAAGGTTCGGTTCTGGGTTCGGTTCTAGGTCGGGTTCGCTGAACCCAAAATCCCGAACCTAGCCGATCTTCAGGCGTTGGGAACAGGACCGGTTTGCAGTCTAGTTAAAGACAAGTTGAATCAAACTGAAGGCTTGGTGCATAAACCGTCAGTCTTGAAGAATAAATAAATATAAACAAAAATTTTCATTCATTTATCAGAGATACAAGCCGCTCGGTAAGGTGAACTTCTTCTTCTTCTTTTGTGGACCGATATTTGCATCACAACCGCTTGATGGTCTCGGTCTCTGCTATGAATGGCCTCCACTCGCTTCTGCTTCGTGCGATCTGGCACCAGTTGCTCACACCATGGTTGGAAATGTCTTTCCGCACCTGATCCTCCCATTTTAGTGGTGCGTGCCTCTTCCTACAAAGGCTCAGCAGGCTTCAATTAGTACGCCTTTTTTACTGGATCTTGTTCATCCATCCGGGTGACATGTCCTATCTTATATGCTCTTGATCAGACTGGTGTCCCCATAGAGCTCATACAGTTCGCGATTTTTAAAGGTCCATGAATACTCCGAAGAATTTTTCGCACGAACACGTCAATCGCCGCCTCATCCGCTGCTGTCAATGTCCATGCTTCTGCGCCGTATTGCAGGACTGGGATGATGAGCGCCTTGTATAGCGCTGTTTTTGTTCGTCGAGAGAACGCTCTGCTCTTGAATACCTACTGAGCCCTTAGTTGCATCGGTTTGCAAGAGCAATTCTTCTTCGGATTTCCAGGCTGATGTTGTTGTCGCTGGTTATCTCCCATTATAACAGATTGTCCAAGACGCGTTGTACTTCGTTTTGCCCTCGATTACCGCTAAGCCCATCAGCTTCTCAATCTCTGAAAACGCCCTGCTTACCGCCCGTTCGTTCTGCCGATAATGTTAATATCATCGGCGTATGCGAATAGCATTATATCTTTATGAAGAATTGTGCCCGATCTGTTGGCATTTGGGCACTGGCGCAGTCTTCAGCAGATTAAAGATGTCACACGATAAGGTATCACCCTGCCTGAAACCTCTTATGGTATCAAAATTTTTGGTATCAAAAGAGGTATATTGACGGAGCTTTCAGTGCTTCTCAACGTCATAATGCAAAGTCGAATGTATTTTGCTGGTATACCAAATGTAACGTGAACTGGTTCGGTTTGTTATATGGTTTTCAAAGCTTTTTCTTAATCACTGTTTCGGTTTGGATCAGTGGTGCGCAATTAAAACTTAATCAGGTTTCTCGAATTTGGGAAATTTATTACAAACATAATTCGGCATAAATAGCTTCAAATTGAGTATTTCTTAACCCCATAGGTATGGGTGACATGAGCATCTCCCCTCCTACAGATACCTCACACTTCGTTTCGATACCTTATGTTTATATAATTTAATTTAATTTTTATTTCGGTATCATCCCAATGCTACAGATACATAAGTACTATAAATTAGTAAAAGTAAAATTGGCTCAAACAGCACCTCCAGGAGGGCCAAGCTTCTCTCAATCTCTTGGCGTGTGCGCTTAAATTTTTTGGCACAAGAGAAAGGGACCTACAGTTTAACGCCGAATCCGAACGGCAATAGTTAGAATTTTTGCTTTTTAATGGCTAGTTACTTCGGAGGAGATAGCATAGAAACAAACGGACAGACGGAAGGACAGACGGACATGGCTATATCAACTCAGCTCGTCATGCTGATCAAGAATATATGGGACGTTTCACGTCAAGCGGCCCAAAGCTTTCTCCAAAATTCTGTGCAATAAAAATACAAGTTATATATGTCAAAATACTCGTTAACTCATCCCCTTTCAATTGCAAAGTGGCAGAATTGAAAATTCAAAATGGCGTCCTTACTATGTCAAGTAGAAGAGGCTAAATTCGGAAATAAGTAAATATATTTATTAATTTCTTCTAAAAAATGATGCATAAATTTTTGGTCACAACATATTTTAATGTTTTTGGGGTCGCTGATTACGAATATGATGTCCGATTTTAGAAATTCAAAATGGCGGATCCAATATGGCGGACGAATTTTTTAAAAATTCATCGAATTCGCTTAAAATTTGTTACTCGGGGGTTTTTGGGGTCGCTGATTACGAATCTGAAGTCAGTTTTTCAAATTTCAAAATGGCGGACCCAATATGGCGGACAAATTTTTTAAAAATTCATCGGAATTCGCTTGAAACTTGTTACTCGGGGGTTTTTGGGGTCGCTGATTACGAATCTGAAGTCAGTTTTTCAAATTTCAAAATGGCGGACCCAATATGGCGGACAAATTTTTTAAAAATTCATCGAATTCGGTTAAAATTTGTTACTCGGGGGTTTTTGGGGTCGCTGATTACGAATCTGAAGTCAGTTTTTCAAATTTCCAAATGGCGGACCCAATATGGCGGACAAATTTTTTAAAAATTCATCGAATTCGCTTGAAACTTGTTACTCGGGGGTTTTTGGGGTCGCTGATTACGAATCTGAAGTCAGTTTTTCAAATTTCAAAATGGCACACACAGTGATTGCGTTTGCGTTATTCATCAAAATTTCAAGATGATGATTGACGCTGTAAATTTTAAAAAATTGACAAGTGACTCAGACATCATGATCGAAAGCTACAAAGATGGCTTTAAATTGAATTTGTGTCAAAATCCTCAACCATCTTGTTTTTTTCTGGAATGTAATTCATGTCCCGGGGTTGCAAATTTCACTTCAAAAGTTAACGTCTATTTTGGAAGAAAATGATATTTCTGAAATCATTTGTAGTTCTTGGCAATCGACCGACAGATGCAATTTGAAAAAATTGTGCTTTTCTGTGGAAGATTATGTCCAAAGTTTGTCAAATGATTTCAAAAAGTTTTCCCAGCATCATTTCATTTCGAAAAATCAGTCGAACTACTTTAAATCCAGAAAAGATACTTTGAAAGATGATGAGGTAATTCTGCAGTGCGATTTTTCCGAAAATTATGCTTACGTTGTTCAGGATGCTGCACAAGGATTTCATTATAACAATGATCAGTGTACAGTTCATCCTGTACTTTTTTATTATAAGCATGAAGGCGAATTAAAGCACTACAGCATGATATTACTGTCTGATAGTAACAGTCACGACACATCTGCAGTTTACTTACTAAAACAGACAGTAATGCCCATCATCAAAAAGGTTTGCCCAAGGGCAAAAAAAGTCATTTATTTTAGTGATGGTGCGAAACAGCACTATAAAAATCGCTTCCAAATTGTCAATCTCGTACACCACAAGGAAAGATTTTAACTTAGAGGCAGAGTGGCATTTCCATGCAACAGCACATGGAAAAGGCTCATGTGATGGCTTAGGAGCTATTTTGAAGAGAGAAGCCACCCGAGCAAGCTTGCAAGCCTCACCTGATAAAGCCATTTTAAATGCAGAGAGTCTTTACCAATGGGCTAAGCAACACATTAAGACTTCGCAGATTTTCTTTTACAACAAGCAACAACACGATAGAGTGAAACGACAACTTGCAAGTAGATTTTCTCGAGCACTTGCTGTTACAAAAATCCAATCTGCACATTCTTTTATTGTAACACCAGAAAAACAATTGAAAATATTCAAATATTCAAATGCACCTCATCCTATTGCAGTTATGCAATATTGAAATAAAATTACATTGATTAGGATGTATTTTGTAAATTTATTTCAAACGACCTTTTTTAAGGCCACGAAATTATTACAGTTTAATAATTAAAACAATCAGCCTTTTTCAAGGCTACCAAATCCTTACAGTTAATAAATTATATCAATCGGCCTTTTTCAAGTGAATTCGATTGAATTTTTAAAAAATTTGTCCGCCATATTGGGTCCGCCATTTTGAAATTTGAAAAACTGAATTCAGATTCGTAATCAGCGACCCCAAAAACCCCCGAGTAACAAATTTTAAGCGAATTCGATGAATTTTTAAAAAATTTGTCCGCCATATTGGGTCCGCCATTTTGAAATTTGAAAAACTGACTTCAGATTCGTAATCAGCGACCCCAAAAACCCCCGAGTAACAAGTTTCAAGCGAATTCGATGAATTTTTAAAAAATTTGTCCGCCATATTGGGTCCGCCATTTTGAAATTTGAAAAACTGACTTCAGATTCGTAATCAGCGACCCCAAAAACCCCCGAGTAACAAATTTTAAGCGAATTCGATGAATTTTTAAAAAATTCGTCCGCCATATTGGATCCGCCATTTTGAATTTCTAAAATCGGACATCATATTCGTAATCAGCGACCCCAAAAACATTAAAATATGTTGTGACCAAAAATTTATGCATCATTTTTTAGAAGAAATTAATAAATATATTTACTTATTTCCGAATTTAAGCCTCTTCTACTTGACATAGTAAGGACGCCATTTTGAATTTTCAATTCTGCCACTTTGCAATTGAAAGGGGATGAGTTAACGAGTATTTTGACATATATAACTTGTATTTTTATTGCACAGAATTTTGGAGAAAGCTTTGGGCCGCTTGACGTGAAACGTCCCATATATACTTTGTATGGTCGGAGATGCTCCTTTTATGCGTTACAAACATCTGGACAATTTTAATATACCCTCTACAAGGGTATAAAAAAGTAAAAACAAAGTTAGAAATATAAAATACTTAAAATATAATCCTAACAAAACTAATACAATACTTAACTTTTCTAAAACGTTTATAAAATCTATGTTTGTCTTTTGAGATGATTGGTTAACTGAGATTTAAAATGCGTTGCGTTCCCAATAGTTTTAATGTTTTGAGGCAGGTTATTCCAGTAGCGGGCAGATTGAATGAAATGTGTTTTTCTGAGCTGGCCAGGTTTAAATGCTGGCAAACTATGTTTTTCGTTCGTGTTGACACAGCAAGTTGTATATTTTGAAAATAAATACTCAGGCTCTTTTGTCGTTAGAATCTTTTGGACTAGTATTAATCCACGACTTTAAATCTAGGCCAAGAATTTGTTAAGCAAAGTGCGAGATATGGTCTCTACATCCAAGAATAAATACATATCTTACGGTTGAATTAAATGTCACCTTAAGCCTTTCTATTCAGCTTGCGTCACTTATCCCAAATATTTCCACACCATAAAATAGAGTCGGGATGAGACAAGTTTTGGCGACCAAAAGCCTTAGATGAAGAGGAATGAGTTTTTGAGTAAGCGACAGCTGCCTAACCAACCCGACCGTTTTCCCGGACACTTTCGTAATGTGGTCGCTCCACGCTAGGGTGTTATTAAATTGGATTCCCAGGTTAATGGTATCCTAAGCATATTCCAGTGGAACATTGATTATTGTTAGCTCACAAACATTAAAAGCCATTTTGTAAATTACCAAACATTTCGACTTTTTAGAATTTAGCCCCAATCCATTCGCTTTAGCCCATTCGCCTTAGCCAATTCGCGAATGATATACACAGAGAAGAGTATGGGCCCAGAACTGAACCTGGAGGAACACCGCGAGTCAGACGTAAGAAACATGACATACAAGACCCCGAGACCACTGCTTAGTCGCGTTGCAGTCGTGGAAAAATTGTAGAGATTTTTAAGCTTGGTACTTTAGATATCGTGGTCAGCTGTATCAAATGCCTTGCTGAAATCCAGTAAGGCTAATAATGTAACATTGTTATTGTCCGTCTGCCTTCGCATATCTTCTACTATCTTTAAAATAGCTGTCGCTCTGCTTCTGAACTTTTGATAACCAGATTGTAGTTGGCTTAACAAAGAATTGGTTGAGAGAAATGTCTGAATCTGTTTGGCCATTAGTTGTTCAAATACTTTTGCCAAAAAAGGAAGAATAGAGATTGTTCTGAGCTCGTTTTTATCTTTTGGAATGGGTATAATTCTAGCAACTTTCCAACAATCAGGAAATACAGTGGTTGTGAAAATCGTATTAAATATATAAGTGATATGATCAAGAAGCATGGGAAGTAATATTTTCAAGAATTTTGGATTAACGTTGTCTAAGCCTTCCGCATTTGATTTCACTTTTAGGACACCTTCAAGAACATCACATGAATTTACACACTCAAAACTAAAACTACATATTTCCAAACATTGTCTTCAATCCTCTTAAAGTTTTAATAAAGTCATAGGGCTCCTTTTATTACATCTAGAATCCAATTTGGATAATCTTTACCTCTTTTCCACAAGTATTGAAAGAGATGTCAGCTCGAGCAAAATTTGATAAGTGTTCCCCTTTAGCCCAAACCGCACAAAGGATTAGAAAGGGGTAGGTTTTTGTGTCGGTGTCTCAACTGATCATGTTTTGTCATATTTCTTTGCAGTTTGCAGTCAAAGGCCAGCCAAAAACCACAACACAACAAAACACAATCCATATTCCCTGGAAAACTATTGCAGTGCATTTGGGCTTGAGTTTCACCATTTTCCGTGTAAGCGAAAATGTACTTCCAGCTGTTCGGGGTATACTTCTGATAAAGTTGTTCACTCCTATCTTTGAAGACACCGCCGGGTCATTAATTCTGCTGTTGCATTTGCTTGCTAAGGCAGTTTAACACCTTACAAGTCACAGCGAGAGAGAGAGAGAGAGACAGCGAAACTGGGAGAGCACCGAGAACTTTCAACAAGTTGCGGTCGAACCTTTCTTCATTTTTCATTCTCACACAGAAGAAAACCCATGTACGTGCATTTCAATCTAATTAAAACAGGTGTTTTAATTATTGCAGCCATTTAATTCTCCTGCTGCCCTCATAAATGCCGACGTTGATGTTAACCTCGTCCACTTGGCACATTTTTATGAGTCTCGAGAACATTAAAAACCGTTGCAGTTTGCTCATTAGGAGGTTTATGCTCCAGATATGATGAATTTTTGTTTTCTGTTTAGCTGACTCGTAAAAATGGCATACGAAATGAATGAACGTTTATTACTTTGTGTTTTGTTTAACTATTTTTTATTGCAATTTGGGGCCCAAGTCATGAACCTGAAAAAACACCACTCGTTAATAGTCGAGAGGAGAGAACTTTTGTTTTTTGTTTCATTGGTTTTTGTCTTAATTAGATGTTTGATGTGTTTTAACAACTTTGGGCTTTGTGTTGGATGCTTTAAGTTTACAATTAGGCTTCAAAATGAAGATATGCATTTAAGATTGATGATAAAACACCAATAAAATTCTTAAATTCTAAAAAAAACGTTATCCAGGTGTGTTAATCGATTTAGTCACGGAGTCTAATTGAGATCTTTACTTTTCCATGGATGAACTTTAATTATCCAATTCGTTCAAAGGGTTACTCCTGTAGGTAGATAGATTTATTTGAATTTTTCTCATAGATCGTATCTTTAAGATTTTCCTAAATCTATCTATGATCGCTTGATTCACTTTAAGAATCATTAATTTTGGTCAACGCACCACGATTATCGTTTTGAAATGCGCGTCTCTTCGGAAATTGGCGCCTTTGTTGAACCATATCAAATGTATTAGATGGATTATCCGCCTTAAGGTTTTAAGATGTAGACACCTGCACTTATGCCTCATTTTTAATATTTTAGTACCGTAAAGCTTAACGGTTTAAATGGTAAAAGGGCTGAGAACATTTTGTCAACCGAAGGTGCTATTTAAGCTAGTTACCGTAGTCCGGTGTATCTTCTGCTGAAGATTTTCAAGAACCCTCATTTTGCTCGTGGGGGGAGGGGGGGGGGGGGGGCTTATTAATTCACTTGTCGTGACATTTAATACAATAATGTTACACCCAGAAAAATCTAGCACGAATTGGCGAGAGTTAAATCGGCTTTAATTTAGATTTTTTACTCTCCGACCCTATAAAGTATATATATATTCTTGATCAGCATCAACAGCCTACCGTACCTAGACCAAGTTTGTTTCAGATTTGGAGAATTTCCTCTCCACCTTTTAATCGCGAATTACTATCAGAGCCACAATTTTTGAGTTTAAGCCTTGTGACTTAATATATATTAATATCTATCTATTCTGAAAACCACAATAAGATCCGAAGAAAAACACTAAAGTTATGCAAGTGCGACGTCCCATTTATTTGAAATATGGTTGTATTATTTTAAAATGAAAAGCAGGCCTATCGAAAACAGTAAATTCATAATTATGAGAAGCATGCCAAGCCACTCCAAAATATATTCAGTCGAAGAAGTTAACTCAATATTAACTTAAGGAATTAAAAGCCATGCGAAAAACATTACTTGGTACAGGGAATTTCGAGTGCCTCGACTGCAGCACTCTTACTTGTTTATGCTTACAACCATGAAGATCTAAGCTTCATATGAAACCGACTTCATTTAAAACCAAGAATTTCAATCTCAAAAATGTATGCTTGATTTCAGTATATTCGGCTTGGATCCAAGAATATTCCATCTTACCGTACTTTTGACATCAAAACTGCTTGATGTCAAACACGATCAGTCTGGTTTTATCCCTGAGTGTACTTATTCCTTTAATAAAAAAAAATTATCGGAGAAATATGTAGTTATTCTGTCCCAGGCCGTAGACTGCTTTCAATAAATGAATCACGCTGAGCTTCTTGGGATTAAAATCTTTATACTGCATCCATTTTTACGGTAATGTTTCAAGTCCCCGTTTTCCACGATGCGGTAGCTTCTAGGTTCAGTCGGATTACATTCATTTCATTCGTTGAACAGATATTTGTACCCTTGCAAAGGTTATTATAATATTGCCCAGATGTTTGCAACGCATCGAAATATTCATTTCCGACCCCATAAACTATATATATTCTTAATCATGGGGAAGATTTGATTGAGCGCTGTTCGTCCGAACAAGTCTCTCAGTTCACAGAGTTCTCAGTTTTCTCAGTTTGCACAGAGTCTTTTTTTACTGCACACTGTTGATATGTCGGAACCGACCGGATCGGATGACTATATCTTATAGCTGCCATAGAAACCATTAGTCGGAAAATGGGTCTTAGTGAGAAAAACTTTTTTGTTTCCAATGCTAGCGTTTCTAAACTCGTCCATTATTAATATTAAATGCATTCAAAGAGATTTGCAAACTTTGGTCAAAGTCGGGTGGCTATATTTAATAGCTGCCATAGGATCAATCGGTTGGAAAATGGGATTTAGTGAGAAAAACTTTTTTCTTTTCTCGTACATCGTTCTTAAACTTGGGGACTATTAATATTAAATGCTTTCAAACAAATTCTAAAAAGTTGGTCGAAATGGGATGACTATATCTTTTGGTTGCCATAGGACCGATCGGTCGAAAAATGGTGGGGTTTAGTGAGAAATGGTTTTTTTCAATGCTAGCGTGCTTTCAAATAGATTCGCAAAATTACTGCTGCTACTGCTGGTACAAAATGTATAACAGTCGGGCTTGATCGACTTTTTTACTTGTTTGGATCTGGGTATTTCGGTATTGGTCCTTAATCTCGCCAGTAAACTGAAAATTACTTTACAAGTCCCTACACAGTATTAGTCGCCACCCTCAGCCTCCCTCAACTAGCCATTTTCTTCCATGCTGAGGCCGATTGAACAATTAATATTTTCAATAAGGAAAAAGTTTAAATTTATTAATCAGGCTTAAAATAATGTCTGGGTTGCACACATACATTTTTTTATACAGCTTCCGTTCCGGTTTGGACCAAAATTTACCAATGCACAGTGGTCAGACCACGCCCACCCCTACCTCCCATACTAACCCAAATGAGAAAATGCCTTTTTTCTAAAAGTTGTGCTCTGAAATTATATAAATAGGTACGTTTATTCGTATTTACTTAGTTGATTAAATTGTTTAAATGACATTCATATATAAGTGCAATTTAATAAATGCATACATTTAAAAAAGAATAGGCTTAAAGGTAATTTTTGAGATTTCATGATATCATATATAACGTCAAAAAAACATAATAAACAAAAAAATTTTTTGACTTCTTCAGCGTCCAGAACAAGATCGTTTTCTTCATCGCTAACCAAATCTGATTCTTGGTTGATTTTTAGGAATTGATGGTGATGTTAGGAGATTTATTACTTCTGCTGGAAGAGATTTCTTTTTGGTTTGCATTTGATTCCCAATCAAACACAGACTTATTAATATCAAGATCGGAAGAATTCTTTGCCCTATGAAATACATCAGACACTTTGTTCAGTCTGCTATTCTATGATCTTCTATCGTCCTTGTATTACTTGTTTCGTGCTTCTGAAGCATGCTCTCTCCTAGACATCCTTCCGGACTAAGGAGGAATTCATTATTTGCCAGCCATGTGTGGCTGTCGGTGACATTGAATACCCGGGATATGAATATAAATATAATGAATATAATGAAAATGTTCTTTCGCAAAAATGACTGAATGCATCAATTTCCATGGAATGCTCGCACGAAATAGCGATTAAAATGACCTAAAAATTGTATAAAATATTATGTTATGTTAAAATATTATGGTATAAAATAAATGGTCTTTCCATTTTAGAAGGATTCGGACTTGTATTTCTATGCTTTTCTTCAAGGAATATCGTCATCTTCTCAGCAAGCCACTTTGAGTGCTGAACTTTAAGTCGGGACAACATGCTATAGCATTTTGGTAAATATCGCTTTACATACATGTACATATACAGCTTGTGAACTAGTGAGGTAATTTTTAATAGTTTTTTCGAGTATCCATTCGTAAATGCAAACTCATTGCGCCTGCTGTTGTCCCAAACCTCAAGCAGGGTTGTATGTCAAAACTCATATGGCACTAAAAAACTTAAAATTTTTTTAAAAGGTGCAGAATCGGTCAGAAGTCTTTAATAACACCTTAATTTTTGTGAACAACTTGTAGTTTTTAGTTCTGTGCAAAAAAGTTATACTCCACGAGACACGATTATACTCGTTAGATTTTCGCTATAAAAATACACCAACAACAATTGAACAGATTTAACACAAAACACAGTAGATCAGTAAATCGGAATATAACAGTACGAACATTTTCCGTATTTCCAATTTATTCTTTCTTTATTGGAGCCACATCACACATGCAAAGTCTATCAATATTTGCCACTCATTTTCGATAAATCAGGACTGCAGACAATCAAAATTTAACCGACGACCTTAACATTTTTTTAAATACAGATTTTTCTTTTCTTGGGCATGTACAACTATAAAATCAATGCGATTTGGAGTTATAAAACCATGAAAAATCTGACTTTATGCCATATTTTCGGGCATTATGGCCACTGTGCAATGGTCCGAATTGAGCGTTTGGCCATAGGGGAGCAGCTCATAGTGGATGATTCCCTACCAATCCCACCAAACACACAGAAGAACCTTCCTGGCCGTCAATCCAGGCTTGGCCACCGTCTGGGCAGCTTCACCGCTTTTCGACCACGACCGTTTGCGCTTCACGTTGTCGTAAGTGACCCACTTTTCATCGCCAGTCACCATCCGCTTCAAAAACGGGTCGATTTTGTTGCGATTCAGAAGCGATTCGCATGCATCCATACGGGCAAAAATGTTTCTTTGCGTCAAGTCGTGTGGCACCCATACATCGAGCTTCTTTTTGAATCCAAGCTTCTTCAAATGGTTTATAACGGTTTTATGACTCATGCCCAGTTCTTGGCCGATGCTACGGCTGCTACTATGCCGGTCTCTTTCGATCAATTCAGCGATTTTATCGCAATTTTCGACGACAGGCCTTCCGTACCGTGGCGCATCTTCGATCAAATCTGCACCAGAACGAAAACGTTGAAACCATCGTTGTGCGGTGGAAATGGAAACTGTATCGGGTCCATAAACTGCACAAATTTTATTGGCAGCATGAGATGCATTTTTGCCTTTATCGTAGTAGTACTGTAAAGTATGCCGTATTTTCTCTTTATTTTGCTCCATGTTTGCGACGCTATAACTCACGAACGACTAAAAACAAACAACAATAAATCAAACACGTGTTAGCGCGTGAAAAGAGCTTGCCAAAAAGCTCTAGCGTGAACCGATGCGACGAATACAACTAGAACTACGCGCTTGCAAAGACAAGCTTGCGGAAATACCACTTTTTTGACAACCTTATATGTCGGAGTTCCGGGTTCGAACCAGCTCAGTTAGAAACCGGCTTGAAGAACTGGGTAAAATAATCATCTGATTAATGATAAATATTTTTGAAGAGATTTACATCATAGGACTATGTTAACATTCTGTTGTGCATCCGTCTAGTCTTCATCATACTAGTTTGATCCACTTCTACTTTATTCCTAAGCTTTCAGTGTAGAAGGCCCTTGAGGTATCCTAAATTGCTCATGCACATTTAGAAAATTTCTTCTTTTCGGTCACCTCAATTGTCATTGTTGTTCTCCAGGCTTCTGCCAAGCGCGCTGTTTTTTACCCCATTTTCCATAAATTCAAAACACACTAAATAAATTAGTGATTTTATATTTTGTGCTCATTTCTGCCGATGAGAAAACATAAGGCATTAAGGCTCGCCTTCATTGCCACCTCGTTGCGGCTCCTACTAGATGCAATTTAAGTTTTTGATCTTTAAAAACTTATCAGAAATAATTTGGTTTATATTTTTTATCTTCCCAAAACGCTTTTCCGTTTTTCATCCCCCCAAATGACCTCCAAGACTGCCTTGTCAATTTCAAATATGCATGTTTTATGTGTGTGGTATGTCCATAAAACCGTGAAATCACATACAAAATGCATTTAACGCCCCGAAAAAAAAACATTTTGTTTTTAATTAAAGACAGAAAGATGGCAAGAAGAAAAAATACCCCAAAACCAAAACAAGAAACATAACATATTTTAATTTAATGCTAGCCAGCAACATTGTACACGAAGTACAATAAGTACTTCCGTTTACAGCACGACGTGCCTCCCAGATGTTTGTGGAGGTTCATTCTCCTTATGTAAGTGGAGGCTCCCGTTTCAGTGTTCCAGTTCCAATGCCAATGCCACCACACAAACACTCGTCTTAATTTCAGAATATAATTTAACGACTCCATTTAGGCATGAAATTGCAAGAAGAAAGAAGGAAGTTGCTCCCCCAGCCCCAGCAACAACAAGAACCACTTTTTATTTAGGCTTATTTTGCCCGATGAGTGTTTTAAATGGGGAGCCAAATGAAAGAAATCCTAGAACAAAGGGCATTCAGTATTCAGCAACTTTATCACCAAGTGGGAAAATCTGTAGGATTCTTAAGTGCATGTAGGGAATTCCCATTGTCCTTTGGCCCGTTTCAAGTTCGTTTGTCTGTGTTGTTGTTTTCAAGGTGTGCTAAGGAGGCGTAAGCACAAAACAATTTTCATTTTTCCTCTTTTTTTTTAATCATGGTTAAAGGATATGTCAGGCAAACGCTCGTTATTATATCTATGGTTAGGACGAGACAGGACGAGACAGTTGTCTGGCAGGATGTCAACGCAAATTCAAGTGAAATGATGCACAAGGTAAAGAAAAGAAGAAAAAAGGATTGCTACCGGATGAATGCACTTCATTTGAAGTAGAAGACAGACAGAAGTACAAGAAAAGGAATGCAATGCTCATTGTTAGGACACTGCCAGGAATGCACAGGAGCAGCCAAAGTCCCGAAGGCTGCGCCCAAGTCAAACCCACAATAAAAAGGATTAGTTTTTAGGGGTGTGTGCCTGAATCTCGTCCCAGAGTGATGATCATGTTTTGGCATATTTGTGGTGACTGTCAATGGATGAGGCATTACCCCCTAAAGAAAGAGAAATAAAGAGGAAGTTTTCTAAGGAAAAAGGGGTCTAAGCACTTTTGCCAGCAAGGAAGATTTTGTAGGAAGCGAAGGTTGTTCCCCGAATAACAGGCTTAACTGTTTTCCTGTTTTCCTTCTTTAAATTTAAAGCTTTATACTTGCTCAAAACAAGGTCAACAGACCAACCAGTATAACGAGAGCTCAGACCCTCTCGAACCCAATGCCCCATATATCACTTGACGCCTACAAATTTAAACTGCCAAAAAAATGAAATGCAAACAGGGCAGCCGAACTAAGAGAAATGGCAAACATTTATATAAATAACACCATCGACTCCAATTAAAGCAGAGAGTGCTGGAAAGAGGAGCTCCGCCGGCAGCTCCGGCTGCTTCTGCTGTGGATGATAAAAACCGCAAAACGAAATTTTGTCTGTGGGTGTAATAAAAATGCAAAACAAAAGCGGTCAAATATGTTTCTTGGGGGCGTGGCTGTCGCTACGGCCCAAAGACAACCATGTTTGGTCAAGAAGGGTGGGTGCAAAGGAAGGGGAGGGGTTATAACGAAAACCAAAACCACTTTCAACTGTCATTCGCATATAAAACGATGCACCTAACGATGCAAACACAGCTAAGCAGATGAAAAAGTAGGGTATTATGATTGAAGCGACTGTTCCAGTTTGGAATCCCCTTAACAATCCTAGCACCGTTTCATCCATGGTTACTTTTTTCACATGGGATGCAAACCACGCGTTAAGTAGGAAAGTTGGCAAATGTATAAAAATATAAAAATATATAAATATATTTTAATCTTTTTTGTTGGTTTTTTAAGTCTCGAATTCATAACAATTTTATTTTTATTTTTGTAGAATACTTTTAGAATTTGGTGCGCGGTTAAAGTCAGCTGAGTAACTGTTGCTTTGAAGGGTAAAATGAGAAGGCCAAGCTCACTTCGTCTATGCCGAAGTTTTAATACCCTAGCAAATGTAGGTTTTGATATTATATTAAAATGACCATCAAATATAGTCATCCGATTTCACAACATTTTCCCAGCCTGTTAGAAAGCATTTAATATTAATAATAGCCGAGTTAAGGCGTGCTAACATTGAAAACAAATAAGTTGTTCTCACTAAGACCTATTTTCCGACCGATATATATGTATGAATATTAGGGGGGTCAACTTTTTCAATGCGTTACAAACTATTTCGTTAAAGTGCGATTTTGAGTAGAAAAAAATAAAAATAATTTTGTTATACTCTGTACCAAAGGTACACAGGGTATATTAAGTTTGTGCAGAAGTATGTAACAGGGAGAAGGAATCATTTCCGACCCTATAAAGTATATGCATTCTTGATCAACAGCTGTGTCGGTATAGCCATGTCCGTCTGTCCGCATGAACAAACAGATCTCAGAAATGGTAAGAGATAGTGGTTTGACATGTATGAAACAAATATTTCTTATAGTGAGTGATCTTTGTAAAGATGACTTATAAAAGTCGCTATTGTACCAGACAAGCTTTGTTAATCATCTAAATTCATTACTCGGTGTACCCACTTAATGTGGTCATTTAAATTCGATGTATTGACATTTATTTGATATGTCTGGCAGTCTGCAGTCTTGAACGTGTGTTTACGTTTTGTTGAATTTGCGCATAAAATCCGCCTGATGGGTATCATCTATGTATTAACTGTCCAAACGCACGTTGCTACGCCCCTTTAGTATACACTGACAGTACAATTGGCATCTATTAAATCCTTATGATAATCTAAACTTTCATTAAAATTGAGCATATTTCGCAATTTTGTCAACTTTTGATCTTCACCATCATAAGATCCTAAGCTCATACGAAAAATGAACAATTTTCGTAATTTTTAAAGAACTTTCGATTATTACCATTCGTCTATTTACCTATTATAACAATCAAATCTCATAATAAAATTTTTTAAATTTCGCTATTTTTTTTAACCGTTTTTTACCCATCTATTTAATCGTCTTTATGACAATTTTAACTTATATATGGTTTTTCCAAATTTCGAGATTTTTCGGACTGTTTGAGATACACCTTCTATTTAGCCGAATATTTACCCGTCTGTACGACAATATAAACTCAAAATTTTGCAAATTTCGCCATATTTTGGTCTACACCTCCTATTTACCCGTCGGTTGTCAACTATTAAATCTTCACGATAAAATAAGCTTATTATAAAATTGTACTGTTTCGCGATTTATTTGGAACGATTGACTTTTAGCGAGTTTTTAATTGCTATTCAAATCCAACATATCAAAGATCTCAACAATCCGTCCAGCCGTTCTTGAGATGTTAGATATAAGATATAAGATATAAGATATAAGATATAAGATATAAGATATAAGATATAAGATATAAGATATAAGATATAAGATATAAGATATAAGATATAAGATATAAGATATAAGATATAAGATATAAGATATAAGATATAAGATATAAGATATAAGATATAAGATATAAGATATAAGATATAAGATATAAGATATAAGATATAAGATATAAGATATAAGATATAAGATATAAGATATAAGATATAAGATATAAGATATAAGATATAAGATATAAGATATAAGATATAAGATATAAGATATAAGATATAAGATATAAGATATAAGATATAAGATATAAGATATAAGATATAAGATATAAGATATAAGATATAAGATATAAGATATAAGATATAAGATATAAGATATAAGATATAAGATATAAGATATAAGATATAAGATATAAGATATAAGATATAAGATATAAGATATAAGATATAAGATATAAGATATAAGATATAAGATATAAGATATAAGATATAAGATATAAGATATAAGATATAAGATATAAGATATAAGATATAAGATATAAGATATAAGATATAAGATATAAGATATAAGATATAAGATATAAGATATAAGATATAAGATATAAGATATAAGATATAAGATATAAGATATAAGATATAAGATATAAGATATAAGATATAAGATATAAGATATAAGATATAAGATATAAGATATAAGATATAAGATATAAGATATAAGATATAAGATATAAGATATAAGATATAAGATATAAGATATAAGATATAAGATATAAAATAAATTAGATCTTTTTCTGTAAGCTTTATAGCCAATGCGATCTTTTCTGGGTCCTAAAATTTATTCAATGGCTCTAAAAAGTTGTTTGGGTAAACCAAGAACCAAAAATAAAATTTATTAGCCATTTTGACAAATTTTCTATACTGAGATTTTTGATTTTTCATGACAAAATAGCTTCCTCAATATTCAAGCTACCGAAATGTTCAGCCACTCAAAATGTTTGGAAAAGATGCGGCTTTTACATACGTTTTATTTTTGATAGTTTTTGAAGGGTTTTTTGCTGGACTAAGTTTTTTCAAGAAATCATTTTTTTCAAATAATCGTTTGAAATGTTTTTTTTTCAAAATTGTTTTTAAAAACTTGAACAACATTTGAAAAAAAATTCTAAACTCTATCTTAAACCGTTTTCGAGTTATTTAAAGTTTTAAAAATTCACCAATTTTCACTTTTATGCGTATAACTTTCGCCAAAGAGCTCAAATTTTGGGGTAAAGCTTTTCTCATAAGATACTCCCTTTGGGCCAATTATCATCCAATTCGGAGACATCAACTCAGAAAATATCTTTTTTAGCTTGGAATGCCCCATATACACACATATATATATGATAGTTAACAGAATACTAACCCTTGGTATTTGATGTTACCATGTATTTATCCATTTCCAAGCCGCCAACACTAGTGAATCGTCATCTAAGCGCAATGCTAACTATTACTTTATCTTCATATTTTGAAAAATATATTAAAATTTATAGCTTTTTAGCACGCTCTAGGTCAATAAGCTATGATTTTCATCATGTATCTAAAACAAGACACGCACAACGCCACAAAGGTTGCTGGTTGATCGTATAGCTATTTCATAAACTTCCAACAGTTCAATCATCACCGATCTTTTGCCCAACTTTAATGAGTTGGCAGAGGCTTCCTCATGCCAGAATTATTAAATATATTACATTTTTTTACCCAAGTCTAGCAACCGATCTGCTTTCTCAACGCTAGCGAAGAATGTCAAAGAATGAGAAAATGACAGGAACCTATCGATAGTGAAAAAAAAACCATCGATAGTTTGACACAAAACTAATTATTCGATATATCGATAGTGCTATCGATGTTTTTAAGTATTTTACAGTTCGGCTTGACCGACTTTCTTACTTGTTTTCAAATGATTGTTGTTTTCTCACTACTAAACCAAATTGAAAACAATGTTCTACGGGATTATTGGCAACTCAATTACCTTTCGATTCATACCTTGCTTGACTTCATCTTAGGTTTCGGAATTTAAGTGAACATATCAAAAAAGCAAAAAAAAAAAATTGAGTTCAAACTACACTTAAAATAGGTCTAGTATAAATGTTTCTTTTTAGCTGTATCCTACTGTTATGGAAATTTGAAATTATTCGAGCTGTTCAAACATAGTACCTATAGAATAATGTTCGATTCTAAACTATTAAAGGTTAAAATTTCTAACCTTACCAAATATATGTTAACATCATTTACCAATTTTACCTGCTGAATGCAGTGATTGCGATTAATAATCTTGACAATCATGATTGCTGAATAGGAATCGAATTTAATCCCGATTGCTGGGTCTGCCTTCTCACTTCTCTTGCTCAAGCTACTTTATACTATTGATTTTATTGTGCCGACTATTCATAATACGAGAATATCGAATTTCGTTCGTTCGAGTGAATTTGTTGACAAAAGTATTAAAACCACAGCAGAGACACATCAGCAATCGGAAATCGGGAATCTCTAATCGAAATTATCTGCTGAATGTGCCCATTGCTTCAATGGGAATCATCAGCCGGAACGAGCATTTCCAAGTGAATTAAAATTTCGGCATGGGGCAGATCATGTAATTCCATTTGGACTTTCTAATTCTTTTTCAGCACAAATATAAATCAATCTGATTTTAATTCAAGGCGTTGTGGCACTTTCAGATAAGTTTGTTATAGCTATTTCGAAATTCTGAAATGCTTCACCTCAAAAAGGGTATACAAAAGAAATGCAACAACAACAACATTTGGAGGCAGCAAGTGGCAAACGACAAGGAAATAATAATTTATGCATGCGTTGTGGTAGCGGGAGATGCATTCCCTGCTAGGGAGCAACCGCAAAATGTTTCGCCGTTTGCTTTTTGTTGTTGCTGCCGCAATTGTTTACTATAAACAACAAAAAAAGTAAAACGAAAAGGATAAGTGAAAAAAGTGAATCTGAACTGCAGGCGCTGTTGCAACCGGAAAACGGAAATTGTGGCTAGAGGGGCATCCCCCCCTTGGCCAACCGCAGGAATGAAGCTCACTCTAAAGGATTTATGCTTTGCCACCGTTTAAGTCAAGCCAATCTGTTGGCTGCTCCTTCGAACAGCTTCAGCTTCAATTTGGTATTGCATGCAGCGTGGTTTTTGTCGCGCATTCTGCACATTGGCGAGACGTAGAGAGGGTCAAGTGACACGAATAAAAATTAAAGTTTTATATGACTCAAAGAATGCTAAAATAATAAATTTTTAATATAAGTTATAGATTTTCATATCGAAAAAAACAACATAAATTGTCGGTTTGGGTTCATGTGGTGCGTTGAACCGGACAATGAACCGAGGTCTTTCTTGCCTTAACCAAGCCAACTGCATTTGAAAAATTAAAGTTATAAGATTATTTAGCTTAAGTCTCTGAACATACATTCAGAAGTTAAAGATTAAAAAAATAGGCACGCCATCACCTCTAGTTATTCCAGCTTTCCCTAAAACTCACTGAATATGCGTAATTTACCAACGCCTTTGGTTTCACTTTTCGGTTTGCTAAAATCGCAGCGGTGAGGCCCAGCTGCTATTCTCATTTTAACGGCTTTCTTGCGATTGAATTTCTTCATATTATAAAAGAATGGAAATAATTTGCCACTTTTTTTCTGAACACAAGAAATTCAATTTCCCACTCTGTCCAAAAACATTTAATTTTTGATGTAGGTGCGATTAATGGGGCGAATGCCCACGAGGCGAAAAACTTCTTTGATCTCGTCCAAACACCTACAGCAGAAAAAATATGTGTTGTGTTTTTTTATTGGGTATGCAAAATGCATGACACTTAAATGAAAAGAAAATAAGAAAACAAAAATTTGTTTTTGCTGATTTTGACAACTTAAGTTGAAGAGTTTGGCTCAAGTGTGTCGTGACACACACTCAAACCCACAACGTGCCCACATTTCTTTCCTTATTTGTGTTTCTTGCAATTGGCTCTAGGTTCTCAGAGTTATCCTTAAAGGATCAAAGTTGAAATTTATACATTCAAATGTCACACCTCTCAAGGATTATGCATAACAAAAAGCAACACAAAAAGAAGAAAACAAATGCCGCTTGCCTTGGCATTGACTTGAAACATTTCAATTTTTTTCCTGTTTTTTTTTGTGTTTTGGGTATATGTCATATCCACACACAAATTGTTAACAAGATTATTTTGTGCCAAAGCAAAAAAAAAGAAGAGGAAAATTTGGGGTTTTTTTCTTGTACATTCATTCATTGTTGCTGCCTCTTCCTGGTTAGGGGTTTCTCTTCTTTTTTTGGCAACAGCTTTCAATGCCATGTTTGCTGGCATGTTTTGACTTTTTTCGGTTTTTTGTTGTTTGTGGTGAATATTATGGCATGTAACATTTTATGTGTGTTGGCCTGCGCCACCCCCCCCCCCCCTTGAGTACCCATCTCTATCATACTTGTCATGCAAAGACTAAAGAATAGAAATTGCGGCAAATACACAAAACTTTTTCGAGATTCCTTAAGCATACTGCAAGGCATATCGCACAGTTAAACATTTTTATAAAAAAATAAGTTTCTGTATGTGAAATACGTTGTTGAAGACCATTACGAGATTGATAAACATATACACAATGCAGAGTAGACTTCAGCTAGTCTCAATTTGATATTAAGACAAGAAACAAGAAAATATATATTTTAAAGAGAACTCCGATACTTTTGCCTACTTCTAATGAGAACAAAAACTATTTAGTATTAACATGTAATGTTGGAGTATGATATCATACTAGCAATTTCAAGTTATGTTCTGCAGTCTATCCCTCTGTCTTTGTCAACACCCAAGTCTCAAAGAATATAAGAGTTAAAGCAAAAGAAACATTCAAGTTTTTAAGCTAGCCGAACAGAACCGGGAACCGAAGCCCCTTTAAAATGCAAAGCAGAACCCAGTCCTGATTGTAACCCTTGCTTCTTATTGAAGGGGTTCGGTTCCAAAAATAAAATATCAAAAGATTTTCTTATAGTAGTAGTAGTAGTGCGGGTCGGGCGTGGCGTACCGGTTGTATGTGTGGCTGCTGGTGCGGGAGGTTGTGGGTTCGATCCCGCCTAGGACCATCTATAATAGAAAAAGTTTTTTAAACTGTAGGTCCCTTTCTCTTGTGCGAAAAACTATAAGCACACACGCCTAGAGATTGAGAGAGAAGCTTGGCCCTGGCCCTCCTGGAGGTGCTGTTTGAGCCAATTTTACTTTTTTACTAGTAGTAGTAGTGTTCTTCTTTATTTAAATTTATAAAACAGATAATACATAGATGATGGCTTAGATTCTAAATTTATATCTAAACAAGAAGTTTTTTCGTATATAAAATACTAAAATAAATAAATCGACATAGTTTGAAACCGTCAGTCGATCACTGCCTTCCAAATTCTTCGCTATTCAGTCTAATACACCTGGCTTCCCGGGTCTTCCCCAGATACCAGATCGTTCAACTGCATAACGCGAGATTCGGTTGGCCGTGTTACTCTGTTTAAAAAGTCCCCTTCCAATATTTGTTTTCGGTATTTAGTTGCCTGACTTATAAAGTTATAAAGGATCCTCCAATTTGATCCATTTAATAGCTGGTGAACTTCGTGCAGATGTAGTCTTGCCTTACCAAAATGTAAAATTCTGTATTCCCTCAAGATTGGGCAGTTTCCAATAAAATGGACAGTGTTTTCCTGCTCGTTCCAATTGCAAAGAGAACATGCTGTGTTGCTGCTTGCTATGTTTGGGACAAAGTTGAGTTTGAGCAATTCACCTCTGGCCATAAAAATTGTGCGAATTTGCTCCACTGAAAACGCGTCGTTGAAATAATTTTCTTCTCCTAGGTCGTAGTTCAATTCTTTGTATATTAGCCTCTGAGAGCTCCGCTCTGAATCGATCATAAAAGATGATCTATATGAAGCATCCATCTTTTTAAGAATTTCTGTAGCCCATGATTCCCACTCTGAACTTTATTCGAGGTCAAGTCTTTCGCAGTGAGTGGCTGATAGAAGTTCCCATTCCCGAAAGAACTGCTGACGTCCGTTTAGCAGAAACTGAACCAATATTTTAGGCAGTCTTTTTTCGGGCATGCGAAAAACCTTCTGCATATAGGAGAAGTGCATGTCTGCGGTAAATATGTGGAGAGGTGACAATCCCATTTCCAGATACAGCATTCTGTTTGGAGTGTTTCTGGGCAGTCGGAATAGCTTTTTCAGAAAGTATCTGAGCAGGTTCTCAACTTCATCGTACTGCACAATCCCCCAGACTTGTGCGCCGTAGCACATAATAGACCTCACAGCTGCTCCGAAAAGTTTGAATTTGGTGCTCGTTGGTACATCTTTCCTGCTCAGCCATCTATGATGAAATAGGAATTTGACATGACATAAATCCCACGGACATAAAGCCCATATGGAAATTTTTTATAGTGCACATCGAAATATCACTCATATTTGATATGGGCGAAAAGTCCGCATAGAATTCGGTCATAATGCCCAGATTTTTTCGGACATAAGACCTATATGAAAATTTAAGTTCAGTGTCAGAGCACAGCTTAAAATCTATCTAAATATAACAAAAAATATATTTCCTAACTTAAAAGAATAGAAATGGGGGTTTCTGGAAGAAGCCAGACGACGGAGAGTAAAGGATATGTCGAGAAAGAGCAGAAACGTAAAAAACCATCTGGTGGTAACAGCTTTAATGAAACCATTCCAGCGCAGCTCTTCCTACAACAATTGGTACGATTAAGCTATGGCACAAGCATTAGCGAATAGCGAAGTTAATGATCCCCTTTTCGCAATGCGTGGAATAATTTTGCTATAAATCTTGGGTTGAGTTTTGGATCGCCTCACAAGATATGCTGTTTTATTAACGCGAAATCTTATTCAGTTAGTGGGAATTTCAGTCTCGCAATAGGCAGTATCTTCAATTTAGAATAGTGTTACCATTTTTCAAAATAAAGCCTATCATCTGCTAAAAATTAAATTGTGTTTGGGATACTGAAGGGTTTCGGATGTTTCGAAGGGTTTATAAACATATAACCGCCATCCATAGTCCTCTAATTCGCGTTTTTATTAGACGTTGGTTATGTTTATAAAAATTTTCTCATTGGTGAGTTATTCGCGGTTTTTTTGCCAACATAAGATTTAATATCACTAAATGGCAACTAAATTTAAGCCTCAAACTTTTGATACATTCTCTACATGGTATTTTTGTTGTCAAATAATTCAAATCCAAATACGAACTTAACGTCCATGGGCTTTATGTCGGGACATAAGGTCCAGGAAAGTTCCGATCTATTTTTCAAAGTTGCGATTGAAATTTTTCGTATGGGTTTTATGGCATGTCATTATATGAAGAGATTAAAATTTGCATCTCCCAATATGTTAATCGAAGGTAGCGCTGACCAAATCTTAGAAAAATATTTTCGGCTTCTGGCAAAAGGCGCTGCGGGTGGGTCGCCTGTTTGCTTATGCTCCGTTCATTTCTATTCTGTTCAGTAGGCGGCTCGTTGGAGGTTTCTGACTGGGATAATGTTGATTATGCTGGAATGCCTCATAAAAGTGTGGGGATACGCACCTCCAGCAACAGCAAACAAATTATATTACAAAATGATTCGCATGTCCCGGTTCATTGTTTTTGTTGTTATACTCTGTACCAAAGGTACACAAGTATATTAAGTTTGTGCAAAAGTATGTAACAGGGAGAAGGAATCGTTTCCGACCCTATAAAGTATATATATTCTTGATCAGCATCAACAGACGAGTCGATATAGCCATGTCCGTCTGTTTGTGTGAACGCACAGATCTCAGAGATGGTATGAGATTGAGGCAGATCAAGTATATTTTCTATTTTTGCCACGTTTCGTAGATAGATGTTTCGTACTTTCTAGAGATTTCAAGTAATCTACATTAATTATCGATTTGCTGAAGGAATGATAAAGATCGGATGAACGATACTCAAGTTATGAGCACAAAATGGGTTGTGGAAGCGAATCCCTAGCGGAGGGAGAGTGTCTGAACCCCGAACAAATTTCGAAATTTTTTTAACCGAGTTTACAAACCCTTTTTTATAAAACCTCTTTGAGCTACAATAAAACTGGTAAACTGAACACTACAAAATGCTAAAATTAAATATTTTTGTCTGTGTCATCTCGCTGATAAGATTGGTTCTTTCCGTTGTTGTTGGATGTATAGAATGTAGTTATAAAATGGTCCCCAATTCAATATGAAAACTTATCTCCGAGATCTTATTTAAGCATATGGATTTACAATTTTATTGCGCATTTTACCTAAATTTTGTATTTCGCTTTCGATTAAGTCACCAGGTTGAAGGAAAGTCGAGGGCCTACGGTTAGCCCCCGTTCCAGCAGGTGTTCCGGTTAAAATGATATCGCCAGGACACAGTGTCATGTACTCTGACAGGCGATGAATGAGTAAATCAATTTTGAAAATCATATTGCTGGTGTTTCCCGTCTGACGCTCCTCCCCATTGACAAAGGTTTTGATCCACAAATTATTTACATCAGGCACATGGCACTTGTGCACCAGCACCGGACCAAGTGGACAAAATGTGTCCAGAGATTTGCCTAGTATCGTTTGGCCACCCAACAGGGCATTCCAATTGCAGGCCGTTATGTCCTGGGCTACCACATAGCCGAAGACATGGCTCATGGCCGCTGTGAGTGGCACATGACGACAGTGTCGGCCGATGACCACGGCCAGCTGGCAGCCATAGTCGATGCGCTTGGCTATGTCGTGAGCACGTATATTGTCCAGTGGTCCTGTGATGGATGTACTGAATTTCACAAAGAACGACGGCTCCCGCGGTATACATTGATTTCGCTCATCACAGCTGTCGATGTAGTTGCAGTCCACGCCAATGATTTTGCCCGGCGCATCCAGAGGCGGCAGCAGACGCAGTTTCTTGTCCACCTCCAGAACCTTCATAAACTGCACACTATCCAATAGACTATCCATGCAGTATCTTTGCCGGATAAACTGCTCCATATCGCGGGCAGCACATGTTGTATCCGAAAGCTCAACCATCTTAGAACCATCCTGAGAGACCATGGCCAGACGTTTGACTGTATCGTTGCAGCGCTGATACTGCATAAATCGACATCGTGGCATATAGTTTTCGCTGTATTGGTGGGAGTTGGGTACGGCCAGAGGTTGAGCCGAATCGCAGTCTGTGGCTGCCCACCAGTATTGCTCCAGCGGCACCGTCTCAGCGTGCAAACGCTGAAAGTGATTACGCAGCAAGGACACTGCAGCTCTCATGGTCGATAATGCAAGAGGGGGACTTGCGGAAACGGGGAATCGAAATTTTGAAACAACTGTTTCGAACTGTAAATAAAAAATGAAAAAAACAATCAAACGATTTGTTAGCTAAGCAAATGTATGAAATTGAAGTCAAAGGACTACAGCAATTTGTATTATTTTTCTAGGGGGAAATAAGAAGGAACACACTCGGCTGTCTACGCCCTTTCATATATCTCTAAATAGTTATGTTTTCAAACTTCTCTAAAGAGAAAGTCGTATCAAATATAATGTGTCCTATTTCATCAAAGAAGGTTACCTTTTCTAAATATCTGTAGATATTTAATATAATGTAATTAATCGTCAGAGAGTCTCTTTAGAGATATATGCCAAGTGAAAGGGTAACTTAAGTCAGACAAGAAACATCTGTGAAGAGCCATGAGTGTTGCTACTGCTCCAGCCAGAAAAGTTTTTCTCAAGAACGGTTGCCTTGAAATCGATATGTGAGATGAAATAAAAGTTTTATTAAAGTAAAGTTTTATTATTATTATAAAATTAAACGCAAAAAAGTTTTTCTCACTAACACTCATTTTCCGACCGATCAGTCCTCTGGCAGCCTTAAGATATAGTAATCCGATTTCGACCAAATTTTTCAAATTAGTTTGAAAGCGTTTAATATTAATAATCACCGACCTTAAAAACGATTTACTTGAAAGCAAAAAAGTTTTTTTCACTAACACGCATTTTCCGACCGATCAGTCCTATGGCAGCTATAAGATATAGTCATCCGATTTTGACCAAAGTATGCAAATCTGTTTGAAAGCATATAATATTAATAATGGAGGAGTTTGAGGACGCTAACATTGAACGCAAAAAAGTTTTTCTCAGTAAGACCCATTTTTCGACCGATGGTTCCTATGGCAGCTATAAGATATAGTCATCCGATCCGGTCGGTTCCGAAATATTTGCTGCGTGCAGTAAAAAGAAGACTCTGTGCAAAAATTCAGCTCGATAGCTTTAAAACTGAGAGACTAGTTTGCGTAGAAACAGACGGACAGACTGACAGACGGACGGACAAAGCTCAATCGACTCAGCTCGTCGCCCTGATCAAGAATATATATAGTTTATGGGGTCGGAAATGAATATTTCTATGCGTTGCAAGCTTCTGGGCAAATTATAATACCCTTTGCAAGGGTATAAAAAAATCATAGCTAGCACTCGCTGTGTTTTCTTTCATAATGAAAACCAGTCAAGTTATATGATGTTAGTTAGCTTCACTTCATTCAGTGCTAAGATCTCTAACCATACACGTGTAAATTTTATAGAGAAAAATAATTTTGTGTTTTAAGTTTTATTCAAATTTGTAGGACTTAAGGTTTCAAAATTGATTTTATTGCCCAAGCCTAAAGATGTCCTCGTGCGAATCTAAGACCAAGCACTCAATTGACTGCAGTGCCACTGGCGAAGGAGACGCGAAAAGTCTCCAAATGCTCGGCTACGAGAGCATTGTCGATGGATCTAAGAGCAATCTGACAATCGTCAGCAGTGCCGGAAGTGCGGAAGGAGATGCCAAGGGTTGCAGATCGCTCAGCTACGAGAATGTTGTCGATGGACACTCAGGCAATCAGTTTGACAATATTCTGCAGAAGGGCTTTGATACGGATGGCAGCGAAAAAATGAAGAAGAAATCAAAGGCGGTAAAGGATGCCTTTAAAAATCCGTATTTGAACTTTTTATGTGACTTCCGACAATGTTACAACAATGTCTTTCGTGGCCGCGAACTAGTGAGGCAGGCGGCCCGTCGCTGGAACGACATGCCTGCACGTAATCGCGGATTATATAAACAGGTAAGTCAAACCAAGAGAAATTTGATATAAATTAATGATTTTTTTCTCAGGATGTCTACCGTTTGGGGGGTAAACTGCAGACCCAAGACTTTTCCGAAACAGATGATGATGCTGACAGCTGTTGCAGTAGCAGCAGCGTTGATCTCGATGGTGAACTGAAAGACGACGATTTGGCTAATCCTACACCGTCGTGTAGTCCGGTTGACTGTCCTATGTGTAAGCGCAAGCTTAAGCGTGCATCTTGCAAGCCCAAACGCAAGAAGAGGGGATGCAAGCCCAAGCCTAAGCCCAGATGTCCCAAGCGAAAGAAGCGCGCTTGCAAACCCAAGCCCAAGCCAAAATGCCCCAAACGTAAACGCAAACAGTGCTAAAAGGCCATCTTGCGATGTCGTCTATACATTTCATAGACAAACCCGAAAAATTTATATATCCATATATCAAGCCGCAGAGCAACAGAATTGAGGCATCTTCCACAAGTCACATCACATCAATCCCAGACTAGCAAATATTTACAACACAGATTCCATCTAAAATGCTTTTAGTTCAATAAAACTTTCCAAAATACGAGGTCTACTTCAAAAGATGTGTTTTTTGCAGAGCTCGCAAAAAAAACAAAGATTTTCACCGATTGTTTCTATGGCAGCTACAAGAAGTAGCCATCCGATCAGGGCGGTACCGACATATTAGCAGCGTCCAGCTAAAAGAAGACTCTATAAAAATCAGTTGAGAGTCTAGCAGCAGAAACCAAACACTTCTGGGATTTTCTTCAATATGTCAATCGGCAACGGCTGCGGATCTACTAAATTCGGTAATCCAACAAGCATAAAAAACTGCAGTGCTGAACTCGGTATGTTTAAAAAAGTTAAAGTTCTAGAAAAGGGCGTCAACAGGCGTGGAATTTGTCAGTTTGTTGTGAATTACCTTCATCAAAAGGGGCCAAGCCTAGTAGCCTAGTAGGCCATACACAATTCAATTTGCTTCATATTAATTTCATTTTTCCAACCCTCAGTAGGCTTTAAAGTTTAAAGTTTGTTTAGCAATTTGTTAAATATTTCATTCTTATTTGTTTGGTTGAACCAAACAGACCTGTCTTTTTTCTTTTTTTGGTCCTCATTTATATTTTCCATTACCTTTTTATTGACTTATTTTAGCAACTGAATTTTAGAATTTTTTCTATTTTTCTTTCCTTTTTTTTTTAATGATTATTTTTTGGTGCAGTATCAATGAACTCCTGCTGATATGATCACATTTTGGTCTTGTCCACCGTGTTCCTCTACCATTCGACATAGATTTTCTGTACTTCCCAGCTTTTTGGCAATGACCAACAGATTGACGAGACCATTCAGTAACACTTTGATGGTAAGAGTGGACTTTGGGCCTTCAGTAGATCAAGAAATAGCTTGTAGTCCAGTTAAATTAGAATTTTTCGTTGCATGAAATATTGAACAGCCAGATTTTTGATGTGGTAGGGGACTGCCTACAAGGCTTAAGGCTTAAGCTCAAATTAGTTATTTTTACACAGCAATATCAATTGCAATATCAATTGTTTCCAGTGAGAGCTACGCACAATTATCTCATAATATAAATAAAAGAGCATAAAATTTGCAACAACTTTAAAATATAACATTTAGCAGTGCGACATAGCGTTACAAAACTATAGCTGCTCAAACTTTGAACTTTGAAAATACCAATAGAGAAGTTTGCTTATAAAAATGATGCAATTGATTCTTTTATGTGTTTGTATCGACAATATGTCTGACTCTATCGTTGTTTACTAAATCTTCTAAATCATCGATTACTATTTTTTGGGAGTTTGTGCAGCTCGACCCGTTGCAGGAATTGCATAAGAACGAGCACTAAAGTCCAGCTTTTCGACACCCACATGACTTTATATCAGAGCTCGCAAAAAACTGTTGTCACTATCAGTGTGTCTGTGAAAAACTTTTCTGTTACAGACACACCGAAAAGAGGTTGCAAAAAGACACTTTCAATTCTGTTATGCTCAATAGCTGTTTTCGCTCAACCAAAGATCGGTTTTTTCGTTTCTGTTTTGCCCATGTCTTTTACTGACCGTTTTGCCGAGAGCCGACTTCCAAAGTGTCTTCTAAGAATGTAAGCGTGTTTGTGACTGGGATGCCTGAGTGTGTGTGTGTGTGTGTGTGTGAGAGAGTGTGTTTGACTCAGTCAACGATCTTTGTACATATGTGGAGTATGGAAAAATTTATTATTATTAACCTATCAAATGAAATGCAGAAAATATTAGTTTTTGGTAATTGCTTAACGCCTAAAAACCATATTTATTTAATTATGTTCATTGTACATAAGCACACCGACAACCACACTAACAAAACAAATAACACTTTTTGCTGACACTTTTTGCGTTTTGCTCATTTGAAGACAGTTTTTGCGTGAGCGCTCGCTCACAAGTGTCCCTCTCAGTTGTTATTGACGGTCTGTCTCGTTTGTTTTGATCAACCGAAAATGCTCAACAGAAAACACATGAGGGGAAAAAAGTGTTTTGCTCAGTGAGAGACCGAGTGCGCTTTGTTTTTTCTGTTTTGTCAGTGGGCTGATCGAACTGAAAAAAAAGTGTTGGGGGTTATTTGCGAGCTCTGAATAAAACATATTCTCGCCATATAAGCTCATTTCACATTACCTACTTCTCAATTAACCTATGTATACACTGAAAAAAAATCCGGGATTTCCGGGATCAATTCATGCCGAAATGGTAATAAAAATGCGTTGATCCTGGAATGGCATAAATCATTCCCGACAGGAACAATTTAAGTAAGGATAAGGATTTTCGAACTCAACTTTGTTTTATACGAGATAATATTCTAGTTGGGTAGAGAGTGATTATTTTTTATTTATATATTTTCTGATATTTTCTTACAGGCAATATAGATATTGTTTTTGCATTTCATAAAATAAAATATTTGTGTAATAAATATTACATATATATATAAATATGTTCCGCTATAATACTCATTCTCGCTTAGCCAGTTATCCACTTTTGATTGGGCAGAAATCGAATCGTCTTCATTGGCAAGCTGCAAGTAGAAAAATTTTAAGATTAAGCTGATTACTAATGCAGATAACTATAAATGTCTAGAAGCTTCGAACCATTTATCTACGAATTGTGGCAGGCGAAACACAAAAACATTCTTGATCTGGCTGCTATTTTGATATACAAATATAAGTCTACTCACTTCAGTCTGATTCCACCAGAGCAGCTTCTGGGAGCGCTTCTTTAAGGTCTTCAGCTGTCATAAGCTTAAAGTGCTCAAACTTAATACCCGCATCTGTAAATAATGGAAATAATGTGATGAATGTAATGAAAAATAAACAAAATACGTAATAAAACAAGTGAGAAAGTCGGTCAAGCCCGACTATAACATACTCTGTACCAGTTCATTTGCCCCCGACTATAATATAATTCATCTTAGGAGTCACGCGTTTATCGTGCAATATTTTTATTATACGCTCATCTCTAAGGTTCTCTCTCTCTCTCTCACACTATGGTTGCCTTTGTTCAATGGAAAGCTGTGGTGATGGGTGGGGGGGTGCGGGGTGTTAACGGGCCGTTTTTTGCTCATCGTTCATCCGATCTTTATCATTCCTTCAGCAAATCGATAAATAATTTTGATTACTAGATATCTCTAGAAGGTACGAACCATCTATCATCAAAACTGTAGGAGATATCACGTTTTTTCCGAATTGCGGGGGCGGGAGGGGGCGTGGCAAAAATTTAAAAAAAACTTGATCTGCCTGCATGTATAAGAAATATATGTTCCATACATGTCAAACCTCTATCTCTTACCATCTCTGAGATCTGTGCGTTCATACAGACGGACGGACGGACATTGCTTTATCGACTCGGCTGTTGATGCTGATCAAGAATATATATACTTTATAGGGTCGGAAATGATTCCTTCAAAGAGAGGAAATTTGCTTTAGCTCTCCGTTTGTTTGCTCTCTCACTCTCTCGATTGGTTGTTACGTACGAATCGTACATAAGACAATCCTTTTCGGAATGATACATGCAAACTCGTACTTAAAAATTTAATCCTACTGTCGGGATCAAATCACACTTTTTAGGCTTAAAAAATTCCCGGCATTTTTTTTCTGTGTACTAGGATGCTAGGGTCTAAAAGCTTATAGAATAAAGTATTTTTGAGATTTTTTCAGATTTTTCGGAAGACGTTTAGAGGTCGCACAAGTCGAATTTTCCCCAAAAACCGGATTTTCTGTACTGTTTTTGAATTATACTTATAACTTGGTCAAAAACCATGAATTTCTTAGCTTTCAATTCCACATTTTTAAAGAAAAATGTCCAAAGTTTTTTTTTATGAGCATAAACCTTAAGTTTTAACTATGCTTTTGCTCATTTAGGTACCATATATAACATTTTTTCGTAAGTTTTACATAAATTTTGTAAAAATCGCATTATAACTCTTAAAATTTCTATTAAAATTTAAAATACTAGTGATGCAGTTTAAAAGAGGGGTAAATTTAACAATAAATATAAAACTTGCCCTCACCGTTCTTTTGAAGCTTTGTACCCATTGCATGAAACTAATAATATCATCATTAATTACAATTTCATCTATATTGCAATTTTATTAAACAGTACAACATCGGATATTCTAAATTCTGCTTGGCACAACCTGCCGGAATATCTGAGAGGTCAAACCAGGTCCTGAAGATCAAATAAGAACCTTTTAGAATCGAAGATAGCTGCAGCGTTGTTAGCAATGATTCGGACGATTCAGACTATAAATCAGCAAAAAAAAATTAGTCCGCACAGAACATTCAACTTCTTCAAAAAAGCAACAGCTTGGTGCAAGGATTTAGTTGCCGTAAAGCTTCGCAGCGACTGATTGTTGCAAGTCCATTAAAAAATCGTTTGTGGGCTCAAATTATATAACAGTGCATTGAAACGGAAAAATAATTTCCGACTTAAAGCCCCATACGGACATCCGACGTTCGTAATTTAGCTAACTTCGTCATATGTTTCGTCACCGTGGAACATAAGAGTAGTGTGACCAGAATTAAGAAAAAATTACGCCGAGAATTGAAGTTTTTGCTATTTTTAGGTCACACTGCTCGATCATCTGTTTTTTTGGTTTGATGCCAAGTTTACTTATATTTGCAAGTGAAATTGGAGTAACTGCTGGTTGTGGCCCCATCCTCGATGCTGTCTCCCACCTGTGTTGACGACAGCATAGACTCGGAAATGCACTTTTCTATATCCACTGCAGAATTGTCCAGGCAATCAGCAGGAAGCAAGGGATCCGTTTGAAATGTCCTGTAAAATAGTGAATCTTTCATTCAATTAATTTACAAAAATATTATTGATCGGCTTAACAGTGCTTTGATGAGACATTCGGCAGAAACGACACTAATGCGCCGAATTCCCAATCAATGTTAACATCGTCCATAAAAGAAGGGCTATCTATTGGCTCACCACCGGCACTACCAGTCTTCATCTGTTTTTGCTCTTCTGCCATGATAGCGATAGCTCTCCCGCAATGACTTAAAGCCTTTTCGACAATCAGGGGGGTTGGTGGTGTTAACTGGCCGTTTTTTGCCCATAACTTGAGTATCGTTCATCCGATCTTTATCATTCCTTTAGCAAATCGATAAATAATTGTTTACAATTTTTGTTTACAAGGTATCTCTAGAAGGAACGAACGATCTATCTCCAAAACTGTAGGAGATATGAAGTTTTTTCCAAATTGCGTTGTCCCATACATGTCAAACCTCTATCTCTTACCATCTCTGAGATCTGTGCGTTCATACGGACGGACGGACAGACGGACATGGCTATATCGACTCGGCTGTTGATGCTGATCAAGAATATATATACTTTATAGGGTCGGAAACGATTCCTTCTCCCTGTTACATACTTTAGCACAAACTTAATATACTCTATGTACCTTCGGTACAGAGTATAAAAATAGAGGAAAGCTAACTTCGGCTCGACCGAAGTCTATATACCCTTGTAGGTTATATAATTTATAAAATTAAGGTTTTAAATGATTTTCGTCGAACATTCTTAGCTGAGTTATTTCCCAAATTCAGCTATAGATGGCGCCATTACTTTGACCATTTGCTTGCCAGTTTGTTATATGGCAGCTACACGATATATTCATCCAATTTTTACTAAACTTCCCAAAATTGTGTGGAAACTGATAATATTCATAATTGGAAAAGAGAAAGGAGAAAGACGCTACCATTGCAAGCAAAAAAGGTTTTCTCACTAGAACTACTTTTTCAACCGATCATTCCTAGAGCAGCTATATGCTATAATCATCCGATTTGGATCAAACTTGGCAAAATTGTGTGGTAGCATATAATACTGATAAGTAACAAGTTTGGGAGCGATAGCATTGTAAACAAAAAAGTTTTTCCTGCTAAGACTTTTTTTCAGAACTATATTTTAAATAACAGCTATACTATATAGTTGACCGATTTTCATCATACTTGGCGGAATTATGTGAAAGCATAGAAAACTTATAAATACGAGGTTTGGGGGCGTTTGCATTGAAAACAAAAAAGTTTTTTTCACTAAATCTAGTTTTTCGACCGATCCTTCCTATGATTTTATGGCAGCTATATGCGATAGTCATCCGATCTGGCCGGTTCCGAAAAATGTGCAGCGTATTTGTACCAAAAAACTTCGTGCAAAGTTTGGTTACGATAGCTTTAAAACTGACGGAGAAGATAACATAGATACAGACGGACGGACAGACGGTCGGACAGACGGACGGACAGACGGACATTGCTATATCAACTCAGCTCGTCATGCTGATCAAGAATATACACACTTTATGTGGTCCGTGATGCTTCCTTTTATGCGTTACAAACATCTGGACAATTTTAATTACCCTCTACAAGGGAATAAAAACATTAGGAGTTATTAATCGGGCTCTTTTATAAACATCTCAAAAATTGATGCCTTGCATGAATTTAATTCATTTATTTTGAGAGTATATACTAAAAATTGATACCTCTGCCAGTGCCCTCGATACGCTCCTCTCAATGATCTTAGTCTATTGAAGCAATTGTTACGTTGAAAACTTTTCTGGGGCATTAATGGTATCTATACGGGAAGTTTGCTGGTTGCAACAGGTTTAATTGAAAACACGCTTAAAAATAAACAAATTAAAGATTTGATTTCCAAAGCCAGCCTTACTTTTCATGCCCTTGTAGAGGGTATATTAAAAATGTCCAGATGTTTGTAACGCATAGAAGGAAGCATCTACCCTCTACAAGGGTATAAATAGAACATTTTAAAATAAATCTACAGCTTAACGGTCAAATACCACACTGTATGTGGCCGCGAAGCGCGACGGGCTATATGCTAGGATAAGTAAATAGTAATGGAACCGAGTAATGCACTATAGATAATGAATAAGTTCAGGCCAAATAGTCACATTATTCGCTGATAAGTGTGGGTAAATTTAGTATAAAGCCAGCGGTAACTTCCGGCATACCCTCAGAATTCTCTCCAGATGCACTGCAACATAAAACTACTGTCTCTCATATGTGTATTCTGTTCCCTGTTGGGTCTGACTTTGGCCGTTAGCGATCGTAAGTTTATTTAAAGGATGTATTTCATAATATTGATACTCTTTAACTTTATCCCTTAGAAATTTGTAAAATTCCTCCTTTTAAATGGTTTCCTGCGTGTAGATTACAGAATGGGCGATGAGCTGAGAGTCCTTAACGATGCACGGGACATCATTAAATAATTCTTGAATTTGTCCATTATATATTTTCGTACTGTCACAACCTAGGCTGCAAACCGGTCCGGAACCGAACCCCTGAGAACGGGACCATGAGCCAGGAACCTGAACCTGAACCCGAACCGGACCACTTTATCGAAAAATGAGGTTCGGTTCACCAATTTAATTTATTTATTCAACGATACATCCAGGCAAAAATTGGAAGTCTCTGCAATTCTAACTAAGCGTGAATGATTTTTGATGTAAAGTGACAAGATTAAGTGTGATGATGATGATAGATTATACGGAAAGAAACCGTTTGACCATATGATGAATTAACTTGGTTTTGATCGGACGGTATAGATCACAATTACTATCAAGTGATTTATATTATGCTTGGTTTTCACGCTGCGCAATTGTTTTAAAATCTTCAGCAAACACATTGTTTATTACTATCTAAGTGCACAAACATTCTTCTACTAGGAGTTCAGTACCAGTATTGGCAGCAGTATTCTCAGACCCGAAATATCATATTTTACTTGCAAAAAACAGTTGCAAAACAACTGACTCAACGTCTGATTGCGAAGAAGAGGAGCTTTTGAAAGCAATAGAAAGCAACAAACAAATATAAAATATCATAAAAACATCGACAAATGTTTTCTAAATTTTTGGAAAGGTCATTAAAACGAAGACTCAAAAAAAATATTGCCTTTACTATACTAGCTGTTCCAGTAACTCAGGTATCAGTTGAACGATCATTTTTAACCATTTAGTTTGTTCTTTCTGATTTAAAAGCTTGTATAGCTGAACAGCTTCTGGTAGATATAATGCTTAAACTAAGTAGTTCCTAAAAATTGTTAATGTCAGCAAATGGATTTGATAATTACAATAACATAAGTAGTGAATATTATGATTAAGTATGTGAATAGAGAGGTACATTAATTTTATTATCAACTTAGAATTAATATATCGAAAGCAGGTTGGAACTAAAATTTACCAACGTTAAAGGTTCGGAAATTTGATGTTCGAGGTTTTTGGGCTTTGGTTTTGGTTCGAACCTTGGTTCGTTGCACGTGAAATAAAATCTGACTTGTGTGTATTCTGTTTGGATTCTTCTTTGCGCCCAATTTTTGGTGCGTGGCTAGTGTTGCCAGTTTTGCTATTTTTCCCACCAAATATTGACTGTTAAAAATGATAAAACTTAGCAGAGGTTCATTTAAAATAGCTAAACAATGTCAAACAATTAGCTAAAATTGCAGGCTCCGGCAAAACTGAATAGATTCCGGCTTTCGAGCCCACAAAATAGCTATATCTGGTGGGAAAAATAGCTGAATTGGCAACCGGGTTGGTTAGATTGGCGCATATGTATATGTATAAGGTGAAAAATAAAAAGATCAATATATTTTGCGGTGTACATAAGTGTTTACATTAAATTCGTTATACATCTGACTGGAAGTATTGTGGTCTATGTGTATGTAATATAAATTACGCATACGTATGAATGTATACATATGTACATAGGTAGGCAAAGAAGTACTACATACAATAGCACGCTCTAATTCTTCACGTATTTAAATTGTTTTACAGAACCCAACATACATATATGTATGTATGTATTTTAATACCAGGGCTGCAAACCCAAAAAATTTTTCGGAACCTCGGTTCGAACCAAAATTTACCAACGGTTGAGGTTCGGAAATTTGAGGTTTTTGGGCGTTGCTTTTGGTTCGAACCTTGGTTCGTTGCACATTTTCCCAATATATTTAAAATAAGAATACAATAGGTATACACTTGACGCCTAGATACATTGTTAGTCCGCATTTACATGGTGAAGCAAACTTCATGAAGTTTACCATAACGTTTTTGATTGTAGGGAAGAAGTGTAGGGGGGCAGTCGAAGCAGGCAAAGCTTCATGGCAAGCTGGCAATGAAGTTTTTCGATATGTTTTTGTATAAGATGAAAAATTTGTGCCAGTTTTCTCTGTTTTAGTGTCTGATTATGTTCTGTACGAAAGGTACCGCCAGAACAAAGCATCTCAGACCCTATAAAGTGTATACAAATATTCAATTTCGCATGTGCAAAGTATATCATAGTCTGGCTTGACCGACTTTTCGTAGTGTTATATTTCTGATTGTCGACTCTGCTGTTACGTACATAGAAGGGTACCCAAATAAATTTAAATGTGTATTATAATTTTTTATACTCTGTACCGAAGGTACATAGAGTATATTAAGTTTGTGCAAAAGTATGTAACAGGGAGAAGGAATCGTTTCCGACCCTATAAAGTATATATATTCTTGATCAGCATCAACAGCCGATTCGATATAGCCATGTCCGTCTGTCCGTCTGTCCGTCCGTCCGTCCGTCCGTCCGTCCGTCCGTCCGTCCGTCCGTCCGTCTGTCTGTCCGTATGAACGAAGAGATCTCAGAGATGGTAAGAGATAGAGGTTTGACATGTATGGGACATATATTTCTTATACTTGCAGGCAGATCAAGTTTATTTTCAATTTTTGCCACGCCCCCTCCCGCCCCCGTAATTTGGAAAAAACTTCATATCTCCTACAGTTTTGGAGATAGATCGTTCGTTCCTTCTAGAGATACCTTGTTAACAAAATTATTTATCGATTTGCTAAAGGAATGATCAAGATCGGATGAACGATACTCAAGTTATGGGCAAAAAACGGCCAGTTAACACCACCCACCCCCCCACCAACAACCACAGCAACATACCCTAACCGTTCAACACAGGCAATCTTAGTGCGAGAGAGAAAGAGAGAGAGAGAAACTTAGAGAGCGCACCGCGTTGTGCGCGGGGTGTTAACTGGCCGTTTGACTCCTGAGCAAATGCGAGTGTAAGGGTACAGAGTATGTTATAGTCGGGCTTGACCGACTTTCTTTCTTGTTTTTTAAACCAAACCAAAAGCTTGGGTTCGGAACGGGATTGGGTTCATCTGTTTTCGTCCTCGTGGTTAGGTTCAGGGTTTGGTTCACAATAAAAAAAAAAAGACGGAATTCCGGGTTCGAACCGGTTTGGTTCAAAACCGGTTTGCAGCCCTGATCGAAAGGCAAACTATTCTTTTTTGTCCAAGCGAACCAAGGTTCGAACCAAAACCTTGGGTTCAGGGGTTCTAGGGTCCGCGAATCGAACCTGGGACTTAACAATGGGTTCAAAACCCCCGGACTGAATCTTCTGCGGAGTTGTATAGGTTTGCAGCCTTGGTGTAGATAACATAAATAGTAACCTACTGTACAGAGTATAAAAAGACTACCGCTCGAAAACGTTGCATTGTGAAATTTGTGTAGAAATTTTATCAGCATAGTCTCGTAAAATTTAAACTTTATTATTGTTAAAAATGACTAATCAATACCCTGTAGTTTTTTTTGTGCCTGGTGCTAGCGAAAGCTAAGCATCTGGTGACCCGCTCGGCACAGTATTCCCAGACGCTCATACAAATTAATCTACAGCTTAGGGGTCAAATTCCATAGCTATATGCTAGAATAAGTAAATAGTAATGGAACCGAGTAATGCACTATTGATAATGAATAAGTTCAGGCCAAATAGTCACATTATTCGCTGATAAGTGTGGGCAAATTTAGTATAAAGCCAGCGGTAACTTCCGGCATATCCTCAGAACTCTCTCCAGATGCACTTCAACATGAAACTACTGTCTCTCATATGTGTATTCTGTTTCCTGTTGGATCTGACTTTGGCCGCCAAGCCTCCCAGTCCTGGTAAGTTTATTTAAGGGATGTATTTGATAATATTGATGCTCTTTAACTTTATCCCTTAGCCTTTTGTAAAAATCCCTGGCTTAGTTGGTTGCCTGCCTGTAACTAGAATCTTTGATTGATGTAGAATTTTTGATTTATAAGTTTTGTATATCACATTTATTAAATCTCTATTCCGATTTTTTGTGCCATACTGATTTTCTGAAGGAAACAAGAAAAGAGAAGGTGCTATCTCACAACAGGCACAAAAAAATCAATAATTTCCTAATTAAAATCCAAATATAAATACTTAAACCAAAACACTTATTAATACCAGTTAGTTCATAGGTTATTTAGCTTTTTGGACTAACCTCACACGTACTCTCACCGATATGTCGACTTTCGGTTTGAATCTTCCCGACGCCCATTTGTGTGTGACCAGAAATATTCCGTATTTTAACGGTAACCTATAACAGTTGCCGGGTGTGGCGTACCAGTTGTATGTATGGCTGCTGGTGCGGGAGGCTGTGGGTTCAATCCCGCCTCGGACTATCTAATGGAAAAAGTTTTTTCTTTCTTTAGAAAAAAGCTTTTACACACCCGATCACCTTCACCAGCTACTAGCGCCAGCTGTGAAGTGTACCTAGCCATGAAAAATCAAAAATTCTCTAACTATTGCCGTTCGGATTCGGCGTTAAAACTGTAGGTCCCTTTCTCTTGTGCGAAAAATTATAAGCACACACGCCAAGAGATTGAGAGAAGCTTGGCCCTGGCCCTCCTGGACGTGCTGTTTAAGCCAATTTTACGTCTCGAAACCACTTTTTCCAAAATGGTAGCAAAAATTTTAATATTGACCATATATTTATATTTTCTCCCTTTACTTACTTACTCCTAATACCCACCATTTTGGACGGAACTAAGATATTTTTGATCGGCTAAAAAAAAAGAACTATTCAGTGGAAAAACAAAGTCGATTTTCGAAATTTTTACTTTGAATCCCCATAACTCCTCTATTTATTGAGCGATCCCGAATATCCTTAATCCTAAATATCCGACCAGAACTACATCAGTTCTTAACAAAACCCCGTTTTCATCATCACTTCCAGATAATCCGTTCGCAACAAATTCTTGCAACCATAGGCCAGTGTTTTACATTTTTGACCTTCTTTGAACCGGAATATCTTAACCAATTAACTATCGAACCGAAAAACCCACTTGTTAATATCACTCATAGTTATTTGGTAAATTAATTTTTCGTGAGCCTTTAAAAAATTACAAGGGTATTCAGTACCCTTAAATATTGTTAAGGACTTTAAAACATTCATATTTGCTTTTATTATTACCTGCGAACAACAAATTTTAATGTGTTTTTAAAGGTGGAGTCATTATTATTAAATCGAATCGGACAATTTTGCAACTAACTTCACTTTGAAGCCTCATCATTAGGCTCGTTTGGCTGATGTGTAAACAACATAGTTTTAGTGTGCTCAGAATATGTCATCTTTTGGACCATTAAAACACAATTTGCGAGAAATTATACTTTTCTGCTTTCATTTAAAGAAAATTGCAGCTAAAGGCCATCGAGTACTGCAAGAAGGTTATATACTCCAAGCACAAAAAATCATATGAGCCGCCCGGCCGTACGCCATAATCGACGCCAAAGCCAGCAGGTAAACACACTACAGTATCGTAAGTATAGCCCAGATTTATATGCAAACGCATATTTGGAATAAACTCATGCACATTAGAATAAAAAAAATATGAGCTTATTCTTTTTATATCCTTGTCCAGATGATTGTAACGCATAGAAGGAAGCATCTCCGACCACACAAAGTATAAAAATTCTTGATCAGCTTGACGAGCTGAGTTGATATAGCCATGTACGTCTGTCCGTCCGTCAGTCTGTCAGTCTGTTTCTATGCTATCTCCTCCGTCAGTTTAAAAGCTATCGTAACCAAACTTTGCACCAAGCCTTTTGGTACAAATACGCTGCATATTTGTCGGAACCGGCCGGATCGGATGACTATAGCAAAAAGCTGCCATCGGTCGAAAAAGTAGTTTAGTTAGAAAACCTTTTTTGTCTGCAACGCAAACATGCCCAATCCTCGTATTTCTAAGTTTTCTATGATTTTACATAATTCCACCAAGTTTTAAATTGGCCAACTATTTAGTATAGCTGCCATACAAAAGGTATGTCTGAAAAAATGTCTTAGTAGGAAAATCTTTTTTGTTTTCAATGCTATAGCTCCCAAACTTGGTACTGATCAATATTATATGCTACCACACAATTCAGCCAACTTTGATCTATATCGGATGACTAAAGCATATAGCTGCCATAGGAACTATCGGTCGAAAAATAAGTTATCGTGAGAAAAACTTTTTTGTTATCAACGGTATTTCTTTATTTATTTATTTGTTCTTCTCGCGAATTTTTTGCCATTTTATTAGAGTTGATATCTTGATCCTGAGCCATTTGGCGCATTTCCTCCAAATCCATGCCATCTTCGTTTACTGCAAAGCTTTTCAGGAAATTGACTAATTTGTTTCGATTGTGGCTGCGTAGCTCTATTTTGAAGTCTCTTAGATGAGATGCATGCCAAAGTGTTTACCCATGTCCTGAATAGATTTGACGCATTTCTTTTTAATTTTCCCGCTGGTTCTTCTAAAATCCTCGCCGTCTTTGTATGTTGAAGTTTTTCAGCTAACTTTCCTGCTCATTTCTTAATTTTTGGTTTCAATCTCCGACGAATCAATGGACACATTGGTCTTGGACATGCCAGGCAAACGCACTTTGTTTTAAAATGCTTGTGACAGATTAGTCAATGATGATGATGATCCTCCAGTCTGCTCTGTATCGTTCATCTCTTGTATTACTTTACGAGCTCGGAAAAATTCGAAACAAAATTAGAAAACTTCAATTTATAAAAGCATTACTTAACCGTGCAGGAAGGTGGAGCTATTCTTAACAAGCTCATTGACTGGAATTCAACGCTATTTTGCCTTCTGTTCTTCCTTCAACCTAGGCTGACTTTAACTAACGCTCTCGTTTATATTCGCAGTGCACAAATTTCAATATTCCCCAAACAAATGCAGCTAATATAATCTCATATGAAATGCCTTAAGCAAATTATCCGCAAGACATATAAGTGTCAAAAAAAAAAAGAAAACAACAAAAACAATGAACCGGGGAATGCGAATCATTTTGTAATATAATTTGTTTGCTGTTGCTGGAGGTGCGTATCCCCACACTTTTATGAGGCATTCCAGCATAATCAACATTATCCCAGTCAGAAACCTCCAACGAGCCGCCTACTGAACAGAACAGAAGGGAACAGGACATAACCAAACAGGCAACCCACCCGCAGAGCCTTTTGCCAAAAGCCACGTCGCATTATCATCTCATTGCACAGGACTTAATCCTGCGGCAAGTTATTAAAGCGTAACGCGTCGTCGTCGCCGTCGTCGTCCTTTAGCCAAAGTCCTTCTCCCCTTTTATTGTTCGCGCTGCGCTTAACTTGTTTCGCATTGAGGAAAGAAGAGCGGGAGCCGAGGCGAGGCGCTGCCTTAATGCTAAATGATCCAATATCCTGTTTCCTGCATTTGTCTGCAACGTTAAAAGGTCCTTTGTGGCCTCAGCTCGCCTCGCTATTATTTGCCTGGCCAACTTAAAGATGCTCCTTCTTCGGAGCACAATTATTTGCCAAGAAGAAAAGAAATTATGTTGTATCTTTTCTTTGCGCACGCCAACTTAAATAGCAGAATGTAAAGTTTTTAATTATGCAACTCATTGTGTCTAAGGCGGGGAGAGGAGGGGTACTTGTGCCGTTCATTTCATCTGCTAAAATGGCCGAAAAAGTTAAAATACACATAATTAGCAGTAGTTTTTAGTCGTTTACTTAGCGACAAATTTGTCGTTCCTCTTTTTTTTTTGGTAAAAAAACCTATTCATTGTATGATGTGTATCTTTCGGATAAAGCTTAGTTGCAGCCAAAAAGAAACCCGAAAAATAGGCCAGCAGTTTCTTAGTTTTTGGTGTTTAGTTTGGCACAAAAACGATGCGGACCAAGGCTCGGGCTAATTAAATGAAAATATTAGTTGTTAAAACAGAGGCATTTGAAATGAGCTAATGGAAAAGAAAGCTGATTTTCAGGCTAAGTATAACAGGATAGACAGTTGGACGAACAAAAGAGGATCAATTTTTCACATTTACCTAAGACGAAGAAACCATAAATGTATGATTGTCAGGGGCAATGGTGGGCTTCCCTGTAATAGTGTGCGCTAAGCTTTAAATGAGACCACCACGCATACGACAAATAGTGACAGAAACAGATAAATATATGAAAGTTACTCAGTTTTTATGTTCAGTGTTCAGACCCTCAGATGAGTTGCATGCCCAAGTGATAACCCATGTCCTGAATAGATTTGACGCACTTAATATACCGTTGTAGAGGGTATATTAAAATTGTCCAGATGTTTGTAGCGCATATAAGAAAGCATCTCCGACCAAACAAAGTAAATATACTCTTGATCAGCAAGACGAGCTGAGTTGATATAGGCATGTCCGTCTGTCCGTCCGTCTTTTTCTATGCGATCTCCTCCTTCAGTCTTAAAGCTATCTTAACCAAACTTTGCACGAAGCCTTTTGGTACAAATACGCAGCACATTTGTCGGAACCGGCCGGATCGGATGACTATATCATATAGCTGAAATAGGAACTATCGGTCGAAAAAGTAGTTCTAGTTAGAAAAACTTTATTGTCTTCAATACAAACGTGCCCAAACCTGGTATTTTTTATGCTTTCACATAATTCTACAAAGTTTTATGAAAATCGGCCAACTGTATAGTATAGCTGCCATACAAAAGATATGGCTGAAAAAAGTCTTAGTTGGAAACTTTTCAATGCTATCGCTACCAAACTTGTTAATGATCTAAACCTTATGCTACCACACAACTCTGCCAAGTTTGATCCAAATCGTATGAATATATCGTATAGCTGCCATATAAAAAACTGGTAAGCAAATGCTCAAAGTAGCGGCGCCATCAAGCTGCAAGGGTATATAAACTTCGGTCGAGCCGAAGTTAGCTTCCCTCTATTTTTTTTAATTTTATTTTCCCGCTGTTCTTTTCACATCACCGACTTTGTCTGTTGAAGTTTTTCAGTCAACTTCGTCTCATTTCTTATATTTTTGGATTAAATCTCCGACGAATAAAAATGAGTCAATGATGTTGATGATCCTCCAGTCTGCTCAGTATCTTTCATCCCTTGGTTTTCTTTACAAGCTCGGAAAAATATGAAACAAAATTAGAAGCCATCCATTTATCATAATTTTTATGCCCTAGTAAAGGGTATTATGATATTGTCCAGAAGTTTGCAACGCATAGAAATATTCATTGCCGACCCCATAAACTATATATATTTTTGATCAGGACGACGAGCTGAGTCGATTGAGCTTTGTCCGTCCGTCTGTCTGTCCGTCTGTCTCTCTGTATCTACGCAAACTAGTCTCTCAGTTTTGAAGCTATCGAGCTGAAATTTCGCACAGAGTCTTCTTTTTACTGCATGCTGCTAATATGTCGGAACCGACCGGATCAGATGTCTATATTATATAGCTGCCATAGGAACCATCGGTCGAAAAACGAGTCTTAGTGAGAAAAACATTTTTGTTTTCAATTTTATCGTTCTTAAACTCGAGCATTAATAATGCTTTCAATCAGATTTTCCAATTTTTTATCAAAGTCGGATCTTATAGCTGTCATAGAAACCATCGGTCGGCGAATGGGTCTTAGTGAGAAAAACTTTTTTGTTTTCAATGTTAGCGTCCTCAAATTCTGCCATTACTAATATTATATGCTTTTAAACAGATTTCCAACTTTTGGTCAAAATCGGATGACTATATGTTATAGATGCCATATGACCGATTGGTCGGAAAATGGGTCGTAGTGAAATAAACTTGTTTGTTTTCAAGTAAATCGTTCTTAAGGTCGGTGATTATTAATATATATCGATTTTAAATTAATTAAAAAAAAGTTGATCCACATCGGGTGACTTTATCTTATGGTTGCCATAGGACGGATCGATCAGAAAATGAGTCTTGGTGGGAAAATCTTTTCTGTTTCCAATTCTTAAACTCTGCGATTGTTAATTTGATATGTTTTCCAAAAGATTCGCGAAATTTGGTCAAAATCAGATTTGTCGTAAAATGGGTTTGAATTAGAAAATTTTTTGATTTTTATGTAAGCGTTCTTAAACTCTGACATTTCAAAAACAGCATTTGCAAGGGCTTAAAAACTTCGGCATAGACGAAGTTAGCTTGGCTTTCTCGATTTTCATTGTAATGTAATTGAAATTGTAATTTGAGATACATTTGCACTATATCTCTCAGATAACAAAGAATCACTGGACAATAGTTCAGATTTTTAATGCTTCATTTTTTTTGAACCGAACAGAAACCTTGGGTTCTGAACAGGTTCAGGTTCTAGGTTCGGTTCACAGTGAAAAAAATGGAATTCCGGTTTCAAATCGGTTCGCAGCCCTGCAAAAAATGTTCCTTTTGTAGCAACAGCTCTTTAGATCACCTTATCATATGATAGCAAGACAGACGGACAGGGCTAAATTGACTCAGCTAGTGAAGCTCAGCGGGGATGCTTTATTAAGCATTTTGATACGTCAATCAAAAGCCGAATGTTCCATATTTACTTATTATTGAAATCGTCCATTATGCCACTTAAGGAAATTGAAAAGGTAGACTCTAACTTCTATTTTATATACATGCATTGTGCCAGCTGATACGTCCCTTGGACGAGCAGAAGACTTAGACACAGCGGAGGGGGACCCTTTGAACCATAGCTCATGACGGTAGTGGGGTGGGTTTTGCTATGCCTAAGACTCGACGAACATAATTTTATTATTATAGAGTCCCTTCTGAGACTATACGAGGGAGCTAAGCTCCGAAAAAAACTAATCACGGCCAAAGCCACATTCCAAATTTAAAACGAGAGCGTAAGTTAAAGTCGGCTCTAACCGACTTCGATATACCCGTTACTCATGGAAAGAAATGTTTAATAACCTTCCTGTGTGCCTGAGGTGGGACAGCCGAAAAGTATGCAACATTTTTTAACTCGGCTATTTATCATCCGATCGTCCGATTGATGAAAATTTCAGGGCTTATAGACATTGCAAATATAAATGTATGTTTTAAATTTGGGTTCGATATATCAAAAATTGTGAGAGTTATTCAACATTTTTTATTGGGGGGTCGGGGGTGGGCGTGTCAAAATTTTGAAATAAACTTGATCTGCGTGCAGACAATAAGAGTCTACATTTCAAATTTGGTTGCTCTAGCTCTTCTAGTCTCTGAGATCAAGGTGTTCATACAGACAGACGGACGGATGGACGGACAGACGGACATGGCTATATCGACTCTGCTGTTGATGATCAATAATATATTATAAATACTTTATATGGTCGGAAATAATTCCTTCTGCCTGTTACATACATTTGCGGGACTTTAGTATACCCTTTAGTTCTACGAGTAACGGGTATAAGAATGAATATTTTGCACTGCACTTTGCTGGTTGATTGAGTTATTGAATGACTGGGCTTGGGGATTTGCTCTCACCCTTTTGGGGTATTTTTCACTGATTTTTCTGAATTTTTGGCACTAGAGTTCAATTCTGTTATTATCACTAGTTTTAGCTGCGGCTTTCAATGATGACGATGACGACGAAATTGACGATGGCAACGAGACGGAGCTGGCCAGCTGGGCAGCTGGTTAACTTCTGTCGAATCGATGATAGATAATGTAGATGAACCAAAGGTGACAAAAAGAAGATTCGTATGCGTCTTCAAAAAGAAAAAACGTTAGTATTGCAGTTTTAAAGCATAAGTCTTGCCTTTTAGACTCGTAATTTACCAACTTGTCAGAAGAATCTTCACTGAGATTTGTTAACCCAATCTTTATCCAAACAGATGGCGTCAGGTTTGGAAGTTCATTAATTTAGAAGGTTCAGTTCTACGTTCGTTTAGACTAGAAGATTTTGACCTTGAATAGAAAATCAAGTTAAACGATTGACACATACTTTGGGATTCCAAAAACTAAATACCAAAACTCAAACAAGAAAATAACTTTGCAAGAATCCACACCCAAGAGACCAACATTTTGGTGAATTAGAATAAAGCCCAAAATTCGCGGTATGCCAAAAGCTGAAGCCATCATAAATATCAACATCATCAACGCATCATGAAAATAATTTCCCTTATTTTCGTCTTGTCTTTGGATTTTCTTGTGGCGAGCTTATTATTTCTTTTATTTACATAATGTCTCCCAATACTCGTTTAGTAGGCTTCACTCTGTTGTCGCTTGTGTGCAATTTACATAACATGCTAACAAATTTTTCGTGTTCGCTTTATTTTCCTTTGGGTTGATCATCTGTTGGGTGGCTAAGGGAGATAATGTTTGGCGCGAGGCGTGGTTTATGTGTGCCTTGTCTTATTTGGTTTTTATGCGACGTGTGGGTAAGGAGGAGAAGGTCATGAAGATTTGATTGGCCTGGTGTAGTTGGGTGGCCCGTTAAATTAGCTGCTCGGATGGATAGGGAGGAGTAAGAATTTCGAAATGTGTTTATTAATAGCTTAAGGGGATTAGGGGTGTCGTGCTTGATGTGGCTAAAGCAGGAATTTTTAAATAAAGAAATTTAAATACATTTTTGGATTTGCAAAAGGTGTCTGGCTTTGATTAATCCTCAAACCTCAAAAATGTGAGATATGAAAACAAAGTTGGTTGTTTATTTATATTTCTCATGTTTTGTTGTGTCGGGACGGAGGCCTAAACAAAAACAGGATTTGTGTATTGTGAATCAAATTGGATTTGGCAGTCGAAGGGGGAGTAAGGATATGCTCTTAACTACGCTCTGCTGAATAGCAGAATGCAGCCACAATTGTTTATCTATATATCGCTTACATGTGGTATTTGACAAGGACCTTGTTGTTGGTTATTTGCCAGGATAACATCAACACACACAGATAGAGCCAGAGATTGAGGTTACAGCTGGCCTCCTCTTTTCACTCAGTTTTCATTGCGTTTTGATTGGATTTTTCTGTGTAGCCTCAATTAAGAGGCCGCCTTCCTGTTGTGCTGCTTTCTTGCTTTTCTATTTTTCTGTGGATATTTTATTGCTGTCGCAATGCTTGTTTACTTTTGACGCCGCCATCCAACTGCACTGCGATTGCGGTCTCAGCCCCCTCCTACCTCCTCCTCCTGCTGCTGCTCCGGGACCTTTTGTCCGGCTGTCAATATGTCAATTTCGCTGCCTGCTCCTTTCTATGACAGAAATTAAGTTGCCATTGTCGTCATTCGTTTGCGTTTCATTTTTCGGCTTCGATTTGATTTCATTTCGATTTCGTTTGCCATTTCTGTGGTGGTTGCTGTTTGATTTTGATGGCCTTCAAGTGCGGCAACATTATATTTTTATTAAATGCAATCAGCAAATTTTTGGTCGTTTCGTCCTTTTTGTGTTCATGTTGATTAGGATTGTTAAGGCAATTAAACTCATATGTCGATTTTTTTACACAATTATTTGGAAGGGAGCGGTCCAGGGGCAAGGCATACCGAAATGTTGGTACACTCTTAGTACAGTTGGGTTAACAGCGCAGCTTGCTGAGAAGCACAGTTGGGTATTTTTATGGCGCCACTACTTGCATTAAACAATGAGGGATTCTCAAAATTGACCAATAGAGACGCCACTACTGCCAGGGCGGGGGAAGTATCTTTCTTTTGGTCATAACTTGAGTATCGATAAATAATCTTGATTGCTAAATATCTCTAGAAGGTCCGAACTCTATCTACAAAACTGTGGGAGATTTGAGGATTTTTCGAAGTTGCGGGGGCGGTAGGGGGCGTGGCAAAAATTGAAAATAAACCTGATCTGCCTGCAAGTATAAGGTGTTCATATCCCGTTCATTTCTAACCTTTATCTCTTACCATCTTTGTGATCTGTGCGTTCATACACACGCTCAGACTGACAGACAGAGAGACGGACATGGCTATATCGACTCGGCTGTTGATTCTGGTCAACAATATATATACTTTATAGGGTCGCAAATGATTCCTTTTCCCTGTTACATACTTTTGCACAAACTTAATATACTCTTAGTACTCTTTATGATCTCTATAGATTCTCTTGGCTAAAATTCTGCAAAACAGATTTTCCGCTGTATCTAATAAACAAAATTTGATGGAGTATGACCAATTTCGGAATTAGCGCACAAACCAAGTTCTGATTTTTATCCGTGTCCGTACACTCTAACTTCATCTAACTTCATCAACATTTGAAGGAAATTATCATTAAAAAGTAAATGTCAGAGATAGTTCTTTCAGCCCATAATAAATATTCCACCATCCAATTTTATTTTCTGTGTTTTATTTGTAATTTAAAAAAAACTTCTTAGTGGATCACCTTTTTATACCCTTGTATTATAATTTTGCCCAGGAATTTGCAACGCATAGAAATATTCATTTCATTCATATCGAGCAAAATGCGTCTCGGATATCAACTCGAAATGCTAGTCAACTGGCCGCTATTCGCGAAGAAAATCTAGCATCTCGACAAGAACTTTTAAGGGTATAAAAACTTCGGCATGGACGAAGTTAGCTAAGCCTTCTCGTTTATAGTTCTCTTGGGCATATCTGAAAATCTAAAAATGCTTATGGCAAAAACTTGTCTATCTGAAACCTTATTCTACGTTGTCGAAATTTTCTGCATCTGTGATTTGGGTATTATTCAAAGAATTAATGTAGCGTTTAATTCGATAGCGAGATACATTTTTAACCTGACCTTATTTCTATATTTACACATAAAATTTTTAAATGGACTTTTGAATCCTGAATAAATCTGAAAACTCTCATCTTCATTTATGAAATTATATTCAAGTGTCAACCCAAATATCTTTTGATAAATTCAAATTCGCATCATCAACAGGAACAAAAAATTTAATAACTCCACGGAGAAAACTAGCTGCTGCAGAAAAGCATTTTTATATTTAGGCGACTCGCTGCTCAATCGACCACCCCCCGTTCCTTCAATACATATTAATATGCATAATACTATACTAAGGAAAAAGTTGCAATAGACATTTTTTAAAAACCCCCTTGGAAAAATCTTTCGTAGGCCGCTAAGGGTATACTTAACTAAATACTTTTATATGTGTGACCAATGTTAATTTATAAGACTCTGTCTAATTGTGTTGGGAAAACAATAAACCTTATTCTAAATCAGGAATGTTCTGCTCTGCACAGAGAAAAAAGAGATAAATTTTATGTTACTACGACCCTTATTAAAATGAACTTTTTAAAAATAACAATTTTTATACCCTTGCAGAGAGTATATTAAAGTTGTTTTGATGTTTGTAACGCATAGACCACATATAGTAAATATATTCTTGCTCAACTTGACGAGCTGAGTTGATATAGCCAAGCCCGTCTTTCCGTCCGTCTGTCCGCCTGTATCAGTGCGATCTCCTCCGTCAATTTAAAAGCTATCTTAACCAAACTTTGCACGAAGTCTTTTTGTACAAAGACGCTGCACATTTATCGGAAATGGCCAGATCGGATGACTATATCATATAGCTGCCATAGGAACTATCGGTCGAAAATGTAGTTTTAGTAGGAAAAACTTTTTTGTCTTCAAGTTTTCTATGCTTTCACATAATTCAACCAAGTTTTGTTAAAATCGGACAACTATGTATATAGTATAGCTGCCATACAGAAGATAGTTCAGAAAATAAGTCTTATTTTTGAAAAACTTTTTTGTTTTCAATGCTATCGCTCCCAAACTTGTTACTGGTCAATATTATATTATTACACACAATTCTGCCAAGTTTGATCTATAGCATATATCTGCCATAGAAACGATCGGTTGAAAAAGTATTTCTAGTGAGAAAAACTTTTTTGTTTTCAATGGTAGCGTCTTTTTACTTTCCAGTTATTAATATATTTTGGGTTCCCCCACTGTTTTAGGGAATTTGGTCAAAATCAGATGAATATATCGTATAGCTGCCATATAAAAAACCATCTATTGCTGAGTTTGGGAAATAACTCAGCTAATTATGTTCAACGAAAATCATTTAAAACCTTAAAGTATATAAATTATACAAGCTGCAATGGTATATAAATTTCGGTCGAGTCGAAGTTAGCTTTCCTCTATTTTTTCATATCATTTGGAAGAAAATAATGTCATTTATATAAATTGATATTGAATAGTTTCAAAATAATATTTAAAATGTAATAATGATATGTTAAAAAATAACGTTTTTAACATATCAATTTGATATATTTTCATATCGGAGTAAAATTGATATGAAAAAATATCAATTGTTTTCTCAGTGTGTAAGTAACAACAATGCTTTGGACAGCAGCTTCCAACATAAGTTTTTAAAGCAAACGATAACTCTATCATTGTCCAAAGAGCACATCGCTCACTTTCTTCAAGACTGGCATAACTCAAAAAATACGATTTTTTACTTAATGAGGCAGAAATATTCTGTGTTTCGTGTTCTTCATCCTATTTTTTAAATGAGCTTTAAATTATTAATGGTTTACTAGATTAACTCGAAATAAAAATAACTATTTTCTTTGGGTTGAATCCATTGAGAGCTTTAAGCGCGTTTTTCACAAAATCGATTATGTTCAGTTAGGTCAGTCTTGAAGCGTTCCAGTCTCATCATGAATGGTTCAGACTATATTTGTAGGATTAAGCCACCTAGCACCAGCCACCTAGCAATCACAGTCCTTAAATTAGTATGAATTATGCTGAATGACCAGTAACTAAGTCGAATTTAGTAAATGTGAAAATGTATATTTGAAAAAAAAACCTACAAGCCGTGCACCAACAGGATACAATTGTTTTGAGAAGATATTTCGCTTAAATCAGCTTATATTTGTAAAAATATTTGTGTATTTGTTTGTGATATTTCTTCTTAGTGCTAGAAGAACAGGACTTATTTGGAAGTATTAATCAATATTACAATTACGAAGGCAACAGTCGATTCGGTTATTAATTTAAACTAAACATTTAACATTGAATTCCACACATTTCACAATGTTTTTTGGGAAATTGGGTGAAAACAATGCGTTCCTATTTTAAGGTGCTTAAAAATTGAACTTTTTGAACAAATGGAGGCTTTTAGAATTAAAATCGCATTCTTTTTTTCTGTACAAAATACGGGATATTGATTGTAATTGGTCTTCTTAAAAAATATATTTTCTTATTCATTATTGCAAGCATTTCTTAAGAGAGGCCTGCCATACTTGACCTTGGCCTAAATAAAAAATATGTTTATAATTTAACCATGAAATGTGGGTATCGTGTCGTAATGGCTAAATATGGTGCATGTCATTGGATCACCTGTGGATTTGAGTATGGTAGATTTATTCAAGTTTGTGTAAAATATAAATATTTTAATTGAAATTGCTTTGCTTGGCTTTGTTTTCGTAGGGAGTTTTGCAGGTAAGTAAAATGAAGAAAATATCTGCTAACTGCTGCTTATGTACCTTTCATGCAGATTGGTGCTGCACATCCTGTTGGACATGAGTAGAAGATGATAATATAAAACCATATTCGTACAAATAAAATACCTTAAATTACTTTTTTTTTCTGCTTCATAACTTGGACAATTTATTTGCAGGAAATGTTGAACAAATCGTACCAGATCATTGAACAAACTGACCCAAAAGGACAATCGACCCTCATAATAAACAAGAATTACGATAATTTTGTAAATCTTCCAAACAAAAAGTAATTGCAAATGCACTTGAACAGGAAACAAACAAAACTGACCAGGCTAAGTGCCTCCATGCGGGACGCCTGCACATAAAAATAAAAATGTCAGAGACTATCGATCGGGAAAGTGAAAAATTATTAAAGCGCATTTGACGCATGCGTTACGAAAAATAATGTTTTCCTAACTGCGCAATGGCAGCAGCAGCAGCTGCTACTGTGTGTGTGAGCGTGCCGTGGCACACCCTAAAGCCGTTGGTGAGGAAAACTCACCCTAATCCCCAGCATCATTATCCTTTTTGGGGTGAGGTTGCAAACGCAAATGTGTTAATTCCGCATTCGCTCTTATCAATCTGCCACTCGACTTTAACATTTGTGTGCCACATGGTAGAGCTGTTGCCTCTACCATTTCCATTATGAATTTGTAATTTATGCGCTCTGCTCTTAGGCATTATGAAAACATCAACACACGCGGTGCAAATCAAGCAATTATCATTAAAGATATTCTACATAATTATCGGACTTTTGGGATTTTTAGGGTTTACGGGAGGGTCTTAATGGGTTTTCGGGGGGTGGATGTGCAGCAAGGGAAATTTAACTTTAAACAAGAAAAAAAGAGGCACGCGATAGTTAAGATCTGTGTGAAATTTGAGACTTAATGAAATGCTCGATACTATTTTGGCCGTAGAAATGCAAATCCATTGAGAGAAGAGTTATTGGGATCGATATGTAAGAATTGTTGTAGTAAACAAAAACAGGGAGTTTCAGCCAAAAATGAGAAATGGTTAAGAACTAGATTAAAAATAGTACGTGGTGTTGCACATTTTATATAAAATATTTTTATCAGTGTTTGTTTTGACATCACAGAAGAACAAGCTCAAAATATATACAACATTAAATTGAGAAGTCGGTGACTTTTAAATAATGGACAGGGTTTATATTTGGGTTGATGCTTGTTACCAATTTTTATTTGGGTTCTAAGATCCTCAAATTCAAAGAGTTTTTTGATAGAACGCTTATGTGCATGTTTATTCATCGAACAAAACTCAGCGTTGAATGTAATCAGAGTCATACCGGAAAAAACATCGATCGGTTAAGCTAGAGTTTTTTGATTACGAATTTAAGACCATTGCTCTCTCTCTCTCTCTCTCTCTCTCTCTCTCTTTTTCCATATCTGTCAGCAGCGCCGTCTTAGCCTATGCGTCTTTGCCAGAGTTTATTCATACGAGTTGATTTTCGCTCACTGTAATCAATCGTCGTTGAGCCAAAAGAACAAACACCCGAACTGATTGGAATGAAGACGAACATGATTAAAATAAGAGTGCTAACAATAGGATTGAATAAAACTCAACGGAGAACATGTTGGATAAGCAAGTTTGATTCATAGAGCGAAAAGTCAGTTTATTCGGGTGTTGATTAATGTATGCGCGTTTTGCAGTCGAACGAAGCCGTTCTCTGGTTCGGACTTTAACATAATATTGTCTAATACTTCTCTGATGTGGTCACATGGTTGGTTAATCGTCGAGTGTCAGCAATCGTGGCACCCATCGTGCGTATTGCTATTTTATGTCCCAATATGGATTTAAAATGCAATGTACCCGCTCAGTTGAGATGCCAGCAGCCTCAGCCTTCTCAAGTACTTTCGTTTTAGGGTCATACATTATGATTCTATAGATTTCCTTAACAGAACTTTTAACCATTGAATTAATAAACCCGTTCCTGGGTTTTGGTGATGTGATTTTATCTGCAGGAAATAACGCTTTATAACACTGTGCAACACAAAAAAGTTGATCGAGTCGAGAACAACAAATTCTGAAAGGCTATGATGGTAGTACAAAAACCTTCGCTGGGATTGGTCTGGTTAGCTTTTGAAGTTTTACGCTTCTGATTGGGATTTGCAACTCCATATCTTGTAAACTATTCGGAATTTCGCTTGGCTTGGCTTATAAAACATTCTTAAGTAGCTTGTCAAAAAAGTCACATCTTTATAATCAAAATTACAAAAATGTTGTGAAATCAAAATTTTTTCCCCTTATTTCGTAGTGTTTTTTTAACTTTGTCTTGAAAACTGTAACGAATTTGACTAAGCAATACAGGACAAAAACGTAGCTTATGCTTAAATAAACAAACGGTTGGAACATTCCAACTTCATTGGATTGGCTGTTTATATAGTGTCAGTTGTACATACTTGTGGGCCTATAACTAAATGAAATAGTAATTAAATAAAGTTGTTTCATTGTAGCTGTTTTTTTATTTTGGCCTAAGCTACAACTTTGTGCTGTATTCCAAATTTGTAAACTTGGTTTTTTTGGGCAACTTTTGTAACTGTGAGCATGAAGATGTAATTTTTTTGATTTGCTGCAAAGAAATGTTTTGTATTCTAAGCCAAGAGCAACAACTTTGTAAAAGATATAAAAGCAAGATTCAAAATAGTTAGTTTTTGAGTTATAGAATGGTAAATCCTACTCAGAAGAAGAAGAATAAAATTAATACGGCAACTAATCAGACCAAACGCAGACATGGTTTTTATACTACCATCACACCATTTCAGAATTTTTTGGTCTCGACACGATCAACTTTTTTGAGCTCAAAATGTATCTATTTCGGTTTTTCTTTATTTAATTCTCAATGCATCTTTACCTTTCTTAACGATTTTTTGTACCTAATGAATACATATGGATAAAAAAAATTAATTGACAATTTTTTGACTTGTTTAGAAAATAAGCTTAAAACAATGTAATCCATCATCCATATAAGGAAAATCTCCAAGTCAAGAATTAGAGACCAACAATCAGAATCTAAAATTAAAATCCATTTACCCCATGAATAGTTTAGGTTGTAAAAAATGCTATTGTCTTTAACTTAACCCCTTCATCCTCTAAATGGCCATGTTTGCTTTATCCCCGATGTCTGGGGTAGACTATCAAGAAGCAGAGCTAAAAACAACTAAAACCAAAGCTTAGTTAATGTGAGCACTTTGAGCGGTGTCAACACGACTTCTAACCAAGCTGCGTATCGCCCTGGGAAATGTGGCTACTTAGGTGGCAAAGAGAGGACCAACGACATAATCGGCTTAGAGCAATAAATTTTCATGGCGCGGCTCTGGGCAACAAAGTTGACAAAATGACCAACAAAATGCAATGATTTTTAGTGAGAGCTGGAAAAAAGAAGAAATGTATGATGCATTTTATTCCGGTTCCAATTTACCACAATGATTAATCACCCATTTGCCTATACCATAAAAAGGCGTGTTCATCCCCTCCTTTGATTTTTGGTTATTTTGCAACATAATATTTGTCATAGTCGATAATTTAGTTGTATTTTTTTAAGGGTTACTTTTGGCAATCTAGTAAAAAATAAGAAACACATCAACTGCATATGGTGCAGCACAGTTCAAGTGCAGTTGTTGTTCTCTTTCAGTGTCAGGGTGAGGTTGAGTTTATTTTTTTAGATATTGTACAGTTGTGGGTCGCACACGATTTCCCATGTTTGTTTGTTTAGTATTGCGATCCGGTGGGTTGTGTTTTTTTTTTGCTGTTGTTTGATTTCGGGGGTGGGTTTGATATGAAATTGTGGTAAATAGTTACGGGTAGGTCAGTAAGTAGGTGTAAAAAGGCGAAATGTGGTTGGGTTGTGGTGGGTTAAGGCGGACGGACTGGTGCTATAGATAAAAAAGAAGTATTATGGTTTTGTAACTCTATGAAAACAATACAGACTATTGGCCTTAAAATTGTAACGTGTCTTCGTCACTTGTTGGAGCCCTCATACAGAGCCCCTTACAATGATTTGGTTATATAACAAATAAGTTGCATTATTGCGGTCTAAAATGCATTAAATATTAACTTTAAATTATTTTTAAAATATGCTTTAAAAAAATTTGCAATATAATTGTGGACACTTGGCTTTGTGAAGCTTTCTACTTAGGATGCGGTCTTTTCAAATTTGTTGGCTATACTTGGTGTGTATGTTGACTGCACCCAGTTGCTGTCGTTGTCCAAACAACAGATGCAGTATAGTTTGTTGTAATAAAATATAATCTGATTTTAAAAAAACCCAAATAAATTTTCAAATCGAGCTCGAATAACAAGATAAAATCAATCCCTTGTGTTGTTGAAATAATCCTTAATCGAGCTAAGGTCAAGCTCTCTGGAGCTTAAATCTGGATCAAGACAAGAATTTCGGGATTGAAAAATCCGTACTCAAGTCAATCCTACTTGGTTTGGTGCCCAATATCTTTTACAGATAATTGCGCTTAAAAGGAACTAATTCGGAGTGACTATAAGTTACTAGTTCTGGGTGACCATGACTTAAGATTTATATACAGCCATGTTCTCAATTTCACTTCTTTTTTAAAAGTAAATCGAACGCAATTCCGCTTCGGTTTCGTTGTTGTGTTCTTAAATCCGTATGAAATTTATCTCTTTTTACTTTTTGGAAGCCACTGGTCCAAACGAGATTGGCCCTAGATCAGCGACGCTCACCAGTACCCCCTGGGGGGCGACACATTTCGCTATATACACATATACGAGCCGTACGCATGCCGAAGCTGAGGAGAAGAGAGCAAAAAGCCTTTCAGTCGCTGGCTAGCCTTTCATGCGGTGAAGTCGAAGCAAATCCGCGGCGCTTTTTTTCGCACGCCAACCACGAGCCGAAGTCAGTCGTGTTTTTACGCAAACGCGAGCCGAACTCATGATTGTGTGAGCCGGTAAACACTGAATTGCAAGTAAAACGGCTGTAGTCTGGGGAGAGCTTTCTTGCTCACCAACACAAGCACACTTTTTGTCCTCTCCATTTGGCCGGCACTGCACTAGATACATAAGAGAGAATCCACAATTCCAAACGAAACAATCGAAAATGGAACAGTCGAAGATGAGAGAGGCAGACTTTTGGGTTTCACTTTTCGGTTTGGCTGGGCAATGCCAAATTCTGGACTCATTAAACAAAAAATTGCTTGTAAATCAATTAAAGACTAAAATGCAAATCAAATTTCACAAACAATTTCTAAGTGGACTAAATTCACTTTATGTATATCTAGCAACTGTTCGAGTGCGTAATTTGGCATTTACTTTTCATTCCACCGACCATCAAGCAATACTTTTTAAGACGAACTACTTTTTCGTTTTAGTGTTGCGAGAAAACGAATCAATTCCACTTTGGAAAAGTTGCCGTGGAAGTGGAATTGTAAACATGCCTGATAGATAAAATTAAAACTGAAAAAAGAAACAGTATTAAAATATATAGACGTACAGATGGATAAATAGATTTGGATATATGTATAAACTCAGTTCATGCTGATCAGAATCACCCGGCACATTGAATAGAGGTACCAAAACAACCTTTCACAGCGGTCACTGCTTCTCTTTGGTTGTGAGAGGAGAGAACCACATTTTTTTTTGTTTTTTTTTCCTCTCAGGTCTAGCTGGGCCCTTTTGGCAAAATTCACGCAATCAAAAGGTCTTCTTCGTATGTATGCATCGGTGTGTAATGCTCGTCTAACAATATGAATGTATGCGAATCTCTCGTTCTCTCTCACACTGACTTTCTCTCTCTGCTTATGCTTAGTTCTAGCGCACGCAACGTTTTGAACAGAACATTTAACATTTCGGTCTTCGAGTAGCACACATTTTATGACCGCTTGACTGACATGGGCCTGTTATTTGGTTGCAGACAGCCCAATCACTGCTGTGTGTTCAATCACAGACACTTAACAGAGAGCGCGATTGCAGCACACATTCGGTTGAGGGAAGCCCGAGCCCGTTTTGTTTTTGTTCTTTAGGTCAGTGACGTGAGCAGAGCGAACTAAAAATATGGTTTAGAGTTATTTACGAGCTTAGGTATATACTTTAATTGGTCGAATTTGCGTTTCAAATATCAGACCAATTTAATTATATACTCCTGAAGGGTATGTAAAGAAAGGACACAAACCGCTTCAGTTTAGTGGGGTTTCCAGGCTTTAGAAATTTTTGGTTAGAGCAGTTGATTCACTCTTATTAGACTTTCATGACTGATCTCGGCTTTTAAACATTTCTTTGAAATTTCTTACGAATAAGCACAAATACAAATCGATGCTCTGTTTTCTTTTGATATCTCAGAAGCCAATTTCCTTTTTAGTTGCATTTCTTTTGGCGGTCACCTTCTTAATCGTTTCTTAAGCGAGATACATCTTAACTGAAAATTATATCTTTTCCGCAAACCATTTCGCGTGTGGAGACTCAAGTCGCCGACCTGAGCAATGCATTTTTAGGCTTTAATTATTTTGGAAGATCTTTCAGATGATCGATTTTTTTTTACTATACTCGGGGTTTGACTTTTGCTTAGCTACACATCAAGCCAATCCAATGCAGAAAACTAGACATTGCCCAAATTTATTGAAATATTTGGAAACGTATCCAATATGAGCATATGCTGTTGAAGCCACATTAAAATACTCGCATTATCATTCAATATAGCTCGACTAATATGCATAAACATTATTAGTTCTGCTCGACAAAACTAAAATATGTTGAGCGTACCATTTACTTAAAAGTCGACCCAAAAAAAAAAACATGTATAACAGATCAAAACGAAAGCACATCAAATTATTGTATTCTATAAAACATTATACATACCCAAAGCAAGCTTTATGGAATAAAATACGTGATTGAAACGAATCCAACATTTTCTTGTGATGCATCATGGTGAAAAAGGCTCTGAAACTAATTTTCACACCATTCTTGAAGCTTACAGTTCGTTCCGCAGATCGGTCTTTAAAAATTTTCGAACCCAAGCTATTTGTTCGAAACATGGTTCATAACTTAGTGAATGTTTGGAAAATTTATGAAATTCAAAGTTATGAAATAGTATATGGATACACTTCTTCACATCCACCGATCTAAAACTTAACAATTTATTTGACGGTGAAATTGTTGAGAGTATTATCAATGTTCTGAAAGAATATTATAACAACCAAGTTTAGATTCGGCAGGTTAGCAATTTATAAGGTTTGATATTTAAATTGAGTATCCTAGTTTATCAAAAGTGTTTGAAAACAGACAAATTAAACTTATAAAAGTTTACTAGATTTTCACATTTTCTATAAGTCATCCCCTCCACAGATCGAACCCATTCTCTGTGAAATAATTTATTCACATACAAAGGTGTATATTTTGCACCTGGATTCAAAGAGTCAGTGGACCGGGTCTGAGATAACAAAGCCACACACAAAACTGCAAATGGCATTGTCAGGACATCCTATTGCCTTGGCCAAGGATAATACGTGGATAATTTATTAGCTATCGACCAGCAGCATCCAATGACAACTGCAAAACGTCATTACCCAACAAGGAGACGGAGCATTCGGGATAAGCAGCAAACGGGATTTGTTTTGGATGCGGGACGAACAATGGACAAATGTTTAAACTAAACACAAAGGCGACCATAATAAAAGCATAATTGCATTTTTACAACAATCTAGGGAACGCAAGGATGCAGGACCCAACACTTTTATTGACAGTTCACACCAAGGACATATCCCAAGAGTGAGAAAGAAAATTAAATTTTTATCTAATATCTCACAGCAGGCGCTCGTTTCTTTATTTTTGCAATATGAGTCGCTTCAAGGACCTTCCAGGAAGGGAACACACAACGCACCCAACACGCTGTCACTTTTCACACCAATTGCTGGCCAGTGTCCTTCAGTCGTACATTCATTTGACTTATCCCCGGAGAAAAGAAGCCAGGAACAGCAAGGACACGCACTCAGCTGGAAAAGAGCAATTAATGTCAAACAATGGGGAGTTTTTTGGACACACACGCGACTCAAGGATGCACGGACCATTAGATCAAACAACCTTGTGCATAATTAGTCCAGCGACCCGGGATGGGTTGCCAAGTCAAGATCTAATTGCACAATGCACATGGCCTTGAGTAGATAATTGCAGTTCCATTGCCCAGTTTGACTTGTCCTTGTTTGTGCTTAACACGCGCCGCGCATGCGCAAAAAGTCCCTGGAAAAGGCGAGTGCAAGTCGCAGGACCAGGCGTGCGCTGTTGATAATAAACACATAATGCTAATCTGCAAGGTCAGCTGAAGGTTGATGGGTTTTCCTTTCGAAACAAAAACACATAAATTAAGTAGTAATGGCCCGAGGACCAAAAGGTTAAAAGCCTGCAGAGTTCTAGATAAAATAGTACATAAGCTATACACAATTTTCTCCAGCCAAGATAAAACCATTGAGAAACTACACAAGGACAAATCATTAAGTACATAGATAAGTTCAATGAGTGAAATAAGACAGTTTAGTTTATGATGCATAGAACCCACGTGCTATGCTACAATAAAAATTTCCAAAGGAGCTTCACGGAAATAGGATTTTAAATGGGTTATTTGAAGGTTGGGAAAATTTATTCAATCGTTAATGAGTAATTGGCAACAAAGAGTTTTACCACTTTTCTCTATGGGTCATTGAATATGTTAGAGCTAACAAGCGGTAGATTTATATTCAATTTTAGAGTTTTAATAAACCTCATATCTCTCACATTTGTTTAGGTAGATTGTTCGTGCCTGTCAGACATATTTATTAATCAGCTTTATTTATCTATCCATCACGTTTGGCGACGATCAGTTAATTATCTTACTACACTATTTCACATAATGGTACTTTTTTTGTTTCCTGCTTGAAATCGATGTTTTTCTCATGCGGAAAAATAATTATATAATGTTTAAAGAATTATTGTTTGCTCTTTCATACTCGATTTTAAACCACTTTCGGTACCGTTTCGATCCAGTACTGTACTGTACTATACTGTAATAAAGTATGTAGAAATTCTGTACCGATGTTCCTCAAAACTAGAACTGAAATGTGGAATAATACAAAATTTTTATTGGAAAATGCCCAAAACGTATGATTTCTTCAAGACACTCGGCTTTTCGGGACGGATTGGTTATAGATCGGGACCGTTTATTATATTCTTAAATATAAAATCTGATCAACTGCAGAGTCTAGTGAGTGTAGGTGAATCTGCATAAGTCCGAATTCATGGTATTTAGGAAAAGATGAAGACTATCGACTTCGGTAAGATTGGACCTACAAGAGAAAGCAAGAAAAATGAACGTCTGAATTTATATTTCTGGAAGTCCCTACATTTCATTTAACAGTCAAATGATTGCTAACTATTGTCAAGCAAGTGCACTGTAATTAAACTTTGGCCCAAATAAAGTTAGTTTCACCTTCTCGTTATTTTTAAATTAACTTCAGTTGATCGCTAATGGCTCGAAAGTACAAGAAGGCGCGACGTGACATTGAGTATCAAATGTTTAATGCAGAGTTCCTCAGCGATAGCCCCTGGGGCACGAACATACTCGCCAATTCACACCGAATGCTTGCCGAAGTCATGCATTACTGTGTTTTAGAGAGAGACACAGTCACATTTTCGCGCTCTCTGCTTGGAGAACCCTGGTTTAAAGTAAAATGTTGACTCAACAAATGTGCTATTAAGCGTTAAGCTAGGTAATCAGACACTGACAATTTTGTCAGAGCCCATCTAATTACATTGCTCTGACAATGCGCTATTGAAAATTGTCAGAGCTCATTGTCAGAGCGAGTGTTGATAGCGCTCTCTTGCACCGATCTGTTCATTGATTTCATCTATCACTTTATTGAACGGCTATTTCCAAACGAGCCAACTACGAACGTCAACGAACTAAAAACCACATCTAATAATAATTACATAAAAGCTCTTTGAATTAAGAACAGTATTTCCTACCTATTTCATAATGAATAACTCTACACATAGGGAAAAACTTACTTAGATAAAAAATTGCCTTTAACTTAAAATAAGAACAAGATTTCAAAATTTTTGAGAACAAATGTTCAAAATGTTTTTTAATGAGTAAAGTTGTACTCAACTCAACTACCACACAGAAAAGTATAAGTAGCAGTTTAGAAGTCTAGCTTCATAAGTAGGTAATAGCGGAATGTGGCAGCACGCTATTCTATACGTTGTTCGTTAAGTGCAGAAGATCCAGGATTCGATTCCCAGTCAAGCCCGAAAAATTCGTTCTGATTTATTCCGGAAGACTCAAATGAACCAAGTCGTGTGGAGTAGTAGTTAATCGTTAAAGTTAGTAGTGCAGCGATGTTTCTAATTCTATGGAGTAAGGGCGGCGCATATTCAGCGCTAGTAAATAAAAGTGCCTCCCTTCTTTTCCAATCCAAAGAGGGTATGTCCCGTTCGCTTTTCCTCTGAAGTCCCAAAATGTAAGTTTCTGCGTAAACCAAATCCAAACCAAATCCAAAATTTATCAAATTTTTCCAGTTGACTCAAATTAAGTTTTTTCGTTCTGAAGTGAGAGCACTGTACTACAAATTAGAAAAATCGTGCATCTACCGTTTTTGGTAACGTTTGTGCTCATCTTGAGTCCAATGTTTTCGGTTTATTTTCCCTATGTGTGCGTAGATCTCCCAAAAATTAAACATATGAAGAAGATTACAATTCACCATAAATTTTGATCTTAAATTTGCAAATTTTCTCATTTTTAAATACTTCTATGTAAGACCTTTTTTTTAAATAAATGAAACCAACGATGTTTTTCGAAGAAAAAATAATGTGATTTCAAATAAAGTATGCTCCACATTTCAATTTCAGTCCCCCCTAAGAGTTACAGCGAAAACAACGTAAGCTCTTAATAATGTATTTATTATTTATATGAGATACCAGCTGAAACCGCCGCGACTTCGTCGGCGTCCAAGATTTTAAGAAATTGTAAAAATTGTGTGGTTGGATATTAATATGATTGGCTTCATTTTATCTTGTAGACGATTCTCGAGTTCACAGCTGGTAAAAATAAATCAAAATTTTGCGTGGTAAATGCAGTGGCCTGTACACATGCAGCCATGCTCACATTTTCACTTTCGCAAAACTTTTGCGATTTCAAACCGGTTTTTGAACCGATTTTGGACTCAAAATCTATGAAATAACTATGAAATAAACTAAATGAACTAAACTAAATGAACCAATGCTCAAGACAAAAAAAGAGTGGGTGTCATGGAACGCACTGAATTCACGACTCGAACTCATGGCAGCCACTTGGTCAACTCTTCCCCCCCTCTTCACTGCTCAGAGCACGAGACAGAGAAGGAGAGTGAGCGCGAGAGTAAGCGACACACACTCACACAAAATAGGTGTGTGTGTAGAACAGACCCGGCCAGCCATAGCTACCACGAGCCGAAGTCAGTCGTGTTTTTACGCAAACGCGAGCCGAACTCATGACTTTGTGAATCGGTGAACATTGAATTGCAAGTAAAACTGATGTAGTCTGGAGAGAGCACACTTGCACACCAACACAAGCACACTTTTTTGTAATCTTCATTTGGCCGGCACTGTTGTAAAACAAAAAAGGCATGCAGAAACAACAAAAACGAAACAAAGTATTTTGATCATGAGAGCAGAAATGTCGTTAGAACATTTGACAGCGTAACTGTTATCCATTTTGCGACTGTTGTTGGCTTCGTATATGCATGGAGACAATAGACAAAAGTTACAAGGAATGGCATACAAAACAAACTTTTTTTTTGGCATTTTCACCCACTTTAGGGTCAAGTTTTCCAAATTTACTTTCATAGTGCGCGCCTGCTTAACTAAACGAAGGTCTATGCCAAATCTTAGATCTCTAGGGTAAGCGGTATTGGCTGTGGGTTGATAATCTGTCAGTCAGTCAGTCAGTTGGGCCTACCGATTTATAAGTATAGATAATGTGGACTACGTAAAAAAATGGAAAAAACTCTATCCTGTAAAATTCGCTTTTTGGCGCTTACGTTATTTTTGCGGGTTGGGCTCGATATAATCTCTTAGTTTCACATAGCGACTTCAATTTATAATTTCATACCTATGTGTTCTACAAATCGCTTTCGACCCAAAAATAACCAATTCCGCCAATTTCCATACGAATTGATACAAACAATAGCTGACTTTTTGCTGTTGCCTGTTCAGACTACATTCTCAGAGCGGCTGAGTTCCTAGCTCTCGTTATTTCGCAAGTCATAAGGAGCTTTATACATGTTCGGTTATTAGATCAAGTGGAAGAAAAATTTAATTAAACATGGCAGCGTAACTTTGTGGGATGCCAACTAATTTGAATTTAGTTAAAGGACTTTTCTAAAACGTTAGTTTTTTTAATTCATCTCAAGCATTATTTTCAATTTATTGATACCGCAAAATCTAAAAATATAAATCATGTTCCTGTCTTGATAAGTTTATTGCATAAACTACTTTTAATTAAATAAAATTGTTATAGCATGTAGTTTGATCAACTGAAAAAAATGTTAAAATTACTTTATCATATTATCCCCAGTTTACACTTTCTCAGCTCCCCCACCCCCCTCTGGGGATGTCAGTGCAGCTGGGCAGCACTTCCTGCTAATGGCAACCAACTACGTAATAATAATTGTCAATTGCCAACACGTACGATGATTACACATGTTTCAAATGGCAGCTGGGCTGTCCTGGCCAGGCCAGAGCCCGAGCGTTTGGCCTCGGCAGCTTCCTTTTTTGCTGTCGCACTGAAGCCATTTAATGTAATATGTGAGACAGGCCCCTAAGTAGCCTTAAGGCAGGATAACACACAGACATTACGGGCAGACACACCTACAAAATTCCTGGGTAATCCCCCAATTAAATTTTATTCTAAAGCAATTTGCCAAAATAGTTTTTCTTGGCGAAAAAGATAAGCAAACACAGTTTTAGTTTTTCTGTTTTCAATTCCGTATTGTAAAAATTGTCCTAGGGCGGGAGGCGCGCTGTAAATAGCCTCGTAAACATGAGGATTAGTCTGACATTTCTGGTTTTTTTTTTGTTTGGCTTTTGTATTCCTCTGGCCAAGAAGTGTCACTCACTCACAACACAAATATTGTCAAAGGAAACGGATATGTCGCAAGACACAACCGCTCACACACTGATACACACTATTGAAGGAAGTCCGAGTGTAATCCTGGTTGCGTCTTCTTCGTCTGCTTTGCTGGCCAATATTTTATGTGTCATTCACAATTGTATGCAGGACATTTGATGGGCCCTGACAACAAATCCAATTGCACAGCTGTTTTCGGCTTCCCTTTGGCACTCTTAAGTAAATAGGAAACAAATGCACAAATGGTGACTTTGAAGGTGTCTTCTGGGATTTATTCCCAACAGCATCCCTGGGGATCGAGTTTGGTGAAAAATTGTCATGAAATTGGCCAACAATGAGCAATGCATTGTCATCTGATTTGAAATTTATTTGGTGTTTCGGATAGGTACATAGGTAGTTGGTATTCAGCATCCGGTAGCATTATGTCATGGCCTAATAAGCGTTGCTAATGTTTTGCGGAAGACTTTTGTGGTGGGATGAAAAGAAGTGACAGGATGTTGACTGTGACAAATGTTGAGGAAGCAGGCAATACGAAGGGGTGATCAAACAGTCGGCGATAACCGTAACGAATTCAGTTAAATCTAAGTAAACTATGTTTATACTCTGTACCAAATGTACACAGAGTATTTTAAGTTTGTGCAAAAGTATGTAACAGGGGGAAGGACAAACAAGGGCATTGGAACATTGAGCAAAAATGAATCTTCATGCATGAATATTGTCGTGTAAACAGTTGGAAGAAGTAAATAATGCAGCTGTTTCTCGATTTGTGAACGACAGCATTCATATATTGTGGCCACACGGGAATGCGTCAAAAGTTTTGGTGCTTTTAACGGATGCTGCTAAAGCTGATAAAAATTAAAAAGTTTTTATACCCGTTACTCGTAGAGTAAAAGGGTCTACTAAAGTCGTGCAAATCTATGTAACAGCCAGAAGGAATCATTTCCGACCATATAAAGTATATATATTCTTGATCAGCATCAACAGCCGAGTCGATATAGCCATGTCCGTCTGTCCGTCTGTCCGTCCGTCCGTCCGTCTGTATGAACACCTAGATCTCAGAGACTAGAAGAGCTAGAGCAACCAAATTTGAAATGAAGACTCCTATTGTCTGCACGCAGATCAAGTTTATTTTCAATTTTTGCCACGCCCCCTCACGCCCCCGCAATTTGGAAAAAACGTCATATCTCCTACAGTTTTGATGATAGATGGTTCGTACTTTCTAAAGATATCTAGTACTTAAAATTATTTATCGATTTGCTGAAGGAATGATAAAGATCGGATGAACGATACTCAAGTTATGAGCAAAAAACGATCAGTTAACACCCACCACCCACCCCACTCATAACCTAAGCAATGCGTTCAGCAGCAATCTTAGTGAGAGAGAGAGAGAGTTTAAAAATGTTGCATACTTTTCGGCTGACCCACCTCAGGCATACAGGAAGGCTATTAAACATTTGTTTCCATGAGTAACGGGTATATCGAAGTCGGTTAGAGCCGACTTTAACTTACGCTCTCGTTTATCCGAATCTCATACACACAACTTGTTTTGCACACGGTTTAAATTAAACATTAAGCATTTTAAATACAGCATTGTAGTCAAAACGAGAAAGCAAAGCTAACTTCGTCTGTGTTGAAATCTTAATACACTTGAATATGTTCGCTTCAACGGTTATCGATTTCGACCAAACTTCACAGATCAGCTTAAAAACATATAATATTAACAATGACCGAGTTTAAGAGCGCTAATATTGAAAATAAAAAAGACGGACAAAGCTTAATCGACTCAGCTCGTCATGCTGATCAAGAATATATATACTTTATGTGGTCGGAGATGACTCCTTCTATATAGTTTGTTGTTGGGGAATAGCGCACTGCGACCAATACTGATCTATTGTGCCCCCATACTTAGTTTACAACTCTCCAAGCAGCCCTATTTCCTGTGGGAATCCTGTCCGGTCAGGACTTTCGTGGGTTCTAGGTGACTTATCTTGTTGGGGGGTAAGCCCCAAATCTGCTAAATCTACCCCTCACTAGAGCATCGCAGTGGGCTAGTATATATTCTGAGGACTCCTCCTTCTCTTCACAGTATCTGGGGTGTATTCCCAGCTTGTACAGGTGACCCCGCAGCCTACAGTGGCCAGTGTAGAGCCCTGTCAGGATCTTGAGGGCATTCTTTCCTTGTTGGATTAATTTCTGGAACCTTCACAGGTTGTGGTCCACTATTAATGCTTTCGCTTGTCACATGCCCCTGGTGTTTACCCAGGAGGCTGTTCTAAGCGTATTCTCTTCCTTTCTAAGGAGCTCCCTAATGGTGTGTTGGTCTATGCCACAGTAGGGTTCTGGTCCTACCATTGCAGTGGCTGCACCCTTGCGTGCCAATTCGTCAGCCATTTCGTTTCTGGGGATGTTTTTGTGTCCCGGTATCCAGCGTAGGGACAGGTTGTTCCTGCTACCTAGTTGGTCCAATTTGTTCTTTGTCTCTAAGACTAGCTTAGAGGTGAACTTGTTGCTGCTAAGCGCATTGAGCGCTGCTAGGCTATCCGAAAGGACAGCAATTTCTATATTATGGTAGTTTTTTCCCATATAGAGGTCTGCGCAACGGGAGATAGCGCATACTTCGGCTTGAAATATACTTGCAAATCCTCCCATTGACTCAAACCTATTCGTTCCAGGTCCTGCTACCCAAAGTCCAGCTCCTTCTGGTGTCAAATACCCGTCTGTGTACCACTGAATTGTGTGTGGTTGCATTTTATATGTCTCTTCTAGTGAGATTCAATCTCTCTTATTACTTTTGTGTACAGTGAAGTTCCTGTCGAAGTGGAGCTCTGCCACCATCTCGTCTCTGGGTTGAAGGATTATAGGGATTTCCTTCTCCAACCTCTCAGAGTCCCTCAGGCTTACTATTTAGTTCCTGCCCACTCCTTCTGCTGCCAGTCTCCTTCTATGCGTTGCACACTTCTGAGCAATATTATAATACACTTTTCAAGTGTATAAAAAGTGGGTCATCGGTCAATTTTAAAATTTTTTATTCTATAAAATGAAAAATACATTTGCATTTTAGGTTCTTAAAACACTGAACCCAGAAGATGCTGAATCTATAATGCTGGCAAAAGAGCTTATAAAAAATCCCCAATTATATCGTGATTTTATTTACATTAAATCGAATTTCGAGAGAGTTGCCGAAATCATAACTTCCTTGGAAGCGAAGGGTCTACCATTAGCAAAGTCAATGAACGTATTTAAGGAAGCCGAAAATATTGTTCATAACACAACTGGTGATTTTGGAATGAATATAAAAGAAAAATTTGCAGCCATTTTAAAAAGAAATGCAGTTTTTAATATCATTTCAAAAATGAATAATATTTTAAATCTCTATGCTGAAGATTTGTCTGGACTTGAACCTTTTCCTCTTAAAAATGGGTTTCGGAGAGATACGTCAAAGCCTCATAATTAATAATTTAGAGAAAATTATGGTTGTATATTGTAATACCAATTATCTTCAATAATTTTTAAACATGTAAATATTAAGTATCTCTTGCTCTACTTTAATATCTGACAATAAAACCGGTCTACAAATAAAGGCCAAATTGTGCACCAGAGAACTTTTCATATGAATGCCGCTGAATTTAAATCAATTGTATGTTTTCCCCAAGCAGGTCAGGCTTTCGAGATATTTGCATATCCGTGTGTTGAGCGAGATTTGATTACATTTGTAGGTCTTGTGGCTACATTAAGTTACATTTTCAAACCAAATTTATTTTAGTGTAAGCTTCATTGAAAAACGTTACAGAAAAACCAAACACGAAATTTTGAATATGTTCATATGATACCAATTTATTGTTTTTAATATTGAAAATATTGATATTCTTTTAAAATAATCGTTTTTTTGCCAAGCTTAATTAATTCTGAAAATCTTATTGCTGATATTAAAAAACTCAGATTAGAACGTTGGTAGACCTTTGTCTCCTCTAGTTTACCACATATTGATTTTATCAATATCATATCGCATTTAAAAGTTATAATATAATTACAATTTATTACATTTTTTAAATAATATCAACCTCTAAAATGTATTTAAGTCAGCCAAAATCATTGTGAAATAACTTTTACTTGTCCACTCTTTTGTTTCACAATAGCTACTTTGTTATTTTCTAACTACAAGAAATTTTAATGGTAAATGTGCCAAAAAAAAACAAGCGAGAAAGTCGGTCAAGCACGACTTTAAGATACTCTGTTACTCGTTATTCGCGTTATATGGTGTATTACGAGTTCTTCGAGCATATGCTGCTACACACGTTATACACTGTTATACGCTCATCTCAAAGTTTCTCTCTCTCCCTCCCCCAAAAATTGTGTTTGTTTGAATACAGCGGTGGTGGTCAGGAATGGGGGGGAGTTGGTTAGCTTTTTTTGCTCATAACATGTGCAACGCTCATCCGATCTTTATCATTTCTTCAGCAAATCGATAAAAAATTTAAAAATAAAAAATCTAGAAGGTACGAGCAATCTATCATCAAAACTGTGGGAGATATGACGTCTTTATACAAATTGCGGGGGCGGGAGGGGGGTTGACAAAAATTAAAAATGAACTTGATCTGCCGGCAACTATAAGAAGTATATGTCTCATGTGTGTAGTAGACAGACGGACAGACGGACATGGCTATATCTAATCGGCTGTTGATGCTGATCAAGAATATATATACTTTATAGGGTCGGAAATAATTCCTTCTATCTGTTACATACTTTTGCAAAAACTTTATATTAAGTTTGTGTACCTTTGGTACAGAATATAAAAACGAAATTTTTATTGTTTTTGGGCTATAGATTTTAAAAGCGTAGTGATATCGGAAAACTGTACATTTTATAAATTAGGGGAGACCAAGGACTATAAACTAGTATCTGAACATTTTTCAGAATATTTTTGAACTCGGAAAAAAACCGAGGTTATCAAATAGTTACCATATTTTTCATTTTGAAATCCAACAATTTCTATCTTATGAACAAAATCAAACTACGCGCTTGGGTTTTCTGTAACGACATTCAATTCAGCTTATATTAAAATAAATTTGGTTGGAAAAGGTTACTTTATATATCCACATTACCTACAAATGTAAGCAAACCTCGCTCAACACACGTTTACGCAAATATCTCGTAATCGACCCTTCTCGAAATCACAAACATTTCTCTATCATTCACATGGTTCATCCCCATAAAATTTTTCAAACCATTTTAAATTAATTTGATCAACTTAATTACCCAAAACGGTTTCTTTCAGCCTTATAACATGGATTTGAATTCAAAAACAATATTTTAAGATATTCATTTGTTAAAATATATACATCAGTCAATCAATAGCAACCCGAGACTTGTCCTATTAACGAAATCTCCGAAATAAATTTTTTTAAAAAGCCATTTACCATTTTATTGTTTGTTCCGACTTTTGAAACTCTTTCTAAAATTAAAAAAAAAATGTTGTTCAAAACCACAGATTACGTTTTACGTTACTTTCAGGATTTTTACCGTCAAACGAGATATTCTGAACAACAATTGGAATATTTACAGAAAATAATAGACCAAGTGGAATGTGAATTGAGAATGGTACCACCGAGTACCCTTACCGAAAAGATTCCTAGGAAACACACAAAATTATATTTGTTTATCCCCATTTTCTGGAAAACTTGGGTTACGTTAAACGTTTTTATTGCAATTAAAACAATACAAAAAAAATCATCTAAAACGAAGCAGCTGTTTGTCGTGGAAATTTTGGGCTGTCTTGAGGCATATTATAACAATATCTAATAGTCGATTTTAAAAGTTTCCTCTAATAATTTGTACTTTTGTTCAAAATTTGTGGCTTTGAAAAAACTGTTTTTGGATTATTGAACATAATATCTATTGTATTCCCGGCACCAAAGTATCCACGGAAATGAAATTTAGGATAGCCTTTTGAAGAGTTTGGGTTGGGCTATCTACAATCGATTTATACCGAACCAGAATATATGTTGGTGTTAAGAAAAAGAAAAATCTGCCAGCTGCTCAATAAAAGACATGCTAAATTCAATCTGAAGTTTCCAAAAAAGAATTCCTTTTCCAGACTGTTGACAGGTGTTAAGAGAACAGAAAACAGTAGCAGATTTTGGATATCAAATATTATGAGAATATTGGACAATCGGCTACTGTTTCGCCCGACACTTTTCTTCTCTTGAAGATTCGGCTAGAAGAACTTCTACCAATTATGGTAAAACTAATCCGGCAAAATTATCCTTGCCGGAAAACAATAAAAATATTTTGTAGAAGAAATGCGTCGCGAGCTATTTTGTTCAGACGAATTTTCCGACATACATTCAAAAATTTAATAATATCTTCCTAACGTTATCGAATCGTTTTATCTTACACTGAATCGGTTCTCAGTTCGGTTCACGGACACGACTAAAATGTTCGGTTCGATACTTGCTTTGGACTTAGAGTGGATGCAAACGTGCTGTCAAGTCGCAAGCGCTCGTGTGTCAAAATTCAATGACCTGTGCCCATTTCTAAGCAAGGCCATATTCCTTAAGAGAGCCACTTATCGCTTAACGTTTCTTCAACACTAAAGCATATTTCTAAGCTTTCCCTTATTTCAATTACTTTTAACATCTTATTATAATTTCTAAACATTTCTTTCAATCTGCCATTAATCATGATATGTAATTTTAACGCAAATTGTGTAAGCACTTCCGACTTGAGGTCCTGCGCTAGCTACGATTGATTTTTGCCAGCTCAGTAGAACAAAAACTGCAGTTCCCACACCGAAAAAAACTGTACAATTGTTGGAGCATCCTGACCAGCAGATGCTCCTACCATTCCTGCTGGGCGCAAGTCTGTGAAAAATTTGCCAACAAATGAAATTCCTGACAAAAAGGAGCACAACCAAAAAGGGTGCGAGACGCTGCAGTAAACTTCCGGCTGACCAAAAATGCAACAGGACCTCTCTGTGCACACACACACACAGGACAGCGTCGTTTTTTGTTTTTACCGAATTTGGCGATGCTGCTGCTCTTCTACTTCTTCAGTTTTGTTTGTTTATTGCCTTTGCCATGGCATGCCATACAATGTCCTTCCGGTCATTTATTAACGTCAATGAAATGCTGCCAGTATCCCCAAAAACCAGTAGAGAGAAGATTTTACTGCTACTGTGATTTGGTTATTTTTATACCCTTGCAAAGGGTATTATAATTTTGCCCAGAAGTTTGCAACGCATAGAAATATTCATTTCCGACCCCATAAACTATATATATTCTTGATCAGGGCGATGAGCTGAGTCGATTGAGCTTTGTCCGTCCGTCTGTCTGTCTGTCTGTCTGTCCGTCTGTCTGTCCGTCTGTCTGTCCGTCTGTCTGTCCGTCTGTCCGTCTGTTTCTACGCAAACTAGTCTCTCAGTTTTAAAGCTATCGAGCTGAAATTTTGCACAGAGTCTTCTTTTTACTGCACGCTGCTAATATGTCGGAACCAACCGGATCGGATGACTATATCTTATAGCTGCCATAGGAACCATCGGTCAAAAAACGGGTCTTAGTGAGAAAAACTTTTTTGTTTTCAATGCTAGCGTCATAAAACTCGGCCATAATTAATATTATATGCTTTCAAACAGATTTGCAAATTTTGGTCAAAGTCGGATGACTATAACATATAGCTGCCATAGGACCGATCGGTCGGAAAATGAGTCTTAGTGAAAAAAACTTTTTTGTTTTCAATGCTAGCGTCATAAAACGCGGCTATTGTTAATATTATATGCTTTCAAACAGATTTGCAAATTTTGTTCAAGATCGAATGACTATAACATATAGCTGCCATAGGACCGATCGGTCGGAAAATGGGTCTTAGTGAAAAAAACTTTTTTGTTTGCAATGCTAGCGTCATAAAACTCGGCCATAATTAATATTATATGCTTTCAAACAGATTTGCAAATTTTGGTCAAAGTCGGATGACTATAACATATAGCTGCCATAGGACCGATCGGTCGGAAAATGAGTCTTAGTGAAAAAAACTTTTTTGTTTTCAATGCTAGCGTCATAAAACGCGGCTATTGTTAATATTATATGCTTTCAAACAGATTTGCAAATTTTGTTCAAGATCGAATGACTATAACATATAGCTGCCATAGGACCGATCGGTCGGAAAATGGGTCTTAGTGAAAAAAACTTTTTTGTTTTCAAGTAAATCGTTCTTTAAGTCGGTGATTCTAAATATTAAACGCTTTCAAACTAATTTGAAAAAGTTGATCGACATCGGGTGACTATATCTTATGGTTGCCATAGGACCGATCGGTCGAAAATAGTTCTTAGTAAGAAATTTTTTTTGTGAGATTAACTTTTTTGTTTTAAATTTTATCGTTCTTAAACTCGGCGATTTTTATATTTTGATATGTTTTCAAAAAGATTCGCGAAATTTGGTCGAAATCAGATGATTATCTGTCGGAAAATGGGTTATAGTTAAAATTTTTTTGGATTTTTATGTAAGCGTTCTTAAACTCTGACATTTCAAAAACAGCATTTGCAAGGGTATAAAAACTTCGGCACAGACGAAGTTAGCTTGGCCTTCTCGTTTTTTTGTTATTTTGTAGGGGGAATTTGGGGAGGTAACGCTCGAGTTGGCAACGATTTGTCGCAAAGAGTCAACACAACATTTCACTCACTACACTCTTTTTGACAATCGAAGGTTGTGGCCATGCGACGTCCTTCATTCACTTCCATGTTTCACGTTGCAGTCATAAAGCTAAAATATTGCAAATAGTCGATTTTGCTTTCTTTTTTTTTTGTGTGTGCAGAAAAGAGCTGTGCAAGTTTGTGTTAGTTATTGAGTGCAATGTGCCAGTGGATGGTTCGGGATTTGTTTATGGATTCTTTGGGTGTTTCGAGAATAGAGAAAATATTTTCTATTTTCTGATACAGATACAAACTAAGGCAAAAGTGTAACAGAGAATGTTTGAAACCTAACTAATGCCATTTAACCATTTATAAATGATTTTTGTATGGTTTTTAAAGCATGTCGCAACACAGAAGAATATATACTTAGTATAAAAAGAATGTTTAGTACTTACATCTACATACAACAGACTGAAGATGCAATCGATCTGGTGCTTGATTAATTTTGGAATTTTACTGATGATAAACATCGGTTGTCTGTGCTCTGATGGAATTTCGAGGTCGTCCAAGTGTTGTACGACTCCCTTAAGTTAATCAAAGTCTTTGAAATGTAAAACTTGTGTGAGTTTTGCTTGGCGTTGCAAACCTCTCACACCTTTCTAATTCCTTTTTATAAAAATAAAATATCGGAAGGATGTGGATTCTATATTATCATTTTTAGAGAAAGTAGTGTACCATATGTACCGATTTAGAAAAACTAGTTAATACACTCAAAACGGTCTTTGTAATGCCTTTTAAAATCGGTTATACCACACAATAACTAAAGGCGAGACATCATCAACAATTTTGCAACTTTTTTTTTATTATTCTTTTGTATTTCTGATGCAATTCTTTTGAATATAATTCTTAGCCCTTCTGCCCCAAGCTCTCTAGCTTGTTTAGGCCTTTAATATTCTATAATTCTGATTGATTTCCATCTGTCTAAGTTGTCTTTGCTTACCTCTTAGCTACTTAGCTACTGTCTGAAAGCTAAACTTCTTAGCGTACCTTTCGACCCTCATAATTTATATTTAATGATGGCAGATGCAGTTGGGCCATTGTCTAATTGACATTTAAACTGTCTTCTCTTTGCCTAGTGATATGATAAGCTGATTGATGCTTGGAGTTCTATTCTGTTGGATGTCTCTCCTCTTTCCTTGATTTTATTAATTGATGAGTCCAGACATCGACGACGAACGATGGCGGCGACCGATGACAACATTTGCTGCAGGTCAGAACCGAAAATTCCCAAAACCTGAAAGGCTTTTAATTTGTGTTGAAATCATAAATCAAAAACAGGTTGCAAGACAAGTGCCTTCATCTGATAATCCCAGCATTTTGTATCGGACGGATCGCTTGGCTAATCGAACATATACGACTGGGCATCAGGCTGCATCGCATAAATTACACAAATTGCATTTCCATGTCCAAGAACTCGCTGATGGATCATCGCCCGCGTTGCCAGCCATCGGACGATGCTCATCAGCATAATCGTTAAAATAACAGCGCAATGCACTTCGATGCTGACGATACTTTTGAGTGGCTACCGTGTGTTGGCGGTGCCTACCCCCCCTTCAAGCACCCCTTTAGGCGGTGCATCCATCGCTGTTGTCGTTGTCTATGCCCCAGAGCCATCAGCAGCATGGCATGGATACACGTATAAAATAACAACAAAAATAGCTGGGCGCCGCTTTTTCGGTTGCACTTGGGGCAGCGCGTTTGTTTATTGTGTCGGTAAATTCGGAGGCATGTTTAAACAGCGAAATGAACTTGTGGATAAACACCATTATGGTTATTTGGCATCCACTTTAGTGTGGCGGCGACAACGAATGTTTGTCTGGACCTGGAACCTGGGACCTTTGCCTGAAGCTGAAGATGGGCAAACATTTGGCAGTCCAAAGTGTAACTAACTTCATGATGCATCTTGCGAGTTAATTTCTCTGAGTTGGCGTATTTGTTTGTACTTGACTCAGTTATTTAATGCAAAATTGACATAAGTGTTGGCCCAAAAGGCACTATGCGCTCTTAAGTAGAGAGTAGCAGCTTTTGGGAACTCGCGTTTGTGAATTTCTAAAAGATTCAAACTGGGTAAAGGGATGTGGACTGAAACCTTGTAGTACATAGTGGAAAATAGTTAAATTAAAACAACAAATCAAAAGCTGTATCTCCACTTGTCTGATATCTCAAATGATATGGCTGATAAATACCTCAGTTTAGCTGTTGTGAAAAAACTCATATGAGAGACTCCGACTGGCTTCTCATATGAGATATCACTGATATCATATCACCAAAGTGTAAATAGAGCAGTGGTGTCCAAAATGCCAAAAGCCTATCCCATGGGATAGGAACTCATAGTTCTGCCGGCGTAACTGCCGACTCAGGTGTAGAGATAGGGAATACGTGTGTTCTTTAAATATCACGCTAGGCGGCTTGCTCTCTCACAAGGCTTTTGTTCGTTTGCTTGTTGCTCATGTTGAAATGTCAACAAGTTTACTTCGTGTTTCGCTGCTACGCACACAAGTGCAATGCTTGATTGTGTGAGTTTGGACATGAAGTAGAGTTTTAACTAAAGGTATGAGAACTCAAACTAAGAGAATAAATATCAAACAATTTAACGGAATTTAGACGATTGCCAATGATAACGATGGTGCACTGCTCTAATAATTAACATTTACTTTAGGGTGAAAAAAGTTAGTAGAAAAAATATTTTAAAATAATATATTGAGGGAACCATTTTTCAATATCAGCTGAATTAATATTTGTGAGCATTGCCAACAAAAATTTGACCACTACTTCAGTTCTTTTGAAAAAGTCATAAGCATCGGTATCTTGTGACGGCGCGTGCTTTGTACAAGAAAAAATTGAGGAAAGCTGACTTCGCCTCTACCGAAGCTTAAATACCCTTGCAGCTCGTAAACTGTATAGAAATAAAGGCTTTGAATGATTTTCATAGAATTATTTCATTTTCGCTTTGAACAATGTTATTTGAATGATTTCCCAAGCCCAAGGCCAGTTGTTAATATGGCAGCTAATTGATATACTTATTGATATGATCCGTATATGATCAAAATTTTCAAAATTGGGCTGAAGCAGAAAATATTCATAGCTGGAAAGCATAAAGAACTACTAGAACTACGTTTCGACCGATAGTTCCTATGGCAGCCATATTCTATAGTCATCCGATTTGGATCAAACTTAGCAGAATTATGTCGAAACATACATGTTTTTTAAAAAAAATACAAATTTTTGTACCGAGACTTGAACATGGGTCTATTCGACTTTCAGTCTACTACCTTACCCTCCACACCATTGCTGCCAAGATAGAAGAGCTAGCTAAATGTGCTATATAATAAAAAAATATCTTTTATTTTTTTATTTTATCTTTTCTAAAGGATAACGGGGTGTTTATCAACACTGAAAATTATAAATAACCAGTTAATCTTATGACCTGGGTCTGGGCTGGTGATGTCAGCTTATTTTTTCCACAGTACACTTTGTTATTTGGTGATTTCATTTTAAAACAGATAACTTGATAACCAAGTTGACGTGAAAACCCTAATTAAGTTTGAAAGCATTAAAAAACCAAAAAGCTTTTGTTACTGATTTTTTTTTAGACATATCTTTTCTATGACAGCAATACTATATAGTTGTCCGACTTTCATCAAACTAGGTGGAATTGTGGAAAAGCATAGAAAACTTATAAATACGAGGTTTGGAAACGTTTGGGATCGTATCGTATAGAAAATATACACTTAATATGGTCGAAGATGCTTCCTTTAATGCGTTTCAAATATCTGGGCAATTTTAATATACCCTCTGCAAGGGTATAACAAGTATGAACGTCGTTCAAACCCGAATGAAACATACTCTGTGCCTTCAAATATGTTTGTTCAGTACGTATTTTGCAGCTGCAGTGGCGGTAGAAAGTAGAGCTGCGGCAGCGAACTTTCTTTTGCTAATAGCTTGACTATTGATCATCCGATCCTTACCATTACTTCGGCAGATCGGTTACTAAATATGTCAAGAAGGTACAAAACTAAACTGTGGGAGCGTGCCAAAACTAAAAATTAGCTTGTTCTGCTTGCAAGTATAAGAAGTATTTATCCCTTGCATATCCAACTTCTATCTCTTACCATCTCCGAAATCAATGAGTTCATTTGGACGGACAGACGGACATGTCTATATCGACTCGGCTGTTGATGCTGATCAAGAATATATATGGTCGGAGATGCTTCCTTCTGCCTGTTACATTCTTTTTATAAAAAGACCGAGTAACAAGAAATTGAGCGTATAGCAATTTTCTTCTTTTTAATAATAACTCGTATATTTTAATAGTTTTTTAGCTATAACTTTTCAAACCGCGATAAAAGCGAAAAACTGACAATGTGGAAAATAAGAGTAGGCAAAGGACTATCAATATATTGATTCGCTAGGCAAATCCCAAACAAATATTCGTCTCCCTTTTAAGCATAGTGAGACAAATTCAATTAACACAAGATTTACACCATATGTACGTTGATCTAAATTTGGCCAAGAGTTTGTCAAATCGTTGACAAAATTAAATTTGAGGCAAAATGTTGATAATGTTGGTCAAAATGTTGATAAGAGTATTAACAGTTGACAAGCGCGAAAAAAAAATTTTTTTCCAATTGTTTATTGTTTTATAACAATTAATTATTGTATATGCTCAACAAATTAAAAAATAACTAATTTTGTTTGAAAATTTGATAAATTTACAATTTATCAGCCTAGCAATTTGTTTTTTGTTTTTCGTTACTGTACATATTTTCATTTATTTAACAATATATTTCATCAATTGGAAGATGCTTTCAAGTGTGCATTGACTTTTGTTCATCACAATTTTGTAAGCAAAGCAAGTAATTTTAAATAGGAAATACCTTCAGGAGATTGATATTAATTTTTCTTATATTGTCACAAGACAAAACAATTTTTATAATCTTTGTGAAGGCCTTCGATCTAGTGACTCAGCCGTAAAGGGCAAATCGTAAAATTTCTTTGCAAATATACGTAGTTATTTATTTAAAATTCATAGTCCGATGTGTTCCAGAAAATTCTAGAGATTTTGGGGTCAGTTGTTTTTGCAAACAACTAATCCAAATGTCGGAGATTTCATTTTTCGGAGTTAGCTTCGGAGTTGCATGCAAAACGGCTGACAAAAACAGCTGACTGGTAGTTTTAGCGTTGGAGCTGCCACGACAGGGTTGTAGGCTTCAAAATCATTTAAATTATTGCAGGACTCAAATTTTATTTGGTAGTCAGATGTTGCAAGTGGTTGTGGTAAGCACTGAGTTCCAAACTATAAATTATTTTTAAGCCATTAGTACTCAATTCTATCGGGAAAAAATTGAAGAGAACGCTGACCCGCCAAAAAACAATTTTGTAGTGACAACCCTGTTGCTGACAAGTGAGTGGAGTGCACAAATATAAATTCAAAAATGCCCGTAGATGCATTAATTGTTTGAATATTGCTGGGAGAAGGGCGTTGGCGAGGGAAACATAATCGTAACAAGAGTTTTAGAAATGATGCAATCCACTTTAAATTTCTGATGAAGCGTAAGCTACTTTTCTGCCTCGATATCCGACTGTTTTTCCATATGGCGTTACTGCCTCTTCCTCCGGAGTTCTATGTTTCCCCCATAAAAACATCCTACAATTTTTAAAGATCAAAAAAGATGTAAGAAGTGCAGTTAAAAATTTGACTGCTGATAACTTGTCTTCCATTTGTAGTTTGAAATTCTCGCCGATAGAATTTATCGATAAGTTTGATTCGATACTTCATTGAATTATCCTTTTAAATCATATTTTAATAAACTGCTAATTTATCCACATAATCTTGTTAAGTTTATACTTCATTTAAACGAACAAACTTAAAATTTTGAAAAGAAAATTAAAACTCCGAAAATGATATTGTCACATTTGGAATAAGTTGGCGGGTTTGCTTATTGTTGCTTTCTGCTGCCCTCTGACTTTAGCATTGTTTTGGTGGACAATATTTTAAAATTCATTTTTATTACTTAAAACCCATCAAATCCTTAATAATATTAATGGAATTCGATCAGTTAAGCATTCAAGCTTTGTTCCTCATTATAATATTTGACTCAAACCTCTTTTTTAACAAAACATAGACCAAATGTCACCACAAAATTCGCAACAACCAAAAGAGGTTTCAAGAACACCGACAATTGCTTTTGGGTTGCTAGAGGTTTGTAGAACACGGCCGATTGATTATAATCATCGAACTGAACCTTTAACACATGCACAATATGCTCAATCGAGACCATGCTTATCACGGCATGCTATGCTCAATTGTATTTTTATGATTTGGATACCGCTAATACTTCTCGATTGAGAGAACAATCAAGTTTATCATGCGAGAGGGATTTGATGCGTGAAATCGCAATTGAGTTTAATGCATTTGTTAATTATTTTACTTCTATGAACGAACACTGCAGTAGACCTGAAAATATTCACAAAGATATGTGCTTATCATTGCTTATCACAGTCTTGACGTTGCTTTTGCAACTGATGTTGCCATTGTTGAACCCAGTTCAGATCCACTTCTATTATGGACCAAAAACTATACAAATGTAAGTCTTTTTTGACATATTATTGGTTAAACTACCTTAAATTTACATCAAATTTATTTCTTTTTAATTTTTTGTATTAATTTATTAGATGGTCGAATTTCGACCACTGGGCGAACCTAGTGATATGTTTTCTAATAGTAGAAATTTTTTACAGAATTATGAAAACTTTTAAAAGAAAACGGACTTTATCATAAAATAACCTTATTTTTCATATTAAAATAATAAATTGGTATCTTATAAGAAAAATTTAAATTTTGTTTTTTTGTAACGTATTCAATTAAGCTTACATTTACACATTTTAAATTTATAATATTTCACTGTATTAACTCCAAACTAAAAGAACTATTTTCTCAGAGTCAATTCCATAAATAACTTGATACGGGATTTTTACAAAATCGATTATTTGGAGTTATGTCAGTCTTGAAGTAAGTTAGCGATATGGAAAGTTTGCTATCTTCTCTGGTGCAAAAATTGGCTTTGGTTTGTAAGCCTTTGTTATTATGTACTAACTATTACTACATGTGGTCAAAAAACGCAGATTAAAAATAAAATATAAAGTTAAATTTAAGCTTTTATAATCCAACTAAACGAGCTATACGTTTATAAATCTACTCGTATCTGAACTAGCCTTAAAAACTCTTGCTACTTCTGCTGCCAAGATAAGTAATTTTCCCTTGTGTGCTTCTAGTCTGTTCATCACACCTAACTTGTACGTTCTAAACGTCTCCACTTAACAGCTTACCAATTATTTCAAAGTGCCCTCCTCATTGACAGTCACTCATCAAGAGCAAGCCAAAATTGTAACAATTGAAAGAACAAATCACTGCAATTATGTGAACAATTTTCTTTCAGCAACAATCAAGTGCCACTCCGCAGTGGAAGCCTGCTTTAATTAATATATTTCTTTCTAGCAAAGACACTCAGGAATCATTTCTCAAGGCCAGGTATGACAGGGGATCGAATGAACCTTTAAGGATAAGGAGAGAGCCGTTACGCCTATAAAAATTTTTTAGTATTGATGTCCGTTATTAAAAAGGGAAAGAAAAAAAAAACAGGTTTAAAGTGCTCATCGCAGAGCACACGCAAGCGATTACACAAATTATAGGGTCGTCAGCGTCCAGGAGGGGGCTTAGAAGTCCTGTTTCCCTATTAAAACAAGCCAAGACAATGCGTGAAGGTATTTTCAGATCCTTATCTCTCATCTTTGACATTTGCAGGTGCATCGTAATGCTGAATGGGAAAGTGTTTTCCTTTAGCAGGCTACAATTAAATTGCCAAAAATAAATTTAACAAAACTTTGCACGTTTGCCAGGTTTATCGTTCAGACGTTAGAAAAAGTTTAAAATATTTCAACTGATAAAGCAATGCTTACTGGCCAATTGCCAATGAATTGAAATTGAAGGAGAAGGCATTGGCAATGCTTAAGCTGTACACTGGAAAAATTAGGTATATGCTTTAGTCTATCCAAGAAATTCAACAGACATTTTCTGTACCAATCATTTGAGACAATTTTTATACAATTTGTTTTTTATGCTAAAAATGCGTTGGGAGTAAGCTTTGGTCAAAAATCAAAGAAGATCAATTTGTAATTGCGTAGGGAGAATATGCAAAATAGGGAGAATCATGCACACTTTCTTTGCAATAACATTAATAAACGCGACTTTTCTTCAAGTGTACCCCTAAGAAAATCGAAATCATTTCAAACGTAGCACGCATTTTTCACCTTCAGCTTCAACATTCATGTGTTGCTTTTGGCCAGCGGAGTCCGAGGCCCAGAGCTCCAGACCATTCCACTGATAACGGCATGAATAATGTGCCGGTGCATTACTGCATTTGTCTTTGCCAGCGGCGTTTTTTGGAGTCCAGCCAAACCGTATGCGGGTCATTGGCACACAGACTCACGGACTTACGGCGTTTGCTTTGCTTTTAATTAAAAGAAACTTTAGTTAAAGATAAGCCCAGCTAGATAGGGTCGCCCAAAACGGAGTGCCTCGATTGACACAATCCACATTTTTCCAGCTCTGTGTAGTGTCTGTGTGTGTGTGTGTGCTGGAAGGGGGCGCGGTGGAATAATTTTTTAATAAACGTTATCATTGAAATACGAGTGTGGCTTGATCCAAGAATTTAATTTCAATCAGCAAGACATAATTAATGTGATTTTCGATAGCCCAAACAGGTTGTTGTAAGTACTATCTATGGGACCACAAAACATGAGCTTTCCACATAATGAATTTATGCGAGGAGAGCAAGTGGAAGTGAATCAAGTGGCAGATAGCAGGTGGATGGGATGGAGGGAGAAACATGTGCTGCTATAATTTTGAAAGTGGAGTCTGACCAGTTGTAGTTTGTAGTAGTTGAATAATAAGAGAAAATAAATCATTCAATCTGTTTTGCAAAGCAAAAAAGTACCTAGGTTCAAATACCTAGGGACATACCTAGGCATATTTTTTTTATCTCTTGACTTAATTCATATTTTTTTATTTATATTTTACCTTGTCAATAGGCAGGGTAGGGTTGCGTACATGATTTTTCTTCGCGCCCAAGTATTGATATTAATTGTTGTATTGTATCATATCTATATCTTATCCCGTAAAATTTAAACTGTATTATTGTTAGCAATGATCGATCAGTCATCAAATAATGAAGGGAATAAAGATTTACCGCTGATCTTGAATGGAATATTTTCAACCCGAACTTTGTGTAAACCAAACTATTTATTTTGATAAAAAATCTACTGGAAATTTACTCAAGCATGTGGTGGTGACATATGTGCACAAAAATTTGAATACTTACAAACATGCACACATAATTATGTACATATGATCGTATTTTTTGCACCAAATTGTTGATACATACATACTTATGTACAAAAATTTGATTGTATTCCAGTCTTTAGCATCAGTTTCTGGCGAATTTGTATATGCAAAACAATGTTGTTAATAATAAAATGTATGATATTTCAATTTCTTTACGCTAGAGGGTTCGCCCCAATAGTAACTCTTCCTACGAATAAATGAAAGCCAAAGTACACTGCTCGCAACTTGAATAGGACACCTCCAAAGTCGATTTTCTATAGTTAATTGCTGCTAAACCAAGCCATCTAGGAAAATAATTTTTGTTTTCTTATAAAGTTTATTTAAATGTAGTAAACTAGACGAAAATTACAAAATTATTCAAAAGTTGTAAGTATGCAAAAAACATTGTTAACCAATAAGTAACAAATATTAGAGTCTTCATTTTGCACCACTTGAATAGGACACTTTATCGAAAAACCATTTAAGAATATTTCAATCCTTTTCAAATAATAATATTACTTAAATAAGAAATAACTAACATGTTTTTAAACCAAAAAAAGTTTTTAATAGTGTGTTGAGCCTCCTTTTTTCTCCAAAACCTCACACATTCGGTCTGGAAGGGATGCATACAATTCTCCCAAATAATTCAACGATATCGAGCCCCATGCTAATTCGATAGCTGCAATTAGTTCGGGAACGCTCGAATATTGCTGACCTGATCCATATACTTCACGTGTTAGCCATCCCCACACATTTTCAATGATATTCAAGTCCGGTGAATAGGGTGGCCAGTTTAATAACTCCACGTTTTGGCTCGCTATATACGATTTAACAATCCGGGCCGTATGTATAGGGGCATTATCATGTTGATAAATCCATTTTAGATTTGCAAAAAGAGTTTGGAAGTGTGGAAAGGCCTCTTTCAATATACCATTATAACACAACGCATTCATGGTGGTTGGAATAAATTTAAGCTCACAGGTGACATAATAGGAAATGGCCCCCCATACCATAATACCTCCAGCACTGCTGTGCAACTTATCAAGATGGTGTGGTTCTTTTCGAAGATCATGAAAATAGTAGCTGTAGCCATCGGGGCCCTCCAAATTAAACTTTTTTTCGTCCGAAAAGACAACACGTTGTCACGAAATAAAGGCGTTGTAACTTCCGAGCCGGGTTAAGAGCTGGCTTCTTCTTGATTTTTAGTCTCTTCAGGTGTGTAGCATTATTAATAACACGACGCATGGTTGTCAAACTTGCTTTAACGTTGCATTTTCCCTTATCTTGGCCAAAGAGTCGTGCGAATTGGAAGCTTCTCTTAATATAAGTCGCTTGTCCGCGATCGTAAGCACACTGTGGGTGCGGCCCTTCATGTTTTTACCATAATAAGCCTCATTATTTAAAAAATGTTATGGCGTGACGGCTCCTGTCGACTTTTTTTTGCTATTTTGGCAATAGAAAGGCCAGAATCCTTGTAAGCTTGGAGTTTTCCTTTCTCCGACTCAGACCAATTTATCAGGATCATAGAATTTCCACAGCGCGTCCACTATTTCTTATGCCGACTTTGTTCCCTATGAAAAAGATCATTCTATAGCGTAGCCGACTGTATCGGGATTGATTTACCAAATTTTATAAGCACTCTTGAAAAATGATTTCTACTTTCTGTACGATCGCTACGACAAGATTAAACATTAAAACATCTACACTCCCCAAGTCTCACCTCTCTGGAAGGGGCGGCGAAGAAGTCTCCCAAACAACTATTGGCATTTGCCAAAACGTCAAAGATCCTCTTGGATTTCTAATGGTACCCAGAAAAGCACCCGCCTCACTAAGGACCGTAAGGTCTATGTGTGGCCCCTACAAAGGGCCAACCGGAACTACCTACCTACTGTACGCATCACAATTTTTGTTTTAAGCTGTATTTCAAACTAAAAGTAATGTCTAAGTCAGAGGCGCCCAGGATCAGAGTACGGCAAAGCAGAAGTATACACATATATTTAGAACAGGGTTGCAAACCTAACAAATTTTTGCAAAGCTCTGGTTCGCAGGCTTGATACAAAATTTTCCAATGGTTATTGTGAAAAATTTAAAGTAAGTGGTTTTTCAATTACGTTTTTGGATCGAACTTTAATTACAATTAATTTGATAATTATGCAAAATAATATTTGGTATTTGTTCATATTTGGAAAAGCTTTTTCAACTTGGACTTGAGATGACGGTGGGAAGGTTTTAAGTTTCAAGTAATGTCATAAACAGATTTATTTTTTGAAACGGAGAAAGCTGTCTACATCATCTTATGCTGAAAGTGATATAAAAGGCATATTTATATTATCAACGTGTCTTTTAGAGTTTTGCTTTTGCGAATCATACAATAAACTCTGGAATTGAGGATCTAAAAACATAGGTAACTATGGGTGCCGATTTTCAGCCACATTTTATACTTTTTTGAAGAGTTTTTAAAATTACGAAATTTTTATTCTGGCTATTTTGAGACTTTGCATCTATCTATACATGTAAAAATGTCTCGTGGTTTGTTCGGATGCGGAAAACTTGAAAACGACAGGTCAAATTTGGATACTTCCTTCTGCGGGCTACCTCGTAATTGCTACGCGAAGGCGGAAAATTGGAAATAAAAGTAGGAAAATTGTCCACAGGTGGCGCTGTAGGCGCACATTTCGTTTTTCAGTTCAATAAAATTTCTGTTTAATACGTGGCGCAGTAGGCGGTCATTCCATTTGACAGCTTAGCATATGTTCTTTCTGCTTTGTTTTGTTTTTCCAGTTGTTTACCAAATTTCAATTGCATATTTATGGTTTGTGTGCTTTCTTTATTTTGGCAATTTTAAAGCCAAATTATTGATAAGTAAAAACTTTATGTGCGATGTATAGAAAGCGACGATCATTTACATTTCGATATTTGTTATGATGCTAAGAATAGGTCATGGTTAGATTGGCCGGCGTTCCCAGAATGCAACGCTAAACCTAAATGTCGGAAGAGGCGCATGCTGTTGAAAACGAATCAGATCGAATCAGAATTGTGGAAAATCGAACGCGATGATCAGAAGAGATCAACATAGCTTACAATGAGCAAGAACGACCGAAAAAGGAGAAGTTTGTTTTTGGCAAAGTGGTGAAGCAAGATTTCGACAACTTCGGCAACAACAAATTCTAAAACCTGCTGCCTTTCGATATGAGCTAAACAATCAATACAGTGGACAGCGCATCATTTCAATTCAGTGAGATTTCTGTCGTTTGTCAGCATTCCAATGCAGGTAAATTCAAGAAAGAAGAAGTGTGTTGCGAGGGCGGCAAGGTTATGTTGCCAGAGTTGTTTCTATCACCCGAGCCATCTCCTAACTCGAACCATTTCTTGCAAAACACAAAACGATTGTTATTAAATGACGTCGTTTAGTGGTGAAATTGTTTAAATTCTATCCAACATTCAATGTAATTTCACCAACATCAGCGATGAACGGGTGGTGATGATCAAATGGTCCATAAAAACCGTGAAACTTGCAAAATTTTATAATGAGTTCTAATCTAATTCTAATTATTATAAAAATTTGATAGAAAGCATTGGTATACCTGAAGAAGGCGGAGATTGAACGGCACAGAAAATAACAAAATCACAGTCGCAACCACTCGTGCCAACTTGTTGTTGTCTTGACTTTGCCACAAGAGAATGAAGAGAGCGAAGAGAAAAAAATTCGAAAATGTTCAGGGAGTTTTGTCTGTTTCTCCGTATGCACGTGGTGTGTTCATAAGCTCTGCTTGCATGGGCACTCCTGTTTTAAACAATGTTTAAATATTTAGAAATGATATTCCGAAACTGTCAAATATGAAGACTATCGGGATTTAAAAAAGGACCTAAAATAATGTTTTGGCAATTGAACCTAGTATTTTCGTATATACTCTACCACTTGGTGCTACTATTTGTACTTGATCCAAGTACCGAATACCCGATTTTGTCCTCTGAATGTACAGACAGACTTTATAACCTCGGACATGCTTCCATCTGGCTGTTTCTTTGACCAAATTTTCACTGCACTTGAACTATTTTCATTATGCTTAGTCTTAAGCATATATAAAAGTCAATATATCAGACTTTGTTCAACTGGTCAAGGCCCGCGGCGCCCTCATAAATCCGCTAGCCACACACGCCTTATACAAACAAAAGACCCTTTTTTTCTGTATGAAATTCTTAAAAATCAGTTTCCACCTGCATCCTTTCTGGCAACAGGCAACTGTATCTCTTACGGCCTCTACCTTCTTCATGAGCAGGTATAAAACGCGTGCCCGGCCTTTGGTTCTACTTCATCTTCGCTCGCCGTCTCGATTAGCATTTGAAATCATTAGCCGGTCTCTGCTGACTGCAAGGTGCATTCTGGAACCACATTCGTGGTCGACCAGCAACATCATCATCATCTTCATCATTGTGGCTGTTTTTATCTGGCATTGTGCATCTTCTTTTGTTTTTTTTTGTTGTTGTTGTGTTTTGTTTTCATTCTTCTCACTTGGGCCTGTTTTTGGTTTACACAAAGCCAACGGCGTCAAATTTGAAAATGCACCTGGATTTTATTTTTCCCCCGTCTGAGTCTGGCTTTCTTCTTTAGTGCACCGATATTTGCTTTTTCAACATCTCATTGGTTATCCTTTGACATTGCAGCCGTTTCAGGGAATCATCATCCATCACCGGAATGATTGCCGAAAAGATGTTTCATGTGATTTGAAATTCAAATGCAAGTATTCAATTAGTTTAATTGCAGTTAGTTTTTGTGTGAGTCTCAGCAGGTGAAACTGTTTTTGAGAATTTTTTGCTAGCATTTAGAAGGTAGGTTTGGGTTGGGTCATCTTTTGGCTATGCGGTAGGCGGGTGCAATTTCAAGAAGAAAGAAATAATTAGAGGACCCTTCAAGATTTTTCAATGTGAGAATTGATAGTGGGGGTTTGCAAAAGGATAATAGAAACGCGTTTAAAAGTAGTTCAGTATTAATTATTGTTTTTTTTTAATATCACAAATTTTTCATGCACTTTATTGTTAAATCATTTTACAAGTGAATGAAAGAAATCTATTAATGTACCAAATTTTACAATAACTATATATCACTTAAGCCTTTATGTAAAGAGAACTATTGCTGCATGGTGTGTTGCAGCGGGTAGTGTTTGAGCCTGCTGTGCGGGAGGCATCGTTTCAATCCCGCCTCGAAACTTCTAACAAAAGATTTTTTCTTTATTTAGAAAAAAACTTTTATACATCCTGTCACCTTTACCTGCTATTGGCGCCAGCTGAGAAGTAACTAGTCATGTAAAAGCTTCTCAAAACATTGCCGTTCGGATTCGGCGTTAAACTGAAGGCCCCTTTCTCTTGTGTGAAAAATTTTAAGCACACACGCCAAGAGATTAAGAGAAGCTTGGCTTGTGGCCCTTCCATACTACTTTTTATACTTTTGTAGAGTGTATTTTAAAATTGTCCAGATGTTTGTAACGCATAGAAGGAAGCATCTCCGACAACACAATGTATATATATTTTTGATCAGCATGACGAGCTGAGTTGATAGAGCCATGTCCGTCTGTCCGTCCGTCTGTTTCTAAGCTATCTCCTCAGTTAGTTTTAAAGCCTCTTAACCAAACTTTGCACGAAGCCTTTTGGAACAAATACGCTGCACATTTGTCGGAACCGGCCGGATCGGATGACTATATCATAAACCATCGGTCGAAAAAGTAGTTTTAGTGTATTTTTAAGTTTTCTATGCTTTCACATAATTCCACCAAGTTTTATGAAAATCGGCCAACCATTTAGTATAGCTGCAATACAAATGCTATGTCTGACAAAAAGACTTAGTGGCAAAAACTTTTTTGATTTCAATGCTTTCGCTTCCAAACTTGTTACAAATCAATATTCTATGCTACTACACAACTCTGATCGGATGACTTTAGCATATAGCTGCCATAGGAACTATCGGTCGAAAAAGTAGTTTTAGTGAGAAACACTTTTTTGTTTTCAATGGTAGGTAACCTTTCAGTTGTAAATATAATCAGTTTCCACACAATTTTGTGGAGTTCGGTCAAAATTGAATGAACATATCGTTTAGCTGCCATATAACAAACTAGCAAGCAAATGCTCAAAGAAGTGGCGCCATCATGCTGCAAGGGAATATAAACTTTAGTCGAGCCAAAGTTAGATTTCCTCTATTTTCTTATTTATTATAAAATGATTTTAATCTGATCTGCAAAATTTGGTCGTTGAAAGGAACTTTTTCAAGTGTATTAAAACTTCGGCACAGACGAAGTTATCTTTACTGAACGTCTGAATCCATTACGCCACGGAGTGCGCTAATAGCAACGTGTCGAAGATATCATTTGTATTGAATCTGCCTAAAAAAATACAAAAGAAATTTTTTGAGTATCGCATATAGGCAGGCCCATTCCAGTTCAAATTCCTTCCAAGCACAATTTATAAGGGGCAAGGGCAAGTGAAGTTTGCTACATCAACAATATTAAGCCAAAAACAAAAAATGGTGGAAATGTTGAAAAGCTAAATTGTTTCGTGCATAACTTTGGTGTTTTTGCTCAGATGCTATTGTGCTTTTCAGAATAGATAGCTATTAGTTCAGGATAATATATATTTATTGTATTATTCTATTATATTAATATTATTATCAAGAGGTTATAACCAGGGCTTAATCCCGAAACGAATTTCGGTTCCGGTACCGGTTCCGGTACGTACCGAAATGGATGTTTCGGTTAAAGGTTCTATTTCGGTTTTCAATTAATTTCGGTTTTCGGTTTAGATACGGTACCCTGATTTTTATTTCGGTATACTGGTACGTACCGGTATAAGTACTACTTATTATTAATATTGGAAAAATTAAATTCTGAGATAAATCTAAATCATTTTATTCCTTAACTGCAAACCGCGTTTGGTTGGACGGGCTTAAATACAAAATTAGGACACTGGCTTCTCCAAATACACACAAACTCTTAGAATGTTATGTCAGCAACAGAGTTTTTTCTGTTCGTCAAAACGAGTACACAATGGAAGAGTTCATCATTGGAGCCGGAGTGCCACAGGGTAGCGTTCTCGGTCCTTTTCTGTATGTATTGTACACTGCCGACCCCAACAGACCCCCGACTAACAATGTCCACTTTTGCTGATGATACGGCAATTCTAAGCAGATCACGATGTCCAATTATCGCATCCAGACTTTTGGCAAGCCACCTATCTCACGTGGAGGAGTGGCTGGCCAACTGGCACATAAAAATTAACGAGCAAAAGTGTAAACACGTGACGTTCACACTCAAGAGAAGCACCTGTCCCAAGATATCCCTAAACGCGACTATGATACCACAATCAAACGATGTTGTTTACCTAGGTGTCCACCTCGACAGAAGGCTCACTTGGCGCAAACACATAGAGTCGAAAAAACTTCAAATAAGGCTAAAGGCCAATAGCCTTCACTGGCTAATTAACTCCCGTTCCCCTCTAAAACTGGAATATAAAGTCTTACTGTACAAAAGCATCATAAAGCCTGTCTGGACTTATGGCTCACAGCTATGGGGAAATGGCTGTGCGAGCAGTGTGGATATCCTTCAAAGATCACAATCAAGAATTCTTAGAACACTCACTGGAGCGCCATGGTACATTCCCATTGGTCGAAACTAAAATACAGCAACTAAAGCGCAAATATTCTGAAAAACTTTTAGCCCACCCTAATGAACTTGCACAATCTCTCACCCTGCAAGCAACGCATTCTCGCCTCCGAAGAAAAGATCTACCAACCCAGCGACTGAATTAAAGGGCCGCAGAACATAAACCAGCTCCAATAGGAGATGGTTGTACAATAGTTTCTAGATTAAGATTTAAAAAATTATTGTTAGTCTCATTAAGAGAAGATTCAATAAATACTAAAAAAATTAAAAAAAAAAAAAAAAATTTTATTCCTGTGTAATAAAACGAATCAGAATCCAACACAAAATGAATGGTTTCTCATTTAAAGTAAAATTATGTAGACTATTTAAAATTTCGTATTTTTTTACGTACGTATACGTTCAGCATTCTTGTGATTTGCTCGCAGTAACATAATTGCATTCAATGTGGTTGAGTCCATACAACTTAGCGGATTCATTATAAATTACGCCAGTGAATAGGCGTTCCACGCTAACCTTTGTAACTAGAACAGAAAGCACGGCTTTTGAAATCTCATACAATTCTGGGAACTTTTTGGAGGACCACCAGTTAAGAATGTTTTTTTGTGGTTTCGAACACGTTTAAGTGCGAGAAAAGTCTTAATGCAATCCACAACACACAATTGACACAATTGAAGTGTTATTATCACCAAGTTTCTTTTCATTCAATATCATATATGCATTAACTTTGTCGGCGCTTTCAGATGAACTAATATTAGAACTGCATTCATCATTAAGCAGTGATTGATAAGCAACCGACGATATTTGTGCATAAATTTTAAAAGATTGATACAAGCATTTTTTGATCAGTACTTAGCATTACGTCATATCTAGGGTCCAAAAATATGCCAAATAAAAAAGCACTGTTTCAAGAAAGGATTTCCCTAGTTTTTCTACGAACAAACTTTTTCGCTAGAGAAGACGAATTTTTGGATATTTCAAATTTGCTGTGTATCCAAATGGAATAAAAATCACCCAAAACTAGATTTTCGGCTTGAAGTTTAGTTGTGTCAACCTCCGCTGGTTCTAGTATGCGTATAATTTGGCGAACTGAGTCCCACACATTCCGGTGCAGAAGAAAGTCGTTCTCTGCAGTCGCAAAACTGGAGCAAAATTTGAAGATGTCTTCCGCTAGCAAATATTTTAGCATCCTGTAGGTTGATCTCCAACGCGTAACCAAACTACGATGCGCTTTGCAAAGGTAAAAAAACCGAAACTGTACCGGTACCAACGTTTCGGTATCGTTCCGGTTATGTCGGTTCCATTAATAACGGTAAACGGTTTTCGGTTCTCAAAAAAATATTTGTATGGGTTCCGGTTCCGGTACGTGATTTGAATCGGTTTATTTCGGTTAACGGTTCCGGTACCGGTTCCGGTATGAAGCCCTGGTTATAACTTTAAAAGTGTGGCTCCGTCAGTTTTTTGCAGTTAAGGGATATATATGCGGAGAGGGGATATTTTCCAAATCTGAAACAAACTTGATCTGAGTATATCGATAGTTCTATGGATATATCGAATAGTTGGTTTTGTGTCAAACGAACGATGGAAATTTTTCACTATCGATGGGGCCGCGCCATTTACATCCTCTGTCATTCTTCTCTAGCTTTGGGAACACTTTTGGACCCCCGATTTAAGAAAAAAGGGTTTAGATCAACAGCAATTACGCGGAAGTCGCAAAAATTTTGGAAAATGTGTTGGTTCTACTTAACAAGCAACCACAACAGCTAGTCCTTGATGCAGAGCCGCCAACACCTTCTGAAAAGCCTGCTTCGTTTAAGTCACTGTTCCAGTTGCTGGAGCAGAATATAGTTACAGAGACTAGAAACAAACGATCAGATGCCATCATTAATAAGCGTCAATATTTGGCGAACGCACATTCTCACCAATAGAGTGACCCATTGCAGTACTTAAAGGTGAGTATATTAATTAATGTTGTACATGTTGTTATTTTAACAAAAAAAAATAGAGGAAAGCTAACTTTGGCTGGACTGAAGTTTATATACCCTTGCAGCTTGTATAAAGTATATAAATTAGTAGCCCGATTCCACTGACACAAATATGTACATTCGGCCAAATGTACACATTTTTGACAAGGCCTCCTATATACATTTTCTACACCTAATTTCTATGGCTGCTGTGCTATATAGTTGTCCTATCAAACTTGGTCGAATTATGTGAAAGCATAGAAATCTTGTAAGTACAAGGTTCGGGGACGTTTGCGTTGAAGACAAAAAAGTTTTTATCACTAAAACAACATTTTCGACCGATGGTTCCTATGGCAGATATTTGCTATAGTAATCCGATCCGCCCGGTTCCGACATATGTGTAGCGTATTTTTACCAAAAGACTTCATGCAAAGTTTGGTTAAGATAGCTTTAAAACTGACGGATGAGCATAGAAACAGACGGACGGACAGACGGCCATGGCTATATCAACTTATCTCGTCAAGATCAAGAATATATATACTTTATGTGGTCGGAGATGCTTCCTTCTATGCGTTACAAACATCTGGACAATTTTAACATCTCATTAATTTATAAAAAAAGTACTTAAGTAAAACGAGAGTTTTGAATCTGTAAGCTCTTATTAAATAATCTTATGAAATTGTTGTTTAATTTAATTTATAAAGTTATCTATTTAAGTTTTTTATTTAATGAATTCACGTCTGTTTATCTCTCTTTCTCATTAATTTAATTGCAAATAGAGAAACCAATATTATCGATAGTATCGACTTTTTGTCGAAAAACTATCGAAAAAATCGAATAGCGTCACTATCGATAGTTCTGCAGCTCTAGGGTACACCTATGTACATGCAAAAATTTGTGTCTCTATCTCTTATAAACTCTAAAATCGACGCGTTGTTACAGACAGACTGACATGAATATATCGACTCGGCTGCTGATGCTGATCAAGAATATATTTACTTTAAAGGGTCGGAAATGTTTTCTTTCAAAAAGTACAGGGTATAAAAAGTTACTGTCAGTGTAGTTAATTTTACCCAACAGATTTTTTGGTGTGCATCATTTGCATGAAGCCGCTATGAACTAAACTAAATTCTAGAATTTCGTTGAATGTTATCCAGTCGGCTTAAAAGAAGTACAAATTATCCTACACTATACTATTAAATAATTAACCTTAACCTCATTTTAATGAACCAATCATCATAACCTATCCTAACTGCATCTAAACTAATCTAATCGGACTATTTCCACTGACTATTCCAACGTTTACTTTGAAAAAAACTTTTCCCTGACTAATGTACAGTAGCTCTTCGTGTTTGCAACACTAATTGCCCAACTCTTCGAAACAATTCTCCCTCTTAACTTAACTTTGCATTTCAATTGCAGCTTTTCTTTAGCCATTTCGAATGTCATTTGTGTGAATTTATGCATAAAATATGAATATGTCTGGGCAAAAAGTTTATTGAAAACGTGTCTCCATTACCCCAAAATCCCAACTCACCCTGAACAATTCTGAACTCGCATGCGTTATAAATCACGAAAAAGTTTTTTTTTTTGAAAAGCCAACTTTTACGCAGTGCCGGCAGAAGTTTTATGTCATCAAGTTTGGCAAGCCACTTGCACCTCCCTCCTTCCCTGCTTCGTATATGCTTTCAACTTTAATTTTTGGAAGCGATCATAGTTCAATGAGCAAATTGCATATTGATTTGCTAGAGTTTGCTCCTGATATTTGCCTTTTTGGACGCAAGTTTCTTCTGGCATTCCTTTGTGCCCAGTGATTAATGAGCTAAGACCGCTAAAAACTTTACCTTGAGCAGCGCAGCGCAGCGAGAAAAAAGTCGCCAACTTTGAACTTATTTTTTTTTTTTGCCTTTTTAGCTCCCGTTGAATGTTATTAAAATCAACGATGCGTTGTCTGAGGGGTCCGTTCGTATAATTAAACTCAGGCAAGTCGCCCGTAATTCTTAAGAAGTTCAATAAGAAATCAAAGTCAATAGTCGTCTGCATTTGAAAACGAAAGCGCCGAAAAAAAAACTCGTCGCGTGACAAATGTCATTTGGACTTTGAATTCCATTTAAATGCCAAACTCGCCTTTTTGGATTTGTTTTCTTTTTCTGTTTTTTTGGTCTGGGTAAGGGTATAATTTTCCCGCACGCAGGTTCTTTTGGTTTTAGCTACTCTTTCATCATAATCGCCAGTGAGAAGTACACAAAGCACTGACAATTCTTTGTAATTATGGGTTTTTACCAAAGAGCCAAACAAGAATAAAAAACTCATGAAATCAAATCGCATTTCATGGCGTTTAAATGTAATTTGAGTTTGATTCGCTTGCCGAGAATAGTGATTAAGTCCTTAAGTGGGTATGCCAGTGGTTTCAAGGGAAAATTGCTTGAAAAATTTGCAGAAAAGTTGTTAAGTATGCAGAGCAGATATGCCTAGTGAATTTTGAGGTTGTAGATGTACGAAATTAAATAGTAGGATAAACGAAACAGAGGGAAAATCCGAGAGCATTGGACTCTTTGATTTGAGTTTATATTATTCGGTTTTCATAATCATGTTAAACTCAACTGGAAAAAAAATTTAATGAATTTGGATTAGGTTATAAGCGGATACACAAGCCTCAAATCGGAATAGGTGACATATCTCTTTGAATTGTGAGGGAAGCAATATTATTTACTGAATATGCAGCTCCTTTAATTGCTTTAATAAAGTGCAACAAATATTCAATTTGCAGCCACATTATATGGCTTATATCAAGAAGGAAGACAAACAAATATTTCCCTAAAAATGTTGCGCGCTCTGGCGAAAAGCCTTCTAAGATACTACTTGTATTGAATTGAATCTATCATCTGCATAAGAACATCAGACCACTTGTAATTCTCAAGTTCGAATTCGCCGAATAGTTCATATAAATGGCGCAAAGAAAATTAGGTTATTATATATGATTCTAGTTAAATCAAAGTGCATGTTAATTGATTTTAATACAAAAATTGCATAGTAAAATCAAATACGATGGTTATAGTTTTTACTATGCTATTTTGCCCTGAGTGTATGTTGTCCCGTTTTAAAGTTCAGCGCTCAAAAAGCCCTTCAGATAAGATGACGTTATTCCCAGAAACAAATCATTGAAGTACAAGTCCATACCCTTCTAAAATGGGTAGAACATTTATTTTATACAATTGAACATAACATTTTACATAATTTTTATATGATTCTAATCGCTAGTCCATAGATATTGATGCATTCAAGGCCTTTTGTGAAAGAACATTTTCATTATATTTAATTCCATGTCCCTGGTATTCAATGTCACCGACGGTTCACAAAATTTTAATTTATGGCTGGCAAATAATAAACTCCTCCTTAGTTCCTGTAGGAAGTCTAGGAGAGAATGCTTCAACGAAAATGCAGCACGAATTAAGTACTACAAGGACGATAGAAGATCACTGGCCCTAAAGAATAGCAGACTGAACAACGTGTCCGATGTTTTACATAGGGCAATGGATTCTTCCGATCCATTAATATCAAGTTTGTGTTTGAATGGGAGAAAATGGGAGATATATAGGGGGAAATGTAAACCAAAAAGAAATCTGTTCCAGCAGAAGTAATAAATCTCCTAAAATCATCATCGATTCCGAAAAATCAACCAAGCATTTCTCAGTTGGAATATATAGATTCAAATTTCGATTGCGATGAAGAAAACGCTCTTGTTCTATAAATTTTATGAATTTTTCATTAGAAGTCATTACATACTATTTCTTATATTAAACATGATATCTCTAAAATTACCTTTAAGCCTATTCTATCGTATTAACTCCCCTCCCCCCCTCCCCCCACCCCCCTAAATCATAGATTTGGCTTAGGAAAAGTCACATTTTCAGTTATAACTTCATTTTTCCGCAAATATTTTAAAGATTGTTTCTCATTTCATATCGAATGCATCTTGCTTTAACTATTTAATGCAAAAAAATAAAATTATGGAAATATTTAAGAATCGTACAGGCACTGCTGCCCCTACCTTCTTGGAAAGCTGGCTACGCCCTTGATACCTATATATAATATATAAAATTTCAGAGTTCTTCCTTTAGAAAAAATGCAATTTCTCATTTGGTCGGAGCGGTCTAAATTTGTTCGAAATTGGGACTTACTCTAAGCATTATCTGTGAAAAACTTTAATCCGATATCTCTATATTTGGACTTTATGCCACATTTTCTGGCATTCTGACCACTGCCCTTTGGTTAGCTGGCTGTACCTCGACGAAGTTCCAGTCAAAGGTTTTAGGAATGCAGTTGATTTATATGTCACAAAAGCCCTGAGTATGTTTTCTGATAAGAAAAAATGGTTAATGATCATTTATCTTATAGTCTAACAATGTTAGTTCTAACTTTAAAAACTACCTTGGGCGAAAAATACCGGGAAATTTGAATTTTGGGGGATTTCGCTAGCAAGAAATGCATTTCTTTTTAAGTCGGCAACACTGTCACTGACATCTGTGCAAAATTACACGTCAAAATATTCATTATTGTTTGGCATACGCGTCCTTGTGTAAACTGCACAAAAAGCCTTTTTTTGTATTTTATAATGTCTGAAACTAATCAACAACGCAGTTCCTTCCTCTCGGAAGAGGACTTTGCAGCATTTTTGTATTCACAAGAGTATTCCATCCGAGGGCGATGAAATGAATTTACAAGAATAAATAAGTATATGGGGCTTAGCGACGTGTTTTGATTTTAGTCAAAGTTTGTTTTAGCCGGCTCAAGGTCATGATAAATACAGATTCAAAAATAAAAATTGTTTGATCTACAATCAAATTCACGATATTTTTTGCCCACGGTAGTATATAGGAGACAGGAGTTTACACCCAGAGAAATAATAAAAAAAAAGAAATACATATATGAAAAAAAAGGGACACTATTGCAAGTTACGCGGTTCTTAGTAGAAGGTATGTTGGTTAGACATAATCTGTCCTCGTAAGGAGGAAGATCGAAAATTAAGATCTGTATTTAAGGGAGGGAGACATACAGTTGCTGTAGTGACGTAAGAGTCAATAAATGTATTGGACCTTTCTTTTAACAAAACCAAGAACTCTCATTATCTTGTTAGCCATATAGGCATTTCGCACCCCATTAAAGTGGGAAAAATATTGAAAACTAAAAGATGATTAGTTTCTGTTTCTATTTTTTGGTAGCAGTATATTTAGTGCCAAAGGTAGATTCAGTCGATTTAACGCTTAAAATATACGTCATATATATCATGGCATTTATCACGCGAAAAAAATGAAGTCGTTTTCGACTGCATCCACAAAAATGCATATAGCTACAAATTGTTATAAATTATTTATTAAAATAAAAAAATAAAAATATTTAACTTTTAACTCAAGGGGAATAATGTAGCTTTTTATTGGGTGTAATCATATTGTATATTGTATTGTAAGTATTTACACTAGTTTAGTTTTTATAAGCTTTAGTATTATGCAGAACGTGACATTTTAAAAGTAGCTTATAGCGAAAAAAGATTATCTTCAGAATTCAAGACTGATTTGAGGATTAGAGAATTCCTTAACCATGTTCGAGATTGTATTCTCAGGCCAAAAACTTGGCTCCAACGCTCTTTCAATATCAATATACAAATCAAAATTTTTAAGAGGGAATATAAAAATGACCACATAACACATTACTGGAGATTTCTATCTTGCTAGCAATTTAAGCAATGTACACACATTTGGTTACATTTGAAGCTTCTATTTTATTATCTTCAAACCTTCTCTCCCTGACCTTCTCGAGAACTAAGCTACTTAGATCAATTTCATTCAGATTTCATTCATTGACCTGAAATAATAAATGAAACCTAAGCTAAACCACAAATATTTTGACCACCATACCTTCATATGTACATTTCGCTGGACAGCAACACGGCAATTCACTCAAAGAAATCTTTGAAATTTCCAATAGCTCTTATCTAGCCGGAAATTGTAGAGTAATTTATGCGACTCTTAAAATATTTTGGACTCCAAGTGCCCAACCGCTGCCTACTTAGCATTTAAATGGCGGTCACATTTCCGCTGGCTTTCGGAAAGACGTCACCAAGTCTGGAGGTAAAAACAAATACAATTGAAATGTGACCAAAGAGTTGAACTTATTAACATTTAATTAGAAATCAAAGTAAGTAGATTTTGGCTTCAGGCCAAACTCATTTGGAATGCGAGTCGAAGAGGTGACTGCATTTTGGCAGGTGACCAGCAAGACAAACCTTCATTAGCATTTTTCGGAAGACAGTAGTAGTCTTTGAGTCTTCAGGTTCAATAGGTCGTCGTCACTCAGTCTGTCTGAGTTTGTCTTTTTCTTACTTTATGCTAATGCTTCAGAGGCCTCCCGCTGAACAGAAACTCGGTTTTCCACTTTTATAGTGTTATGTAAATTTGTCTGAGCCAGAGCCAGACAAAGAAATTATTTAATTTACGCTTCACTCAAAGGCTTAGAAAATGGTCCTCACTTTGCTTGATTCGCATTAATTTACACGCATGTTAAGGCGCTTGCCTCTTTCAGTTCGGGGGGCTTTTCTCTTATGTCTTTTTATGGCATCTTTTTTGTGGTTTTTACATAAATGCCGACATAAATATCATTTAGGACTCCTTTGTGTGTGATATTAGGAAAAAGTGAACTTATTGTTGTTGTGAAAAATTGTTATTGATTTTCACTCGCACCTTTTTTATATGCTGATACCTATGATCGAAGCTTTGAAGCTAGAAAATATTTTCAAGAACTTTTAGCAGCTTAACAACCTAACACCTTTAATTTGTATAGAACTCCGAGGGGGTCAATTTTTTAAAGATGGGGAAGTGAAAAGTTGAATATGAAATTACTAAAGCCCTATTTTATGGAGATTTACAAAGAAGAGAACGCCATCTATACAGACAAACGCAGAATTAAAATTTCTTTTATGGAAAACGAAGAATAAAAAGAAAAACAATATTATTTTTTAATGAAAAAGCCCTCCAGCTAGACCACTTAGTGAGAAACCCTGTTTTGTTTTCAACGTAAGCGTTCTTAAACTCCATCTATATCTTATGACTGCCATATGAGCGATAAGTCGGAAAATAGTTCTTTGTGAAAAACAACTTTTATGTTTTTGATTTCACTGTAGCCATATTTAAAAGAAAGCAATCAGATTCTTATCGATTCTAAACTTAATCTAACATCTATATTCAATATATATATCAGTTGGAGTGAGTGTGTTAAAATTCTTAATTTTCGTTTTCGAGTGGCTTATTGAAGACAGACGGTTTTAAAGCAATATTTGTAGACCCTTGCAAAGGGTATTATAATCTTGCCCTAAACCGCACAGAAATAAGAATGGTAAATTTCCTCAACATATACATTCGTTTCACACATAGACTCTTCATTGAAATCTCTTTCCGGCAGCCATATGTTTTAATTTTTATACCCGTTACTCGTAGAATAAAAGGGTATACTAAAGTCGTGGAGATGTATGGTAGCAGTGCGGAAGGACTCATTTGGCCCATTCGTAGCCCAATATATATTATCATGATATTATGATATCATGAATATGATATCATGATATGATATGATATGATATCCCAAGTCTGAATTTGGGCGAAATCTGTTTGAATTTAGTACTGCCTGAATGTCATTGTACATTTGCTTGACAAATATTGTAAGGTCTCATGTTGGATCACGTAGATCTTTTTATATTTCCTATACACTTTTATGTATCAATCCTAGTTGTCCTGCCCATACAATTTTAATTCAAATTTTTCGGGATACTCACCGGCAGTAACTTTATCCATCCAGCTGATTTAAATAGCTAACAAAATTTGTGAAAATCGATAGAGCCCTTAAGGCTTACATGCTAATATTCGCGATTGTAAATGAAGTCCAACTTTCACCGCATATCGGCTTGATACATAGACGAGTTAAGTTTGAAAAATTTGCCATAATTTGATGTAACAGATTACTCTTCAAATGGCCCATTTCAGACGCTTTTCGAGGTTTGCTGGTGCTGCTCCTATGCTCTTTTTTATGTTGCATTTATATGTATACTGTCGCATAAAACTCATAAATTCAGATATTTTTGCTCGGTGTAACCTCCATAATTTTTTGAAAGCCAAAAATACAGCAAAATGGCTATTCCGCCATATCTTGAAAACAAGAGCTGATGGACAAAAACCGAAAACAGTTTTAGAATCAGTGCACAAAACTGGAATTTAATACAAAGAAGGCTGGACCTAAAAAAGTGGGAATTTTGTTGGCCTGTGTTATATACAAATTTATAAAAATAATTCCAAAAATATTACTTAATTCTTTTGTATATTATTAATAATTGCCTGTCAGTGGCAATGGTTTATTTGTAATAGATTAATCACACTGAGCACATCTAACATCCAACATCCTGAATTTAAATGCTTAATTACGATTTGCTTAGCCAACAACTTTTGTTTTGTCAAAATGTTGAGACAAGGTGTCGGTGTCTAATAGGAATATGCTACGAATGTAAAAAAATTCCGCCATGGTAAATATTTATGACTCAGGATGTTGGATGTTAGATGTGCTCAGTGTGATTAGCCTCTAAATCTCTCGAAAAATTCGTCAGTGCCACAGAACTTCGAGAGATTTCATTTCCTTATTAGAAAATCTATTTAGAAGGTTTGTGTTCTAGTTAAAATTCCATCTTTAGAAACAGGGTTGCATCTCTCGCAATAAAATGTCCCATTTTCTTGTTATGAGTTGATTTGATGTTTGAATGAATTTTTTAATTGTGCAATATATTTTATGATGCAATTGTAAGATCATAATTCCACCGTATCATATTCACCTAAAATGCAAAATCTGAAAATATTTTCGCGCCAGTAACGAAGTATAACTTGGCAACCCTTAGTTAGTTGGCTGGCACACAGATGGGGCCACCACGAGGTAGAGTGTCGCCAGCTGAGGTTGATATGAAAGACATTGGTTGGTTTTGCGAATAATTATTGAAACGCAAATTTCAATGTCAATTTCATATATAACAAAATTTTTTCGGTTTAATGCAACCTATCCAGAAAAATGATCTTTGTTTGAAAAATAGTATACCACCAATATATGACAATGAATATTCAAATCTGCTACATTCGTCACATATAGAAGACTTGTTGGTTGAAAGCGCCGAAGAGGACTAATCTATATACTTAGTTTGTTAAAATACAATTTTTCTTTAATTTAATCCTATTAATACATATAAGTACTTGAAATATAAATCCTAAATATTTATTTTTTGATTGATTATCATAACAAAAATTATTTTTAAACCTTTACCCTTACTTACAAACGCTACATGCATTGCTGTAAATATAACTGTATATTTTTTTGGATTATCTTGGATCTGGTGAGTTCTTCCATCCCAAGCTTCTATAGCCCCAAAGAATGCTGTTGAATCCTCCAGCAAAACTCTTCAGCTGTTTGATTTCCCAAACGGAAAATTTGTTGCCACCAATATTAACATGCAAAACAAAAGTTGGCTTAAATTAAGGCCCCAGGACCAAAGGCTCTCTCATCAGCTGCTGCTGCTGCTGCCTCCGCTGTTTCGCCGTGTGACACATCAAAATAATCCTCGACAGCTTAATTATGTGCGGCTCATTGCCAGGGATACACACAGCCACACACATACTCACACACACTTGCATGCACAACAATAGCCCACAAGCAAACACATCCTTTCTTTCATTCCTCTTGCTGTGTGTGAAAAAGGATTTATGCCACCCGCAAAACCGTCCGGAAAAAAAAGAAAAATATGCAGGCCATGTCGGAATATGAATTTTCATAACGCTCGGCTGAGTGGCTTAAACGCTGTGGTAATTATTTCCAAACAAAACGCGTCACAAAAAATGCTTACAATTTTCGGTCCGAGCCGCAATTTTTAACGAGAAAAAAGAGCGTGAAAAAATGTAAATAATTCTTATCATTCTGGTACTGTCAAATATCACACTTCTCTGTAACCGCCCGGGTGTGGAAACTAACACCTCGACTCGCGCGTTTCTTATCGCAGCGCAGTTAAAACAAATGGTTAGGATCAGAGGACCAAAAGCCACCAGCATCACCCAGACCAGGAAGTGCTCTTATCACCAACAAATGTTTCGACTCTAGCGTAGGTGTTAGACAAATGTTTGATGGAAGTATTTCAAGCTAATCCCCAAGTCCACGTGATAAAATTTTTTTTTGTATTTTTTTTGTGTGTTTGCGCGAGTGAAATAATAATAGCTGACATTGACATTGCTGCTGAGATAAGTTTTCCAGAGTAACACATGTCGGTAATGATTGTTGCTGTTGTCGTTGTTGTTGCTGCTCAATGGAAACTTAAGCCCTATGTATGATAATGAGCAAGTGATATATGAGTTTGAAGGCTTCCAAAGTTTCCTTTGGTTGATGGTTGAGGTGTGTATTTTTGAAGCCTGATAGCCAAGCCACTTTACGCAGTGAGCTCGATGTGGGCGAAATTGATATGATGATATGTTTGACATTCAGCTGTGGCACTCACATGTTACAGTTACGTGAGTTTCATGGTGGTAAATTGAAATGGATTTATTTTTGAAATTTTGAAATACTTGACATCGGTGTCGGCCTCGGAACAATATGTGATTGTTATTAAAATCAGATTATAATGGCATAAGACTAAATAATCTAGTGAATAGAACAAAAAATCGTAAAGAAAGAACGATAAGTTCTTGGTGAAGAAGTCCGCTTTAAAAATGACTTACTAAAAAGTCAAGAAAAACTTTGTTGAGATGATGTGTCAAAATGCTGCTATCGACGTGTTTTTCAACCAATCGTTTCTGTGCAGTTTTATCTAAAAAAAATCGGAAGAATTAAAAAAACCGGATAAGATTGTCCCCCACTAATTAAGACAACTATTTTATTAAACATATTACGTGGGGTACTATTTATATTTCGGGAATAGCAATTTTTTAGATGAAAATGGCTTTATTGTTTTTCAAAATATTCCCCATGAAAATTTATGCACTTTTGCATTCGCTCCAACCAATATCGAAGCACATTTTCCACTCTGATTGAGGCACCTCCAAAACATGGGCTTTAAACGTATCAGCGACCTAAAATAAAGTTCACCAATGGAAATAAGGTGTTGGTCGTCCAGAAATTTCTAGTCATAGTTTTTCTGGACCTAATGGGGGCGTATGTAGTGAGGTAAAGCGGCTGATCGGATCAACTTGGCGAACCCAGCGCGATCCTGGCTTACTGCGTCTCAAGTCGACTCACACCTCCTCGTTGGTGACCACTGTAAACAGAACGCTTTGCATCCGCAAAGCTTCTGGCTAACGTGAGCGGCGAGCCCTCCCTACAGGGTACAATATATAGGGTTGGTGCGTCGGGTTTGGTACCCACCGCCGTCAAAAAACTCCACCAATGAAAACTGCGACAACAATGCCTCGGATACGGACCCCCTCTGATGACGACCCACGCAAACGTTTTAAGGACCACGATTTGAGGATACGCACCTAGAATGTTCGCAAAGAACATCAACAACCAATGCACCCTGGGGGATCTACTACAGCGGACATGCTTCCAAGCATGAGTTTGGATGCGGCTTTGCAGTCAGTGCAAGACTGCGTCGCGCTGTCATCAGTTTCACACCAGTGGACATGCGACTAGCCGCACTCAGACTTAAGGCTAAATATTTTAATATTAGTCTTATCTGTGCACACGCCCCAACGGAAGACAAGGGCGCTTCGATAAAAGACGAATTCTATGAGCGCCTGGAACAATTATATGAGCGCTGCCCCGATCACGACATAAAGATCGTGCTTGGCGACTTTAACGCTAAAATTGGGAGAGAAGGAGTTTTTGGCTCGACAGTCGGCCGATTTAGCCTTCATGAAACAACCTCCGGTAATGGAGACAGGCTAATAGATTTTGCCGCGGGCAGGAACATGGTCATAAGTAGTACCAGGTTTAAACATCGCGACATCCATAAGGCGACCTGGAAGTCCCCTGATCAACTAACGCGAAATCAGATTGATCATGTTGTGATCGACGGAAGGCACTCATCGAGTGTTCTAGACGTGCGTGCGATTCGAGGTGCCAACATAGACTCGGATCATCACCTTGTTGCAGCCAAAGTGCGCACGCGGCTCAGTGTGGCACATGCCTCACGTACTAGTACACGTCGAAAGCTAAATGTCGATAAGCTGCAATCACAACGGACCTCTGAAGCCTTCACAGCTAAACTCACCCAACTGCTCAGGGAAAACTCACTATTCGCTTCTGGTGTAAGCGAACAGTGGAATCATATATCACACTCCATGAGTACGGCTGCCAAGGAGATAATCGGATACGCCGAGCACCCTCGAAAGCAGACTTGCTATAATGAGGAGTGCCGCGACGCTACTGCAGAGAAAGACGCTACCTACAGGAGAACTCTGCAGTCGGGAGCAACGCGGGCTGTTAAAGAGCAATACCGGAAGAAAAGGAGAGAGGAGAAGCGCCTTTTCAGAAGGAAAAAGAATGAGCGAGAAAGGCGCATGCGTGAGGAAGTCGAGATGCTATTCGGCATGGGTGAGACGAGAAAATTCTATCGAAAGATTAGACGACTTACCGAAGGTTTCAAACCCGGAGTCACACAATGCAAGGACGAATATGGAAATCTGGTCACAGATCCGCAAGTGGCGCTAGCCAAATGGAGAAGCTATTTCGCCAACCTGCTGGGAGGCGACAACGAACACAATACCGCCTCTGGAGTAGTAGCGACGCCACCAAATGACAACATAGAGATAGACCCACCGGACCATCACGAAGTCTGTGTAGCCATAAAAAGGCTTAAGAACAACAAATCAGCAGGTGCAGATGACCTGCCGGCTGAACTGTTTAAGGCTGGAGGCGAGGAGTTGGTAAGGTGCTTGCACCAACTCATCAGCAGAATATGGTCCGACGGGAGCATGCCTGAAGATTGGAGTCTAAGTGTAATTTGCCCACTTTTTAAAAAAGGAGACCCTGCAGTTTGCGCCAACTACCGCGGGATCAGTCTCCTTCCCATCGCATATAAGATTCTGTCGTGCATTATTTGTGAACGTCTAAAGCCGCTTATTAGCACACTGATCGGACCTTATCAGTGTGGCTTCAGACCTGGTAAATCCACCACAGACCAGATATTCACATTACGACAAACCCTGGAGAAGACCTATGAGAGAAATATCAAAACCAACCATATTTTTGTTGATTATAAATCAGCCTTTGACACACCGTTAAGGTCAAGGTTCTTTGAAGCCCTGTCTACCTTTGGTATACCAGCAAAGTACGTTCGACTTTGCATGATGACGTTGAGAAGCACTCGAAGCTCCGTCAAAATAGGAAAGAACCTCCCCGCACCATTTGATACCAAGAGAGGTTTTAGGCAGGGTGACACCCTATCGTGTGACTTCTTTGATCTACTGATGGAGTATATACTGCGCCAGTGCCCAAATGCCAACAGATCGGGCTCATTTCTTTATAAAGATCTAATGCTACTCGCATACGCCGATGATATTGATATTATCGGCAAAAACGAACGGGCGGTAAGCAGGGCGTTTTCAGAGATTGAGAAGCAGTCTAAACTGATGGGCTTAGCGGTAAACGAGGACAAGACAAAATACCTAGTATCCACGGACAAGAAGTCTACGCGTCTTGGACAATTTGTTACTATGGGGGAGTACAACTTTGAGGTTGTAGAGGATTTTGTCTACCTCGGGACGATGATTACCGGCGACAACAACATCAGCCTGGAGATCCGAAGAAGAATTACTCTTGGAAACCGATGCTACTACGGGCTCAGTAGGGAGTTCAAGAGCAGAGCCTTTTCTGGAAGAACAAAAATTGCGCTATACAAGTCGCTCATCATCCCAGTCCTGCAATACGGCGCAGAAGCATAGACAATGACAGCAGCGGATGAGGAGGCGATTGGCGTTTTCGATGGATACCGCATTCGAATGAATCACGAACTGTATGAGCTCTATAAGGACATCAGTCTAGTCAAGCGCATAAAGCAACAGCGGCTGCGCTGGTTAGGACATGTAATCCGGATGGATGAAGAAGCTCCAGTAAAAAAGACGTACAAAGCGAAGGCGGCTGACTTTGGAGGACAAGGCAGGAGGGGTCGCCCACCACTAAGATGGGATGATCAAGTGCGGAAAGACATTTCCAACCTTGGTGTTAACAACTGGTGCCAGCTCACACAATTCAGAAGCGAGTGGAGGGCATTCATGCAGAGGCCAAGACCGTCAAGCGGTTGAGATGCAACATCGGGCCAATAAAGAAGAAGAATGGAAATAAGAAGTAAGCATTGGTGCTAATTTAGGGCTGTATGTCGGATGACCCATCAATTCGACGTATATTGGCTGATCAAAAAGTCGCTTGTGTGACGTGTGAGAGCTTGCATTGTCATGATCTACAATTGCCATCTATCAAATCTTTATGATTTCCAAAAATCATTAAAATTTGCAAATTTCGCGAAAAATCTAAGCCCAAATAAAAATTTTGGAAATTTCCCGATTTTTTCGACAGTTCGGTCTATATATATACTAGACTGGTCCAGATTAAAAAAATTCTAAATTCATAAGAGTGGTCCAGACTTAAAAAATTCTGTAATTGTCAAACTTGTCCGTCGGGAGATTTTTCATTTTCCAGAATTTTTTAAATCTGGACCAGTCTAATATATACACTTCCTATATTTACCCGTTTAATACTGCCATCCATTAAGTCTTTATAATAATCTTTGGTCTACACCTCGCATTTATCCGACGACTGCGCTTTATTAATTATGTTGGCATTGTCTGTATACTTGTTTATTAGTTTTGCTTATTTGGTTAGGGAGCGGCAGTTATTTCGATAGGCTTTATTGTTGTTGTTGTTGTAACGGTTGGGAAGTTTCTTATTAAAGTTGAAACTGTTGACTTTCCATTGACCATGGTTGGCAATACTTGGGCAGTGTGCTGGACTCCGTCGATTCCGGGACGAAGACCCGATTACAGTGGGAACCGATAGGGTATGTTTGCATACCCTTAGTCCAAACACTTAGTTAGTGTAGTCCAAATTTTTATCGTTGAGTATGTAGATTGGTTGAATGAGGGGTACTTGGTAAAAAGGGACTCTAGGTAAAAGGGAAATTTCATAAAAAGCGGAAAGGGGATTATATTGTTGTCCTCCTTTTCAAGATCGTAGACCAGATCGGGAATCGGGGAGGCGGCAAATAGAAGAATAGGCGTCCTTCTTCCACCTGCTGGCATAGGGACTCAGACCTTGGCCTTGAATGCGGCCGCTGAACCCGGAACACAGGATTGTGTGGACTGCGGGCAGGGGAAGATCCCCCATTTTTTTTACCATTGAATCTACACCTTCTATTTGCCAACATGCATTGTCATCTAATCGTCGAGCGCTTTAATAAATACTCTTAAAATAATTTGGCCAATTTCGCGGTTTTTTGACCATTTAAATAAAAGTTATATATTATCAACTATCTTGGTGCCAAATTTCATCAGAATCCGTTAAGCCATTTGTGCGCGATTGAGTAACAAACGGGCAAACATACAAACTTTTGCATTTATATTAGTAAGATTACCAGATTTAACTATTGACATTAGTGCTACCAGTTCCCGGCGTATATATATCAGCCCAGCTGTTTTCCGACCTGATATACTATTGTCATTGCATCCAATCAAATTTGGTAAAATATTAATATACAAAATTAAACTTTTGGTCAGGCCTGGGAACGGGACCAATAAATTGTTAAACTAGAGGCATCAGGTAGCAATACCTCACTTTGCGTTTCAAAGGCACATTTATACTGGCAACACACAGTTACATCATCTGTTCCTGGTTAAAGAAAGACAGCTAAAATTATGGAAAATTCACCAACGATGAAGGAAGTCACTAAAATTATTATACCTATTTTCTGTCTCCATAGGTCAAACTAAGAAAACTGATTGTATGGAAAATCACACGGAAGAATTTTTCTTAGATTTTGGAGCCGGTACGGGGCATGCAGAGTGTACATTGCACACACACAAAGCTTCTGTGTGCGTGTTTTGTTTTAGAAATGTTATGAACAAAATCATAACTTATTGACATAGAGCCCGCTGAAAAGTTCTATGATTGATAACACTAGTTTACTGCCAAAAAGACCCATTTCTACTGAAATTATTTTTTAGTGTAGTTTGGATTAGTGATCTCAAAAAATTTTTCATGCGACTTTTTTAAAAATCCATTTTTTTCATTTTTTCGGTAGGTGCACTTACATTTTAAGCCATATCTCAATTCTTAATAGTCAGATGGCGTCAAGAAAGATATGAATCGAAAGGTAATCGTATTGTTAATAATCGCACAAAACTCTACTTTTAAGTCGGTTAAGTAGTTTGAATACAATGATCAAAAATATTTCAAACAAATCGAATTGCTCGAAAACTTAATAAATTTCGTTTCCAAACGCCTAGGAAAAATATTTAAAAATTCAAAAAACTATTTTTTTTTTCTACTTTAGAACCGCACTTCTACGAAGAAAATAAGATATCGATGAACAAAATCTATAAGCAAATTGAGTGCTGAAAAAGTCGTATTTTTGAGATTTTTTAAAAATAAATTTTTGTTAGCTTCAACTTTTGTTCTGTTCTGGATTTTTTTCTGAACTGGCTATTCGCCCACTTCTAACATTGACCAAAAGACGAAGAAAATAGAAAAAAAAAATTGGATTACTCTTAAAATACTCAAATTTGACTTTTAGATCCTTCACTTAAATTTATCCAGCTACAATATTTATTCAAGGAGTTTCTTCATTAATACCTTATTTCCTTTTTTAGAAGTGCGATATTTATATATTTCCTAGGCGATTAAAGATGTATTTTCTCGCATTTTCGAGCAAAAAATCGATATACCCTTGTAGAGGGTGTATTAAAATTGTCGAGATGTTTGTAACGCATAGAAGGAAGCATCTCCGACCACATAAAGTATATATATTCTTGATCAGCATGACGAACCGTCAGTCCGTCTGTCCGTCTGTTTCTATGCTATCTCCTCCGTCTGTTTTAAAGCAATTTAAACCAAACTTTGCACGAAGTCTTTTGGTACAATTACGCTGCACATTTGTCGGAACCGGCCGGATCGGATGACTATAGCATACATCTGCCATAGGAACCATCGGTCGAAAAAGTAGTTTTAGTGAGAAAAACTGTTTTGTCTTCAATGCAAACGTCTCCCATCCTCGTATTTAGAAGTTTTCTATGCTTTCATATAATTCCACCAAGCTTAAAAGGACAACTATATATAACAGCTGCCATAGAGATTGGGTGTAGAAAATGTATATAGGAGGCCTTGTCAAAAATGTGTACATTTGGTCGAATGTACATATTTGTGTCAGTGGAATCAGGCTACTTATTTATATAAATTATACAAGCTACAAGGGTATATAAACTTCGGTCGATCCGAAGTTAGCCTTTCTCAATTTTTTTGAAATATTTTTGGTCATTTTATTCTAACTTCCAAACCGATTGGAAAACAATGAGCTTCCCTATTATTGACAATTTAATTACCTTTAGATTCATATCTTGCTTGACACCATCTGAAGATTATGAATTGAGATATGGCTTAAAATGTAAGTGCACCTGCCGAAAAAATAAAAAAATTCATATATGCTCGCCGCAATACTCGACCCATCAAGCTAGAATTGAATTTGTGCAAAAGCTGTTTTAATTGTTTATAATCGTACTCTAGTAGACTTCTTTTTTTTAACCTTTCCTCCCTTATTAACCACAGAGTTATGCTTGGAGAAATCTTTATAGATAGACTAACTAATGGTGAAATCGACTCATCTGAGTTGGTCTGGCCCAATTAAACTTTCCTATTATTTAGACCGACTACTAGCTATGCCTTGAATGAACCGTTTCGTGTCCTCTGTGCTAATTACGGAAGTTAACATTACTAAATGTTTTCCTTCGCGATTTCGTGTCACACGTTATTGGCTGCACCAGTGTTGCCAACTTTAGCCAAGGGAGGGAGAGGAAAAAAAACTGTATTTTTCGACAAAAAGCTGGAAAAAAAGCGCATGGCTTTTCTTATTATTTATGCAATTAATTATTTAAAACATCATCAGAGCGATGAAGTTCCTCGTGCTCAACCTTGTCGTAGGCCTCAGTTGTGCCTATTAGCTTTAGGTTACTAGGAAGGACCTTATAATTCACGCAGCATTTCGCATTTCAACGTAACCTGTATCTGTAACTAGCCATATAATATTTTTAATGTAATATTCTAGTTTCAGTTTCACTTATATCCAATATCTTAGACTTAATATTGAATTGAGAGTGCTCACCTCCTTTAGATTTCTGAGTTTTGATTTATTGCAAAATTAACCTGATAAATGTTTTGTTTTTTGGTCATAGAATGTTGTTAATCGAAATTGTCAGGTACGTCTGCTCTCCTGTCAAAATTTTTGTATGAGGTTTTTAGTTTACTTTTCGTTACTGCTCGTTACTTCACAACTGCGTATTGGGCTTAAATGAAAATCAATTAAATTGCTTAATACAATGAATTTTGTGAAAATCCAAAAAGTAGACCATGCTTAACTTAGAAATTTGTGCAGCAGTGTCGAATAGATTTCTCCAATTCGCTATACACATGAAGCACATGTCTTTGAAAACAAATTTCTCGAAATCGTCTACTTGTATTATATTAAAGTTAGTATCTGATGAAATAATCAATTTTTTTAAGTTGAAGTTTAGTAAAGTTTACATTGTCATAATGGGGATTTGCAATAACTGCAGTAAGCTCAAGAGGTATCAGATTCATTTTTGTGGAGCCAAGCCTTAAACTACGGATTCCGCAGCCAGACTTTACGTCTTTTTTTATACTCTGTACCGAAGGTACATAGAGTATATTAAGTTTATGTAAAAGTATGTAACAGGGGGAAAGAATCGTTTCCGACAATATAAAGTATATATATTCTTGATCAGCATAAACAGCCGATTCGATATAGCCATGTCCGTCTGTCTGTCTGTCCGTCTGTCTGTCTGTCCGTCCGTCCGTATGAACGAAGAGATCTCAGAGATGGTAAGAGATAGAGATTTGACATGTATGGGGCATATATTTCTTATACTTGCAGGCAGATCAAGTTTATTTTCAATTTTTGCCACGCCCCCTCCCACCCCCGCAATTTAGAAAAAACGTCATATCTCCTACAGTTTTGAAGATAGATACCTTCTAGAGATACCTTGAAAACAAAATTATTTATCGATTTGCTGAAGGAATGATAAAGATCGGATGAACGAGACTCAAGTTATGAGCAAAAACCGGCCAGTAAACACCCCCCACCGCCCCACCCATCACCACAGCATTCTATTGAACGGCAATCTTAGTGAGAGAGAGAGAGATAGAGAGAGAGAGAGAGCGAAACTTAGAGATGAGCGCGTATAGCTCGTGAGCAAATACGAGCTGCGACGTTAAGGGTACAGAGTATGTTACAGTCGGGCTTGACCGACTTTCTTTCTTGTTTTTGTTTGAAAACTTTTGGAATTTTTGTCAAACGATCTGTTAACTTGGCTAGCACTTTGAGATGACTATTTCCTGAACGTTAGAGGTGGCAATTGGAGTCGATAAATGACTGACCGAGGTGAAAAAATATCGATTTTCTTATAAGTTTCGCAATTGCTTCGAAAATATAAATAAAGCTGAAAAAAAACGGAAATCATTTTTAAAAAAGCCAGAAATCCCGCTTCCCGCAGTTTCTAAAGTTTTCACGCAATACGGTTTTAAAACGAGAGCGTAAGTTAAAGTCGACTCCAACCGACTTCGAAATACCCGTTACTCACGGAAAGAAACGTTGAATAGCCTTCCTGTGTATCTGAGGCAGGACAGCCGAAAAGTATGCAACATTTTTTAAACTAGGCTATTTATCATCCGATCTTGATGAAAATTAGAGGGCTTATAGATGTTGCGAATATTAATGTAAGTTTTAAATTTGTGGGAGTTATTCAACATTTTTTATTGTGGGGGCGGGGGTGGGCGTGGCAAAAATTTGAAATAAACTTGATCTGCGTGCAGACAATAGGAGTCTACATTTCAGATTGGTTGCTCTAGCTCTTCTAGTCACTGAGATCTAGGTGTTCATACAGACAGACGGACAGACGGTCAGACGGACAGACGGACATGGCTATATCGACTCGGCTGTTGATGCTGATCAAGAATATATATACTTTATATGGTCGGAAATGATTCCTTTTGCCTGTTACATACATTTGCACGACTTTAGTGTACCCTTTTACTCTACGAGTAACGGGTTTAAAAAGCTAGAAATAACTGGAAAAAAGCTGATTTGGCAACACACTCTCGGTCGGTTGGGCGGGTGGTGGGCTGCTATTTTGCCTGGGATTCGCGCATAACAAGCCTCGGCTTGGTGTCACATGGGCCACTTGAACGTACAGCGCATTGTACGTCAACGTCCATCAAAAGCAGAAAGCTCAAGGAGACGGGTCGCTGTTTGGCTTTACTCTACCCCTATACCTACAACGTGGAGGAGTTTATTTATGTCGGAAGTGCAGAAAATCAATAAAATTTCGAATCATTGGAGGAGAGTGAGCAAAATGGCCGAATTTTCATTCACGTCACGAACGATTCACGAAAGAAAAGTCTAGTCCTTGAATATCATGGGACGGTCATTGATTGGTAAAAATGTGAGAAACTCGTCTTAAAAAGGCCCCTTTATAAAAATCACTTTATATTTGTTGCAGGCTTAAATATACAATATTTGCTGGCAACTGAGGAGATGCGCAAGCATCACACCGCTTCCCATCTTAAAGACGTTGTAATAACAGTTCTGAATCATTTTGGGATTGGGACTAAGCAGGTAAACTCCTGTACCACTGACAACGGACGCAATGTGGTTAAAATGGTGCAACTCTTGGGCCTAGAGCATGAGGACGATGATCATGAAGACGATGACGGCCTTGCATTCCTCAGTGGATTTTCCTTCGATTTGAAGTGCATAAGTAAAGGGTTTGACAAAGACATCAAAGTGACACAATTTAGTCATCAATTTGAAATTATTGAGTATCAAATTCGCTTTAATACTGCAAGCATCAAGTTGATATTTTCGATAGTGTTAAGATGATCTTTCGAGAATATCAAAGTGATACTAACTTGTGTTGTAGGCTGACACCGTTGAGTTTTAGTTTTTTAGTATCAATTTGATACTAGGTCTTATCAATTTGATATTTCAATAGTCACACTCTTAGTATCATTTCGATTCTAACGTTTATCAATTTAATATTTTTTCTTATCAAGCTTCTAGAATCAAATCAGTTTTCTTCAAAATGCCATTAAGGTAAAAACAACAAAATAAAAGATAAAATCTTTTCACTTTTATTTTGAACAAAGTGTACTTTATTTACACTAATAAAATGAAATCGTCAGGTGTGGGCACCTGACTATGCAAAACATTGATATCTCACTCTAAATGGAACTCGAAATGTATTGTGATTTACAAGAAGGCACTTAGTACTGCACAGCTGAACCAACTGCAGATAAATGGAATTAAGATTGAGTATGTTGATCATACTACTAATCTGGGCATAATTTTCAATAAAACGCTTTCGTGGGGTAACCATATATCTAAGGCAACGGGTCAACGCTTTGGGCTAATCAGGCAACTTTCTATATGTCAAACGTTTTTACCTGTTCACATCAGATTACTCATAACTAAAATGTTTCCAATTCCTTCTCTTTTCTATGGTGTAGAATTTTTTGGCCACTACAGTATTGCTGATATGAGAAAACTCAATGTTGCCTTTAACTCGATTGCTCGATTTATATTTAACCGAAGAAGGTCTAATTCAATAACGCAATTGGCGAATACGATATTTGATCTTAACCTTAAAAAGTGGATAGACTATAGAACTGTATTGTTTTTACATAAAATACTCACTTTTAAAGAGCCGGACTATCTTTATAACAAACTTAAATTCGCTACCTTAGCCAGAACATACAACCTAATATGTCCAAGGAGAATGCTGTCTTGCTCTGAACGACAATTTTGTAAGCCTGCAATAAAAACATGGAATAATTTACCTACTGACATAAAAACTATACGAAGCGAAGCTCAATTTATTATTAAATTACAAGAATTTTTAAAAAACTAAATAGCTTCTCAGGGGAAAAAAATTATAATAATAATAAATCAAATCTATGTATAAGCAGTGATTGGAAAGGTACCTAATTTTCTTACCTAGGTAAGGTAAAAGGTATCCGGAATTTCCAGTACCTAGGTAAAGGTAAGGGTACAAAAAAGGTAATTTTAAATTAAAAAGCATTGTTCACCAATTTATACTAATAATATATATTAACTGTACGGGCTTAAATTAAACTTTAAAATTTAAGAATGGAACATTTTAATTTCATATGAAGTTATACTATTAGCATGTTTCTCATATACCATCTCACTTTTTTGATAAAACAAGAGTTTCGAATATTTCGTCACCCATTCTATTTCTTCTTGGTGTAGGTATTTGGCCTCTTTTGCTGAAAATTCTTTTAATTGGGACAGACCTAGGCAAAATGATATTATACTTATAAAAAACATTGCAATTGTTTTTCTACTTAAGTATAGATTAAAAGATTTGCATAATCGGCCAGATAACTAATACTTCCAATTCAATATTAGAATTTTCCTTACAATTCTCAGTTTTATGCAATCTTTAATTTCTGGTATCGTAAAGGTCTTCAGAATTCTTTGAAGTTGAAGTTTTTATTTAGAACCTACTTCAATTTAAAGCAAAGGTCTTTGCCTCGCTTGAACGCTATTAGTTCCAAAATTCGTTGAATACTGTTATGAAAACTGTTCCATCTGGTGCTGCTACTGTTGTCAACTTCATCTGCTTCTACTACGGATCTGCTAACAGTATTCCAAGTTGCCGTTGCTTTCCCTAAGGAAAAATTGTACAACCGCTTGAATAATGTGTTTGATAGAGCCTGTTCAGCATATTACGTAACAACTAAGTTTAAAGCGTTTGATACGCATCTAAAGTGTCTTGGAAAAATGTTTTCAGCATCAGCTCAACTATCCTTTAAATCAGACTAGTCTAAAAACTCAAGCTTCACGTGTTTCGTTGGAAGTTGGATACATTTTCTGTAACTGTTTAACATTTGGATATCTCTAAGTCGGTATTTGCTATGAACTTCAGCTAATATAGTAGCAAATATTTCATGTGTTTGGGAAAATCGCAAATGAGAATTTTGAAAAATAGCAGCGATATATATGTATATATTGTATAATGAAAGATTTTAGGGAAATTTGTCTAAAAATCTAAAAGTGTTTACGAAAGTAAAAATGGGAGCTCGGCTTATAGTCCGCCTTCCTGTTATCGTATCGTAAGGATCGTATAGTTTTTGTACTTCCAAACACTGTGTATAAGCTGTAATTTATGTATGTAGTATATAAGAGAATATTGTTAGTCATAAATACTAATAATTTTTATTTTAAGTCTGTAATTGTGACTAGTGCTTTTAAAATAAGTATCAACTTGTAGCACGGTACTAGAGCCGAATAAATAATAATAATAAATAAAAGCTGGGAGCTGTATAATGTAAGGTCCCAGGATACATTCGGAAAAAATTCGGTCCCATGACATTCGGCATGCTTCGTTGCATACTTTTCGGTTGTCCCACCTCAGGCACACAGGAAGGCTATTAAACATTTCTTTCCATGAGTAACGGGTATACCGAAGTCGGTTAGAGCCGACTTTAACTTACGCTCTCGCTTATATTTGACTCACTAAGTATTGATGTGTTTGCACTAAAAACTAACCACTAAATGTGACACGTCAAGCACCGCCAGCGGTGACATTCGGCATGCTAACTTTCGGCAAACTAACTTTCGTTGAAATTGAAAATGTTATAGTTTCAAATTAATACTTTCGCGTCTCAGATTAATATTCTAAGTATCAAGTTAATATCCAAAATATCAATATGATACTCTATAGGCTTAAATTGATACAAACAAAGCTGACACTAGTTTCAGTTTCAATTTGAGACAACGTGTATCAAATTGATATCGTTACAAATTTTTTTTGGGTGTAAAGGGCGGTATTCACGGGTCGCCAAAAAATTTCTTGTGAAAAACTTGATATTCCGCAAATTCTTAACAAAGTCTGCTAAGCCTATGTTAACAACACGATAACACACTTTTTTCTATCGATAAACGTTTCAAAGTAACCTTGCGCTGCTTTGGCGCTGTTAAATATGCCCGCGAACTTATAAACAACAACAACACCTTGCAGTATTATGAATATAACATATTTAATGTGCTATTTTAATATATTTTTATTATTAAATGAAATTAATAATAAATTAATTGTTATCATTATGACAGTTCGATGTAGTCCCGAGCAGCGGCACTTAACGAACGCCTCGCACTTGGCTGCCATGGCAAAGATTTCGTTCATATTGATTGGAAAGTAATTCGCGCATTTTTGGCGATTTGCCTCCGTAAAGTTGGTCAGGTCATGATGATCTTCTGGATGTACTGCTGTAGCATGTGTGACTTGGCGGCTCGACTGAACTCGAAAATGGTAATGGGCAGCGGTCCCTGGGTGGTCACATAGCACTTGGCCACGTAGTCGGGGCCCTGTCAGGGAAACGTTAAGAAATGGAATTGATTTATAAAGTTGAAGTTTGGTTCGCCCACTTCTTACCTTGATAAAATTGGCATTGATGTAGGGCATATCCTCATTGCCCGATCCGCTGTTGCTCGGTCACCTTCAGGGGGTCATTTTAGGCTGCACTATCCGCTATACTACCGCTTGATAGGAGGCCAGCAGTTCGCTGTCCACTGAACTGGGAGCGGGCATTTGGTTTGTGGGCGTTTTACTGTCGCGATCATTGAGCACCGGCGGCTGTTCAATGATTTTCCTTTTGGTCTGATAGCTGTGATCGAAGACATAGTTGAGGCGAATCAAATCGAACTGATTGAGGGGACTGGAGTGTGAAGTGTTTGAATGCTGGCCAAATAGATTTTAAGCTCCTCGCTTGTGGTGACAGGAGACGCCACATGATGTTGCAGACCGTGCTCCGGTCCGCCGGTGTTCTCTGGCGGGTTTCCGAGTGTTTCTTATCCGCCAAGTCCCGCACCTCGCTCCTCGCTTTCATGGCGTTTATTAAATTCAGCTTGCCCGCCGTAGAAAGTGCCATTAGGCGACGCTTTCTGCAGGAATCTTTTTTAGATGCGCTCATTTTCAATTTGGCCATTCAATTTCGCTGCAGAAATTAGAATAAAAACCTATTTTGTTCACGTCACGGCAAAAAAAAGGCGTTAACAGCACTTAAAGCACTTAACAGCTCTTGAACAAAACGTAATGGCAGACGTACTACGTATAAGCATTTTTCGCGATTGGAAGAAACCGAATTTGAAACGGCCACACACAAAAATTCCTTAGCAGTTTTTTTTATATAGAGTTTTTCATTTCGCGGCCGTTTTCGTAGCCATGGACAGCGCCCTTAAGAATACAGTAATGGAACCGAGTAATGCATGTGTTAATGAACTATAAATAATTGAAAAGTTCAGGCTAAATAATCTTATTATTCGCTGATAAATGTGGTCAAATCTAGTATAAAAGCTGTGGTGCCTTCCGGCATATCCTCAGAATTCTCTCTAGTAGCACTTCAACATGAAACTAATTTCTCTAATTTGTTTGTTCTGTGCCCTGTTGGGTCTGACTTTGGCCGATAAGGATGGTAAGTTTACGTAAAGGATGTATATGTAAAAATTCTAACTCTAACTCTATCACTTAGCCGTTTGTAATTTACCCGCTGCCGCTGATGGCAATGGAATAATGGCGTGCCAGGCTGCTATCCCTATGTGGTCATATTATGCAGATGTCAACGCCTGCAAAGAATTTATCTATGGCGGCTGTGGTGGCAATGACAATCGCTTTCGCCGTCAGCAGGAATGCGAGGCCAAGTGCAAGAATTAAGCTGGCAAAATGATTTGCATTTATGGGAATGAAATGTGATTAAAACAATTTTTAACAGACTTGCAAAAGCTTCTGACAACTGATCTCAATGATAGAATATTTATGAATATAGATGACGGATTTTGGTGAAATAAGAATCATTAAGAATCTATATTTTAAAATTTTTAACACGCTAAAACGAAAAACATAAAAAATTTTTTTCACCAAGACACTTTTTCCGACCGATCGGTCCTATGGCAGCCGTAAGATATAGCCAGCCGACTTCGACTAAATTTAACATATCTGTTTCAAAGCATATTTATATTAGCTCAGATTATGAAGCCATTGCATTGCATTGAATGCTTTACTTGGAAATTGAACTTTGCATTGAACTTTTTGGATGTATCGGAAAAGGGTTGACTTTCTTCGTAATTAAAATATTGCTTTTGCCGCTCTTTTTTTTGAGAAAGCAAACTGCTTGTCAAAGGTCTAACTTTGTAGTACAAGCGAACGCTCAGGGTTGCTGTCCGATAAAAGATGTTCAAGACAGAATGTCGGTCAACTGCGACTATAACATACTCTCTAACTGTGAATGTGAATGCTCAGTTGTGAAAGAAAGCAGCGCTGCTGCAGCGAACTTTCTTTTGACCATTGACTTAAATTAATATATGTAATATTTTAAGATAATCATATCCAAAATATGTTATTTTGGTAAAAACAAGTGAGAAAGTCGGTCAAGCCCGTCTATGTACCAGTCAATGCCGTCGCTCGCATTTGCTCGCTCATTATACGTATTAACGTAGTAGCTCAATTCTAAGCTTCTCTCTCTCCCTCTCCCAATGATTGTGTTTGTTTGAATACAGCGGTGGTTGGCAGGAAGTGGGGGGTGCCGGTTAACTTTTTTTGCTCATTACTTGTGTATCGTTTATCCAATCTTTATCATTCCCTCAGCAAATTCATAATTAATTTTGATTATTAGATTTCTCTAGAAGGTACAAACAATCTACCATCAAAACTGTGGGCGATATGACGTTTTTTAAAAATTTCGGTGGAGTGAGGGGCCGTGGCATAAATTGAAAATAAACTTGATCTGCCTGCAAGTATAATAAGTTTTTGTCCCATACATGTCAAACCTCTATCTCTTACCATCTCTGAGATCTCTTCGTTCATACGGACGGACGGACAGACAGACGGACATGGCTATATCGACTCGGCTGGTGATGCTGATCAAGAATATATATACTTTATAGGGTCGGAGATGATTCCTTCTGGCTGTTACATACTTTTGCACAAACTTAATACACTCTGTGTACCTTTGGTACAGAGTATAAAAAAATATATATAAAATATAAAATAGGTCAATATATGCTCTTTCCAAAATACCACTCAAAATTCCGTATTTATGTTTGGAACGCAAAAAATACTAAACACAAGAAAGTACTATACTGGTCTTCCGCTTATAAATACGGTAAGCGTCGTGTCGGTCTGACCGCAAAAGGCAGTACCGAATTTTGTAAATGTCGTCAGGTCACGTCGAGCGTAAAAATTTTAGTTAGAAACGCGAGTGAAATGATATAAAAATATCATGAAATTTCGATTTTGCATTGCATATGGCAGGCCAAAATAGTGGAACTGATGATCTCTATGAATCTTTACTAATTTGGTTCCACTTTGGTATTTTTTTCGCTATTTAATAATTTCTCCGTCATAGTAAAATTGTTCAAGACATTCTGTATGCTCTGGTCTATTCTCTTTACCAGCGATGGTCACCACCCGGCCCGTTATTTCTCTCAACACACAACGAAATGCACTTATAACAGAGTTCCCCAGCGATATCCCCTGGGGCACGAAAATACTCGCCAATTCACATCAAATGCTTGCCGAAGTCATGCATCACTGTGTGTTAGAGAGAGACACAGTCACATTTTCGCGCTCTCTGCTTAGGGAACCCTGATTTACAGCAGAGCCGGCCAGCCATAGCTACCACGAGTCGAAGTCAGTCGTGTTCTTACGCAAACGCGAGCCGAACTCAAACGGCTGTAGTCTGGAGAGAGCTGTCTTGCTCACCAACACAAGCACACTTCTTTTGTTCTCTCCGTTGGGGCGGCACTGATTGTCAATTAGGAGTCTCTGATCGGCTGAAGTTTACAACAGCAGTTTTTGGCCCATAACTTAAGATTCTGGGGGTGTTAGGAAAAAACCAAGTATGAGGAAATGCTATACTCGACCTGCTCTACAGCGTATGCTAGGTCATTTTGAATGTATATTTTGGCTGTAACACTGTGTTACCTAAGTTCTAGAACACAAAAAGTTATATTTTGTAATTAATATTCTAAACTAATCCAGGTTACCTCTGGAGTACCCCAAGGTAGTCACTTGGGTCCATTGCTTTGTACTCTCTTAATAAAAGATCTTCTGTCAGTCTTGACTCACACTTGTGTGCTTATGTACGCCGATGATGTGAAACTATGTTTATCATATAATGATTTGGTTTCCCGTAGTGATAATCTATTTAACCTTAACAGTTCATAGTGTAAGGTTATGACATTTTTCAGAAGCTTGCCACAATTCTTCACTTATATGCTTGATAATGTCCCACCAGAGTGTTTAAATGAAACAGCCAATTAGGTAAATGATCTAGGGGTAATTCTTGATCACCGATTTAAATTTGACTCTCATGTTACTGCTACTGTTTGTAAGGCCAGGAGTGTTCTTGAGTTTTTAAGCGCTGGTCGAAGGAATTTGATGATCCCTATACGACGTAGACTATTTACACTTCTCTTGTCGGTCCGATTCTCGAGTATGGATAATGTGTGTGGTCTCCGCAATATTCGACCCATCAAGCTAGAATTGAATCTGTGCAAAAGCTGTTTTTATTGTTTGCTCCTCGTGGTTTAAGCTGGAATCCTGAGTTCCGTTTACCGCCGTACTCTCGTAGACTTCTTTTGATTAACCTTTCCTCCCTTATCAAGAGTAATCTTTATACGTAGACTAATTAATGGTAAAATCGACACATCTGAGTTAGTTGGCCAAATTAACCTCAACGTTCCTATTCGACCGACGCGTAATTTTATCCCCCTATCACTGAATCGTTGTACTACAAACTATGACTTGAAAGTACCGTTTTGTGTCCTCTGTGCTGATTACAATAAACTCTACCGAATAATTAACTCGGAAGTTAACATTTCTATCAGGCCTGTTCCCGTTTCCAAATTTGATTAATCGAAATTGCTGAGTTGTGATTTATAAGAAACAATTAAAGAATTCGCGAATCTTTTTGTCACACAGAGGGTCGAATGAAGTTTTTTATTTATTTATTTATTTATTTATTTAGAGTTGACAAAAAAAGGCTGTCAACGAAAATATATATGCGTTACAAAAATTTTTATGAGCTAATGAAGCCTTTCAAAGAAAATCTAATAAAATTACAAAATAAACTAATAACGACTCCGACACGGTGGGGGAATTTTATTTGCCCGTCCGGCCTGCTATGCCCCTATTCACAGCCGATTGTAGTCAGAGACGTTATTAGAGCTAACAAAAACTTTAATAATATAGAGATCGAGAAGAGTGAGAGAGAGAGAGAAAAAAACCAAAACCTATAGTTATGTAGGAACAAAGGAGAAAAAAATAAGATAATATATTAAATTAAAATAAAACTGAGATAGAGAGAAAAATATCTTAAAGTAAACTTTAAAAATAAAAAATGTATACGTAAAACTTAAAACTAAATAACCGGACAATCTCTGACCCGGTGGGGGAGGATATTTTAGCCAGTCCGACAAGCTATGCCCCTACTCACAGCTGGGAGTGGTCAGAGATTTCCCCGGAGATAATTATAGAGAGACGTTTTTAGAGAGAAGAGAGAGAGAGAGATCTGTTGAGAGCAGATGATAGAGATCATTGTAATTTTGACATAAGACCCGAAAACGATTGTGCTGGGCATAATCAGTTGTGCATCTGGGCAAGATTAAAGGTAAATAGTTTCTAGTTGGCCTAGAAGGAACGGAAAAGTTAAGGCGACCTAAGAGTTCGTAGAGTCTACATCACTAATGATTAGCTTATCAAGAAAAGAAACTAGGACTGTTTTACGATTAGCTAACGAAAGAAGGTTATTAAGCAAGAGTCTGCTGGAGTACGATGGCAGACGGTTGGCAGAAGGTTAGGGTCCCAATTTAGTCCACGAAGAGCAAAAAGCAAATATTGCTTTTGTACTGATTCAATACGATCGAAGTTAAATGGGAATTTGAAGTTAAAAGCCGAAGAAGACAGTCGGTATATTGAAGCGAGTACATTTAACAATTCCGATTCCGCATGATTTGATCGAAATCGAAAACGGGAACAGGCCTGATAGAAATGTTAGCTTCCGTGTTAAATATTCGGTAGACTTTATTGTAATCAGTACAGAGGACACGATCGTGATCACGTTAGTGGCTGCGCCTCTCGGTCGGTTGGGCTGATATTTTGCATGGGATTCGCGCCTAACAAGCCTCGGCTTGGTGTCACATGGGCCACTTGGACGTACTGCGCATTGTACGTCAACGTCCATCAAAAGAAAAAATCTCAAGGAGACGGGTCGCTGTTTCGCTATATTCTACCGCTATACCTACAATTTGGGGGATTTTATTTATGTCGGATGTGCAGAAAATCAATGAAATTTCGAGACATTGAAGGAGAGTGAGCAAAATGGTTTCCTATGTATTCTCATTTGGGACGTACCAGATATTAGTGTGCAGAGATCTGCAAGAGTGGCTATTTTCTTGACTGCAAGCACACCCGCTTTAAAAGCATATGCGGTGTGACACACTCGTATTGGTATGTATGTATTTGATTGAGTGTCTTGTTTGATCGTCTGTGATATTTGTTGTTTCTGTTTTGAACGGCAACTCGTGTTGATGTCGTGTTCGTTTTGCATTCGTACGCACACTTTGCAGGGACTATAATTATTTTACTCAAAGAGAACGTAGACGAAGACGAAAAATACTCAGTGCTACCCCCTACCCAATACCCAGACCTCGGAAAATGGAAAATCGAATAGCGTACATATATAATTAAACAATATGATTTATCAGACAATATTTAAATTCAATTTCTGGAATATTTTAGAATTTAACTTGAAATTTTCGGCAACATTACACTCAAATTTTCAATATTTTTCTCCAATGAACTCTCATCCGTGGTATCCAACTTGTTGGTGCGCACACTATTTGCCCAATCGGAGGATTCATCAGCATCCGATCCCTGCGCCGCATCTGCTTGCTGCCGATTGTAGAGAACCTCAGAAACCGCTACGAACTGCGCTGGCATGTTCACATAGATGAAAGTCTGTCGCAAAGACAAACGTTGTAACTCTGCATTCGTAATTATGGGACTCTTGGACAAGTTAGGCATATGCAGCTCACCTAATTCCTCCAGTTGGGCTCGTGTGGGCAACTCATCAATACGATTTTCATTAAGAAAGTAAATTTCAGCTTGGACATGGCCAGCAGCATACGTGGTAAGCGACGCAGACGATTGCCCTTCAGATTAAGATGCACCAAATTCCCCAAGAGAGCAAAGCTAAGCGGCACCTCTATCAGCTGACAACCCTCAGCCGTAAGCCAACGCAATTTGAAAAGGCTGCCCAGGGAGTCGGGAAATTTGTGCAATCTATTTCCACGTACCCCCAATGTCTCCAACCGTTCTCAATTGTGTATTTCGACATGTAATTTCTATAGGCCCGTATTATTACACAAAAGGTCTCCAAGACAGTGAATGTTTGATATTATTGTAGCCTTAGTCCAGAGTCAGTACCTGCAACCGAAAAAGATTGGCCAGGGTTGAGGTTACCTAGACCGTGAGTACTCTATAAATCTTAATGCATATTCCATTCACCGTTTCCATGCTTACCTGAGTTAACTTGTTTATTTTAAAAACAATTTCATAAGCGTTTCAAATTTTTCAAGAATTTCTGGTATCTAAGTTATCTGGAATTGAGAGAGATTCATGGAGAAGGCATCTTCACAGTTGGCCAGTTTAAAGTTGGTCAGAAAGTAGTTGGTCCGCTGGACAAACTTTTTCCACCTAAATTTGGATTTATTAAAAAAAAATTATTTATAAAAATTAATCAATATATGACCAAAATTCTACCGACCAACTTTGATTTCCTGAATTCCAAACTCCTGCCGGACATATGCGCGCCCGTGCATGTTGGGTGTTACAATACTTTTGCGATGTGCAAGTCAAAAGCCCCCAAGTTCTGGCCGAGATCATGCGTTTGACCACAAATGCACTATTAACGGATAAGGAACTGCCGGTGAAAGTGGAGGCAGCCATTTTCCTACAAATGTTCCTATCCTCACAGGATGATGCACGCAAATATGTGGAATCGCAGATTGAAGAGATCACCAAGCGGCTGCTGACCATAATTCGGGAGACGAAGAATGACGATTTGACCAATGTGATGCAAAAGATTGTGTGCACTTTTACGGAGCAACTTTTGCCGGTGGCTACGGAGATATTCCAACACTTGGCCACCACTTTCAGTCACATGCTGGAATCGAAGTAGGGGTCCAATGAGAAGGCTTTTATGACCATGGGTCTATTCAATAGCATTGAAACCTTGTTGAGTGTCATGGAAGAGCATCCCGAAGTGCTGCTCAATTTGCATCCCATTGTGGTTAATATGGCGAGTCACATATTCCAGCATAACATTACAAATTTCTGTGTGGAGACCTTTCCTTTGGTCTATGACCTGACCGCCAAGGCCATTTCTCCGGAGATTTGGCATGTGCTGGAACTAATCTGTCAGGTTTTTGAAAAAGATGGCATCAACTACTTCAAAGACATTATGCCCGCCTTGCATAACTATGTGACAGTGGATACAACCGTCTTTCTCTCCAATCCTAACCGATTGTTATCCATTCTTGACATGTGCAAAACAATGCTCACGGGCAGTCCCGCCGAGGAACCCCAATGCCTTGCAGCCAAACTTATGGATGTCATAATACTACAATGCAAGGAACAAATTGACTCTGTGATTCATATGTTTGTGGAATTGGCCTTGTCGCGTTCGACACGTGAAGCTCAATCCTCGAAGTTGCGTACCACATGCTTGCAGGTGGTGATTGCTGCACTCTTCCATAATCCACAGTTGCTCCTTTCAATACTGGATAATATGTACCAGCCATAAGTTCACATTTTATAAAACAATGGCTGCATGATACTCACTGTTTCCCCTGCATTCCTGATCGCAAACAGTGTGTATTCGGTTTTACTTGTGCAGTGTTGTAGTGTTTTTTAATATGGAGTTACTTTTAATTTTGTGTAATACATTTTAAGCTCATTATTTAAGTTTAGCTGCACATGAGCATTAAAGCAAAGGTAAAGTGATTCTAACTATCTGAAATATTGTGATGAAAAGAATTTTTCGCAGTGCTGGATAGAGGCCTTAATTTCTAAGTTTAAAGGCTTGTATCCAGCACTGCGGAAAATTCCTGCCAGGAATTTGCAATTTATTTCTTGTGTGTGTGGAACATAACTAAAGCAGGGTGACCATGCACCTAAAAGGTGCAAGGTCACTCTGATTAATCAGCTGTTAAGCACTGTTAATTATTTGAATTTTAATAAATGTAAAGAGATAAAAAAATTATATTTTCCTGGGGAAGCATGCATCGCGGAGTAGGTGCTACTTTATGCTATACTAGAGGATGATAGGCCGATGGCTGAGCATGACAATCATTAATGCAGTATGTTGTTATCTGCACAACTTTAAAATGCTATAATCTCCAAAGTAGTATGACTTCTCGGTTGGTCGCCAATCAAATACATACATACCTTAAATCCATTCACATTAATATTAAGGATTTTGTCATCTCAGTGGGCAGATCAGTACCTTGGCTTAGGTCGATGGGCGAACCGCTGGAACATACCCGTTAATCGATTAAAAAGTCAACACGATCGCTATGAGACCCGCAAAAGTTGCTCGAGTGCGACTCCTAGGATAAAGATTCCCATATGCGGATACCGCGGTTAAATACCTTGGCTTGTCTCTGGACCGCCGCTTGACCAGTCTATGTGTCTCGGGCAGTAGCTACGGTTGCAGCTATGACATTGAAGCTCAATTGTCTTCTCAAGCTTCGTAGTGGTGGATCTGGGGGATCCCTTTATGGGGTACAGCGTGCTCCACTACCCTCAAGAACCTAGAATCTTCTATGTGTGGTCCCTGGTATGAGAGGCGATTTGGACGCTTTGCCATTATGCTCCCCAAATTAATATGCACACCAGCAGTTTTGTTTGTTTGTTTGGTTATTATTATGTATCATGCCCGACTGGTGGCCCACTCCCAAAGACTTGCCTCTGATCTGACGACAAACAGGCTCAGAAGTCGTCTCAACCTACGACATCTTATCGACCTTTGTGTCCATGGAGAGCATCTCTCGGGCCGCCTCAGCAATTTGGCATAAGTGTCCCCTTGGCATCATCCCCTACCAATCTTTGCACACTGCTGGTTCCCTAGCAAGATGACAGCTCATAACAAAAACATAAAAGCATTCCCCCTAAATTTTTGCTCATCACGTCCAAAATAATTGTAACCAATATATTCCTGAGCTGTTCCTCAGCTGTTCTCTCGATCCACACGCGCTATCGATAGGACAACTATCGATAAGAAACTGTGGGTTTCGTTCATGTTGCTGGATACTCAAGCAACGAAAAGGTAAACTAAAAATTCCTGGCACAGTTTTTTTTATATGAAGTTTTCCAGGAATTTTTAGTTTCCGCGGTGCTGGATACCCGGCTTAAGGCTCAATAAATCTAACGAGCAAAACATTACTCAAGTGAGAGAGCGACAAAAACAAGACGCGTTGCTGGAATTGTTGTAGGATCAATGAACACTTAAATTTTTGCGCTCTCTGGTTCCAGGGGTAAACAAATGAGTCTCACGAGTAGCGCAGGTATACTTGGCCCTAAGTACCCGAAGCAAAAATATTCCTTGAGTGTGGTAAACACTGCATACATTTTTCTGGAGACATTGGCTGGAGACACTCGAGTGTGAAAAATATCACGTACGAGTGCAGTTCACTTGTAGTTGCAGTGCACTCGTTCATATCTGTGATGGGCACCATCAATAGTTTAATCATCGATAGTAATGTCCATTAATGATTTTCTTTGGAAAATGTGGTATAAACTAGAGGTGCGCACGTGACCGAATTTTCTTTCACGTCACGAACGATTCACGAAATAAAAGTCTAGTTAAGCACGATTCACGCACTTAATTTTTGGGGCGTTTCGCGTCAAGGTGCTTTTTATTCGAGCGCTTAAAAAATAAAACGTTAAGTTTAACTTTCATTTATTATAAAAATAGTTCCATACTTGTACTTAAAAATATAAGCTTATGAATAATATCGATTAATGTCAGTGATCGTCTTTCTTCTAATAATCTGCGAGCAGTAAAAACAGGCGCTCTCTTGTTGCTGAGCTTGTTGGAATGAATTAGCACTTGCATGGAAAACGTTCTGAAATATTGAAGACACGATTTACAAATTTACAAAATGCCAAAAATCCAGATAAATTTTTTAAATTTTTTTTCGGTCAATCCCGACTCTAACATACTCTGTACCCCCCAAAAGTTTGTATACATATATCTGATCAATTTAAGTTAAAAGCCACTCAAAGTGGCAAAACATCCATAAAGTGTGTGACCTGCTGCCCATCGCCGTTGCGGCCGGTGTTTAATTGTTTGTTTTCCTTATAACTCGACATTCTTTCATCCGATCTTTATTATTTCTTCCGCAAATCGATAAATAATCTTGATTACAAAATATTTTTAAAAGGTACGTACCTTCTATCTTCAAAGCTGTGGGATATTTGACGTTTTTTCCAAATAGCGGGGCGGGAGATGCGTGGAAAAAAATTGAAAACAAACTCGATCTGCCTGCAAGTACAAGAAGTATTTGTCCCAAACATGTCAAACCTCTGACTCTTACCATCGCTGAGGTCTGTGCGTTCATACAGACGGACAGACAGACAGACAGACGGACGTGGCTATATTGGCTCGGTTGTTGATGCTGATCAAAAATATCTATACCTTAAAGGACGGAAATATGTCAACAAGAAACTTGATGCAAAATGAATATGTAAGCAACCTGAGAGTAGTGCTTCAGAATGGATATTTGTGCAACTCTCTAATAAATGTGATGGCTGCAAGGTTTTATTGGCCTGTATCTACAGACCATATCGAAACACGGAGTATACAGACATAATAGACTTAGTCTCTACAATTTCCTTGACATATCCTGAAATTATTCTTACTGGTGACCTTAATTGTGAAATTCTACGTGAAAGCCATCTTCAAGACAATATGGAATCTATTGGACTAAAACTTGTAAATGCATCAGCTGCGACACATTTTACGAGTACTTGTGATACACTATTAGACGTATTTTTCGTAAACAACCCTGGAAAAATTCTACTGTATGACCAAATTGCTATACCAGTATTCTCCAAACATGACCTGATAAAACTTAACTATAGTGACTATGAGATTGAATATAGGAATTTTAAGAATATTGACTATGGGAAATTAAACTATGACTTTAACTTATGCAATTGGAATTCGATTTATAATCTTCCTACAATTGATTCCCAACTTGACTTTTTGCAGTATAACATTAAGTTCCTTTATGATCGCACAGTTCCGCTCCGGCGTAAATTATGTAGACATACTGCCAAACCGTGGTTTACAAATAACAAAAAGAAACACATAAATCTTCGCGATGATGCCTTTTGTAAATGGAAACGCTTTAAAACAGGAATCCTTCGAATGCGGTATAAAAATTTAAGGAAGACGGTGCAAAAATTAATAATTTCTTCTAAGCGTCAGTATTACCACAGCAAATTTAATTATGCAACCTCCAATAGACAAACATGGAACAATTTAAAGAATTTATGAGTTGGTAAGCCTATGTCCTCCACAAATGTTGACCCTGATGAGCTAAACAGGAAGTTTGTGCACTCACCAGTACCTGAAATATGTACCTGAACAGTCTTCCCTATAAAGAATGTGATAATAATTTTTGTTTTTCCTGCGTCAGTCAGTGTGATGTCCTGGAATCTATCCTTTTAATTAAGTCGAATGATACTGGACTGGATGACATCAACTCTAAGTTCGTAAAAATAATTCTCCTTAAAATTTTGACCTACTTAACTTATATTTTTAATACCGCCTTAACCACCTCGAAATTTGCGAACTCTTGGAAATTAGCTTAGGTTGTTCCTTTGCCCGAATCTACTAATGAGTACAGACCAATATCTATGTATACTTATATATACTACCGTACTTATCTAAAATACTTGAACACCTGATGGCGAAACAAATTAACGAATTCATGACTTCAAATAATCTTTTCAATAAGAATCAGTCAGGTTTTAGAAAGAAATGTGGCTGCGCCTCTCGGTCGGTTGGGCGGGAGGTGGGCTGCTATTTTGCTTGGGGCTCGCGCGTAACAAGCTTAGGCTTGGTGTCGCATGGCCCACTTGAACGTAATGCACATTGTACGTCAACGTCCATATAAAAATGAAGTTGCATAACAGCAATTCTCAAAATAACGGAAGACATTCGAAAACAAATTGACAATGGAAATATAACATTATTGACACTACTAGACTACAGTAAAGCATTCGACCCAGTTAACCGCGATGTATTATGCACTAAACTAAATCGAATGTATATGTTCTCAAACACCGCTCTTGACCTGCTACAATCTTATCTATGTAATCGATAACAACTGGTAGCTACAAGTACGGCTTCCTCATCGCTATTGACCCTAAAACGTGGTGTACCCCAGGGATCGATTCTCGGGCCCTTACTATTTTCTGTTTATGTCAATGACCTGCCATCAGTCTTGTCTAATTGTCAAGTTCATATGTATGCAGATGATGTTCAACTTTATTTTTCTCGTCCCATGTCGCAGTTTAATGAATGTGTTCAAATATGTAATAGAGATCTATGTAAAGTTAATGACTGGGCAAATAAGAATGGCCTTGGCCTAAACCCAGTTAAGTCCAAGTGTATAGTTATAAGCAGCAAGGTGGTTAGCACCGAAGGATTGCCATCATTGAAAATTAACAATTTACCAATACAGTATGAAGAGCGAGCGATCAACCTAGGATTTACTTTTAATCAAGCATTAACTTGGAGTGATCATGTCACCGGATCTGTAGGAAAATTGTATGGACTTCTCAGGCAACTGTATCTGACTAAAGACTTTATACCAACCAAGCTGAGATTATTAATTGCTAAGACATATTAAACTTCAAGACTATTTTATGGCATTGAGGTTATTGGAATTTCTGACGCCAGAAGCCGACACAAAATGCAAGTGGCATTCAATAATATCGCAAGATATATATATAATCGTACTCGCTTTGACCGGATATCAGACGTTTCAATAAATATATTTAACCTTCCATTACAATCTTGGATAAGACTAGAAGCATTAACACTTCTTCATAAGATAATACACACAAATGAGCCGTCGTATCTTTTTGAAATGTTAAGCTTCTGCGCATCTAGAAGGACGTGCAACTTAGGGCCGTTTTCTCATGTTGGTGTTTTTGCAAATCTAGGTGGATTTGCTGCATTTGCTTTGCTCATGTTCAATGCTAACCATCTAGATGAATTTCGTAGCAATCTACTTCAACCTCATTGATTTCAAATCCATGTACATTCTTATGCAAATTAAGTATTTTTATGTATCCACGCATATGGTCACACTGAAAAATATTTGAAAACAAAAAACAACTGCTGCTAAAAACAGTTAAGTCTGAACTATTATTAAGTAAACCAAATATGGAAAATATTGGATGTGCCTTTAATATACAAGAACACCTGCAGACATTGCTGAAATTACAGATGCACATTCTGATTCCCCTAGTTCATTGCTTAAGCTAAGTTTACACATCCAAATAATTTGGCTAAATTTTGATAAAAATAGCCATGATTAAAGATTTTACAGGATTAAAATCTTAAACTATGGTTCCACGCAATAAATACGCAAATAGTTTGATCAAATATGGCCGAAAAGTTCCACAATTTGGCCTATATAGCCCAATTTTCATGAAAATTTGTCCAAATTATATACCTGTGTGAACATAGGATTCGACCTACTGCTTAATCTCCCATCATAGTAACAAGTCGTTCCAAAAGAAAAACCTTCTCCTTCTCTGTAAAATTCTTGCTTTAATTTTTAAAATTGGCGCGCAATAAAAAAACAATACTGTGCCGAGTACAAAGGTGCTGCCAACCTAGCATTATACCATTTCAGCCCTCCCGGTGTGACCGTGGCGCAAATGCCCGAATTTATAATCAACCTACATGAGACAACCAATTGCGCAAAAACCATCTAGTTGCCAAATCTAGATGGATTTCGCTTTGAGCAAAAACATGAACATGAGAAAACGGCCCTTAGTGTGCTTACGACACAAGCTATCCAGCTCCGAAAAACAATTCTTCATTTACGCTGTTCGCAAAAAAGTGAATCTTAAAGAGTAGTTATAGGGACACAATAGGAAAGAAGAAGCCTAAACAAAAAAAAAAAAAAAATTGTTATAATTATTATTAATTTAAATAATTAATTTACTTAAGATTACATCTAAGTCTAATTTCATGTCATTTTTGTATCACGAAGGTGTTTATAGGTAGTAAGTAAAATCAACACAAATTTAAATGTTACTTTGCCCTTGTGACTAACGCAATAATATATAAGTTTTTTGTAACTTGTAGCGATAGGATGGTATTTCAAAATAAAAAAATTGGGGAAAGCTAATTTCGGCTCGACCGAAGTTTATATACCTTTGTAGCTTCTTTAATTTATATAAATTAAGGTTTAAAATGTTTTTCGTCGAACATTCTTAGCTGAATTATTTCCCAAACTCAGCAATAGATGGCGCCACTACTTTGACCATTGTGGCAGCCCTGGCCACCTCTGGTCACACCATTCATCGAGCACCATCCCTAACGCGATAGCAGAACGACAACACGCGCCATCCCTGGCGCTCAGTTTCTGGCTTGGCTTGGGACACGCGCGGCACGCGCCTGCATCGCTCTGTTCAACTCAAACAATAATTGTTTGCTTATGTGATATTCAATAAAGTTAGTTACACTTAAAACCTCGTACCTAAACCATATGCTTGCCAGTTTTTATGTGGCAGCTATACGATATATTCATCAGATTTGGATCAAACTCGTCAAAATTGTGTGGGAAGCTTATAGACGCTACCATTGAAAACAAAAAAGTTTTTCTCACTAGAACTACTTTTTGAACCGATCGTTTCTATGGCAGCTATATGCTATAGTCATCCGATCCGACCGGTTCCGACAAATGTGCAGCGTATTTGTACCAAAAGGCTTTGTGCAAAGTTTGGTTAAGACAGCTTTTAAACTGACGGAGGAGATAGCATAGAAACAGACGGACGGACAGACGGACGGACAGACGGACATGGCTATATCAACTCAGCTCGTCATGCTGATCAAGAATATATATACTTTATGTGGTAGGATATGCTTCCTTCTATGCGTTACAAACATCTGGACAATTTAAATATACCCTCTACAAGAGTATAATAAATAAAATAAATAAATGATTCCTTCTCCCTGTTACATACTTTTGCACAAACTTAATATACTCTGTGTACCTTTCTTACAGAGTATAAAGATGTTATTTTGAAATGGGCGAAAATTTCATTTTCATACTTTGGCCTTCTTGCAAAGGACATTCAAAAAGAGATCGAAGGGAAAATGATGAATATCATGGGACGGTCATTCATTGGTAAAAATGTAAGATATTCATCTTTAAAAGTCCATTTATAAAAATCACTTTAGTGATCTCTCTTTCCATTTGAAGTGCATAAGTAAAAGATTTGACAAAGACATCAAAATGACACAATTTAGTCATCAATTTGATATTATTGTGTATCAAATTCTCTTTAATACTGCAAGCATCAAGTTGATATTTTCGAAAGTATTAATACGATATTTCGAGCATATCAAAGTGATACTAATTTGTATAAGGCTGACACCTTTTAGTATTAATTTTTTAGTATCAATTTGATACTAGGTCTTATCAATTTGTATAAAACTTCAGCTCATTACCCTTAGTCTATTCCGCACTCGGAAGGCATTTTTATGCCAGTTGTTAATGAAAGCACTGTGTTGGGAAATCTTAAACTTGTAAAAACTTCCCTCTCTTGCGATCCGGACGAAGTTCCTAGCTGTGTTCTCAAGAATTGTGCAAATGCTTTATGCAAGCCTCTTTCTAAAATTTTTCAATTTTCTCTACACCACAGCTTTTTTCCTGATATCTGGAAGGAATCATTCATTTTACCACTTCATAAAAAAGGAAGTAGAACTGATATTCAGAATTATCGTGGGATAGCAAAACTTTGTGCCATACCCAAACTTTTTGAATTGGTTAAAACTTCTCAGTTGCAGCAACAGTGTTGCTCTCTTATGTGTCCATCACAGCACGGGTTTATGAAGCGCCGGTCTACATCAACGATATTAAACGATGTTAAAATTTGTATGCAGCTGACAGACCCCGATTCACATTGTCTGTTGCAAAACGACATTAGCCACCTTCAATCTTGGTGCATTAACAACTTGCTGTACCTTAACCACTCTAAGGGCCGTTTTCTCATGTTGGTGTTTTTGCAAATCTAGGTGGATTTGCTGCATTTGCTTTGCTCATGTTGAATGCTAACCATCTAGATGAATTTCGGAGCAATCTACTTCAACATCATTGATTTCAAATCCATGTACATGGTTATGCAAATGAAGTATTTTTATGTATCCGCGCATATGGTCACACTGAAAAATATTTGAAAACAAAAAACAACTGCTGCTAAAAACAGTAATGTCTGAATTGTTATTAAGTAAACCATAAATGGAAAATATTGAATGTGCCCTTAATATACAAGAACACCTGCAGACATTGCTGAAATTACAGATGCACATTCTGATTCCCCTAGTTCATTGCTTAAGCTAAGTTTACACATACAAATAATTTGACTAAATTTTGATAAAAATGGCCATGATTAAAGATTTTACAGGATTAAAATCTTAAACTATAGTTCCACGCAATAAATACGCAAATAATTTGATCAAATATGGCCGGAAAGTTCCACAATTTGGCCTATATAGCCCAATTTTCATGAAAATTTGTCCAAATTATTTACCTGTGTGAGCATAGGATTCGACCTACTGCTTAATCTCCCATCATAGTAACAAGTCGTTCCAAAAGAAAAACCTTCTCCTTCTCTGTAAAATTCTTGCTTTAATTTTTAAAATTGGCGCGCAATAAAAAAGACAAAATTCAGCCGAGTGGAGAGGTGCTGCCAACCTAGTATTAGACCATTCCAGCCCTCCCGGTGTGACCGTGGCGCAAATGCCCGAATTTGTAATCAACCTACATGAGACAACCAATTGCGCAAAAACCATCTAGGTGCAAAATCTAGATGGATTTCGCTTTGAGCAAAAACATGAGCATGAGAAAACGGCCCTAAATGTAGTGCTATGTCCTTTTACCGCTCTGCCCCATTTATGGGTAACTATTCCCTGGGCCCGCACAACCTGGAGCGCATACATGCTGTAACAGACCTTGGCGTATTATTCAGCCATAATATGAACTTTTCTGATCACATTGGGATAATCGTTAGCAAAGCCAAAGGGGTGTTCGCATTTGTTAAACGTTGGTCTAAAGAGTTTGATGACCCAAACACCACTAAGCTTCTTTACGTCTCACTTGTCCGACCTATACTCGAGTACTGCTCATGCGTATGGTCACCACAGTATGCAACATACCAGGACCTTATTGAGTCGGTGCTGAAGCAACTTCTCCTGTTCGCCTTACGTGGACTAAACTGGGAACAACACCGTCGACTGCCATCGTAAGTGGACAGACTTCGTCTATTAAGCCTACCGTCTCTGCAAGATCGTAGAATCTGTCATGGAGTTAAGTTCCTTCATAAACTAATAAATGGCCATATTGATTCCTGTTTTCTTTTGAGCCATATTAATATTTCAATCCCAGCTAGATCTACACGACAGTTCCGACCAATCTTCTTATAAATAAGTAGATCTAATTTCGAATTTCCCGACCCGTTTCGAATTATATGCACGTTGTAGAACGACTTATACCATTTGTTAAATTCTGAGGGTTCGATGTTGGAAAATGTTTCTAATATTTTGATATACTTATTTTCCCAGAGATTGTAAATCTTTGCCTCCGCCCACCTGATGTGAGTCGGAGCACATCATAAAAATGTGCTCCTAAATCGGACTATGCGAAACATTGTTCTCTCACTCTAAGTGGGCCAAGCAAAATGGACTGAGCTTAAATCCTACCAAATCGAAATGTATTGTGATTTACAAGAAGGCACTTAGTACTGCACAGCTGAGCCAACTGCAGATAAATGGAACTAAGATTGAATATGTTGCTCATCCTACTAATCTGGGCATAATTTTCAATAAAACGCTATCGTGGGGTAAACATATACATATCTAAGGTCCTGTTGCCTTTGGGCTACTAAGGCAACTTTCTATATGTCAAACGTTTTTATCTATTCTCATCAGATTACTCATAGCTAAAACGTATCTAATTCCTTCTCTTTTCTATGGTGTAGAAATTTTGCCTTTAATTTTTGCCATTAATTTTTGCATTTAATTTTTGCCTTCAATGTTGCCTTTAACTCGATTGCTCGATTTATATTCAACCGAAGAAGGTCTAATTCAATAACGCAATTGGCGAATACGATATTGGATCTAATCCTTTAAAAGTGGTACCTCAGCCAGAACATACAACCTAATTTGTCCAATCACAAAGCTGTCTTGCTCTGAACGACAATTTCTTAAGCCTGCAATCAAAACATAGAATAATTTACCTACTGACATAAAAACTATACGAAGCGAAACTCAATTTAATATTAAATTAAAAGAATTTTTAAAAAACTAAAAAACTTCTCAGGGGGGGGGGAAAAATAAGAAATCAATAAATCATATCTATGTATAAACAGTGATTGGAAAGGTACCCAATTTTCTTACCTAGTTAAGGTACAAGGTAAATGTCAAAAAATATACCTAGGTAAGGTAAAAGGTATCCGGAATTTCCAGTACCTAGGTAAAGGTAAAGGTACGAAAAAGGTAATTTTAAATTACAAAGCATTGTTCACCGATTCATACTAGTAATAAATATTAACTGTACGGGCTTAAATTAAACTATAAGGTTTAAGAAGGAAACATTTTAATTTCATATGAAGTTATATTGTTAACATGTTTCTCATATACCATCTCACTTTTTTGATAAAACAAGAGTTTCGAATATTTCGTCACCCCATTCTATTTCTTTTTGGTGTATGTATTTGGCCTCTTCTGCTGAAAATTCTTTTAATTGGGACAGACCTAGGCAAAATGATATTATACTTATAAAAAAACATTGCAATTGTTTTTATGCTTAAGTATATATTAAAAAATTGGCATAATCGGCAAAGATAACTAATACAAATATTCAATATTAGAATTTTCCTAACAATTCTTAGTTTTATGCAATCTTTCATTTCTGGTATCGTAAAGTTCTTCAGAATTCTTTGAAGTTGAAGTTTTTATTTAGAACCTACTTCAATTTAAAGCAAAGATCTTTGCCTAGCTTGAAGGCTATTAGTTCCAAAATTCGTTGAATACTGTTATGAAAACTATTCCATCTGGTGCTGCTACTGTTGTCAACTTCATCTGCTTCTACTACGGATCTGCTAACAGCATTCCAAGTTGCCGTTGCTTTCCCTAAGGAAAAATTGTACAACCGCTTAAATAATGTGTTTGATAGAGCCAGTCCAGCATATTACGTAACAGCTAAGTTTAAAGCGTTTGATACGCATCTAAAGTGTCTTGGAAAAATGATTTCAACATCAGCTCAACTATCCCGCTATATTACCTTCAACTCAGACTAGTCTAAATACTCCGGCTTCACGTGTTTCCTTCAAAACTGTACACTTTTAATGCTTTTCAGAAGTTGGATACATTTTCTGTAACTGTTTAACATTTGGATATCTCTAAGTCGGTATTTTCAATGAACATCAGCTAATATAGTAGCAAATATTTCAGCTTATAGTCCGACATCAGAGATGAGGAGCAAATAAGAAATACCGCTGAGCATACAGATCGGAGATTAAATGCGGACTACAGAGATAGGGAGCGCATACGAGATGCTGAGCATCACGCTATACGTCGGAGTATTCCCGAAATCAGAGATGGAGAACAGGGCGGAAACACCGCGGAGCATGCTAGTCGGCGACTGAATGAGGAATATAGAGGAGAAGAACAACAGCGAAATACCGCGGAGCATGCTGATCGGAGATTGAATGCGCAATATAGGGATGAGGGAATAATCTTTCAGCGATCACCTAACTGCAAGGGTGTTTGAACTTCGGCGTAGCCGAAGTTAACTTTCCTCCATTTTTAATTTTAATTCTGTAATTGTGACTAGTGCGTTAAAAATAAGTGTCTGCTTGTAACACGGGACCAGAGCCGAATAAAAAATAATAATAAATAAAAGCTGGGAGTTGTAGAATGTAAGGTCCCAAGATACATTCGGACAAAATTCGGTCCCATGCCATTCGGCATGCTTCGTTGAATACTTTTCGGCTGTCCCACCTCAGGCACACAGGAAGGCTATTAACTATTTCTTTAAATGAGTAACGGGTATACCGAAGTCGGTTAGAGCCTACTTTAACTTACGCTCTCGTTCATATTTGACTCACTAAGTATTGATGTGTTTGCACTAAAAACAAACCAATAAATGTGACACATCAAGCATCGCCCGCTGTAAAATTCGGCATGCTTCGTTTCACAAAAGAGCATGACTTTTAGAATTTTCAAACTAACTTTCGTCGAAATTGAAAATTTTGTAGTTTCAAATTAATACTTTCTCGTTTCAGAATCATATTCTAAGTATCAAGTTAATATTCAAAATATCAATATGATACTCTCTAGATTTAAATTGATACAAACAAACCTGACACTAGTTTCAGTTTCAATTTGAGACAACGTGTATCAAATTGATATCGTTACAAATTGTTTTGGGTGTAAGAATATAGTAATGGAACCGAGTATTGCGTGTGTTAATGAACTATAAGTAATTGAAAGTTTCAGGCTAAAAAATCTTATTATTCGCTTATAAATGTGGTCAGATCTAGTATAAAAGCTGTGATACGTTCCGGCATATCCTCAGAATTCTCTCTAGTAGCACTTCAACATGAAACTAATTTCTCTGATTTGTTTGTTCTGTGCCCTGTTGGGTCTGACTTTGGCCGCTAAGGATGGTAAGTTGAGTTAAGGGATGTATATGATAAATTCGAACTCTTTTATTCTACCACTTAGCCGTTTGTAATCTACCCGCTGCTGTTGTTGGCCGGTGCAGAGCTTTTATGCCTCGTTGGTCATATCATGCAGATGCCAATGCCTGCAAAAAATTTATCTATGGCGGGTGTGCTGGCAATGCCAATCGCTTTGACAGTCCGCAGGAATGCGAGGCCAAGTGCATGAATTAAGCTACCGAAATGACTTTCACTTATTGGAATAAAATGTGATTAAAACCATTTTTAATAGATTTGCAAAAGCTTGTGACAACTGAACTTAATGATTTATTATTCATTGGTGAAATCAGAATCATAAAGAATCTTTACTATTAAATTTTAAACACGCAACACGCTATGGCAGCCATAAGATATAGCCATCCGATTTCGACTAAATTTTTTAGATCTTTTTCAAAGCATATATTAATAATAGCTCAGTATATGAAGAAATTTGGAATGCTTTACTTGGAAATTGAACTAAGTACTTTTTGGATGTTTTGGAAAAGGGTTGACTTTCTTCGTAATTAAAATATTGCTTTCGCCGCTCTTTTTTTTGAGAAAGCAAACTGCTTGTCGAAGGCCTAACTTTGTAGTCCAAGTGAACGCTCAGGATTGCTGTCCGATAAAAGATGTACAAAACAGAATGTCGGTCAACCACGGCTATAACATACTCTGTAACAGTGTTAATAGAAAGCAGCGCTGCTGCAGCGAACTTTTTTTTGACCATTGACTAATATTAATTTATGTAATTTTTTACGAGAATCATATCCAAAATATGTTTTTTAGGTAAAAAAAAATATATATATATATATATAGGTTAAAATAGGTCAATATATGCTCTTCCTAATAGGGACGCAAAAAATACTACACAAGAAAATACTATATAGGTCTTCCGCTTATAAATACGGTAAGCGACGTGTCTTTCTCACCGCAAAAGGCAGTACCGAATTTTGGAAATGTTGTCAGTTCGCGTGCGAGCGTAAAAATTTTAGTTAGAAACGCGAGTGAAATGATATAAAAATATCATGAAATTTCGATTTTGCATTGCATATGGCAGGCCAAAATAGTGGAACTGATGATCTCTATGAATCTTTACTAATTTGGTTCCACTTTGGTATTTTTTTCGCTATTTAATAATTTCTCCGTCATAGTAAAATTGTTCAAGACATTCTGTATGCTCTGGTCTATTCTCTTTACCAGCGATGGTCACCACCCGGCCAGTTATTTCTCTCAACACACAACGAAAGGCATTTACAGCAGAGCCGTCCAGTCATAGCTACCACGAGCCGAAGTCAGTCGTGTTCTTACGCAAACGCGAGCCGAACTCATGATTGTCTGAATCGGTGAACACTGAATTGCAAGTAAGACGGCAGTAGTCTGGAGAGAGCTCTCTTGCTCACCAACACAAGCACACTTTTTTGTCCCCTCCATTTCGCCGGCACTGATTTACAGTTAGGAGTCTCTGCTCGGCCGAAGTTTACAACAACAGCGCGCTGATGTTTTTGTTGTTGATGTTGTAGCAGCAGTGCTTTGGAGGCCGGCATGGTTTTTTTTTATCACGGTTCGGTATGATCACTCATACTTATGCAGGTATTTGTAGTCTTAAAAAACAGTTTCTTAAGTAAATGTTGATTTAACTACCATGGAAGATCCTTAAATCTGGAATGATTTTCAACTTAATTGGCATTAAAGTTTGGTGCAAAACTGCTATTAATCCTATTTGTTTTTTTCGCAATATAATGATTCGTCAGTAACGGTAAAATGATTTGAAATACGATTCCGCCTATTCGTCCTCTCTTTTCCATTCCCTAAACTCAATCGTTCCTTTCAGAGTGTAACAGACTTACTTTAGGAGATATATTTAAAGTGAAATATTTCGCGCGCACGCGTGCTGAACACAAACGAAAGCGTAAGTTAAGGTCGGCCCTGCCCTACTTCGATATAACAGTTACTTAGATGAAGAAATGTTTATTTGCCTTACAGTGTTTCTGAGGGGGAAAACCGAAAAGAATGTAACAATTTTTTTTAACTCGGCGAATCATGGTACGAGCCATGATACGACTGACAAGGTATGACCAGCAGCCCAGCATTGCAAGCTGACAGCTCTTTCTGAAAGCTCTCGCACACAACGTTTTGCATCACATTAAAGACTTGCAAGTTGAGTTGGAAGCTGAGCAGAGAGCGCACCGAGCGCTGACCATACCTTGTTTGATTGTTACTACGCTGTATTCTTAAGAGTTTCTTAGAATAATATTAATGATTTCTGCTTAGAGGAGGTAATAATTTATGCCACCTTTTGTGCGAAATTGTTTAAACAAATGATCATTGTGTTTAATAAACGATTAGTTTAGTTTTGGCACAAGGTATAATGGGAGGATGATGATGGATGGATGATATTGATGTGAGAGAGAGAGATGAGATGAAGTGTGGGTGGGGGGGTGGTTGAGATCAGAACACCCAAACACCTACCTTACCTTTTTTTCACCTTTACCTGTACCTAGGTACTGGGAATTTCAAAAGGTCACTAGAGCAGTGACATTGTGATTTTGAATGTAAATGATACTGACCAATAAAGTGTGTCCTGAAGAAACCGCGATATTTTATGCCTCATTTGACAGCATCTATTATCGAGTCAATGTGGCAATAAACTACAGAAATAGAACGAACTGCGTTTTTAGATTTACCAGCGAAGGGAAAATTTGTACAAGCAATTGCCTCAGAACCATATTGACCATTTAGTTAAATTCTTCATTGCCTTGATTTTTCTGATTTTTCTGATCCCGCTGGAATCGCGTCCCATAACCAACACTAAAGTAAAGTATCTTAAATTTCGAGACGTTTGTAACAGAAATCTTAGATGGACTTTGAAGGAGTTTGTCGAACAGGTAACAACCGGTTGCGTCCTTACCGACGCTCAGAGTCTACGGACTCTACTCTCTTGTTTTAAAGCTTTCATTTCAATTCGCTTTAAAAAAAAAAAAAGAAATATCCCCCTATAGATTGTGTACTTCCTTCTAGATTCATCCCCTTCCTTAAAATATGTTGTACATTTTTCATTTATATAATATCTACACCCCTCCATTAATATCAACATAATTTACAAGAAATCTGTTATTGTCTTATTAACAAAACTGAATCCTAAGCGCCATCTGGTGTCAGCTGCTTAACAAATTGAGTTGAGAATTGAGAGATGACTTGCCACCTTCTTGTGCCTAGAAAACCGCATCGCGACATGAACATAAATAAACGAAATGAAAAGCATATCCAATGCGCCACAGCTGTGTGGCTATGTTCTGAAAGGGAGAGGCTGTTCAAACAATTTGCAATGCCCACATTTTTATTGCACAATCAAGTGTTGCAGCCTGATGGTGGTCCACACCCACTTCACGCATTTGGCCCGCGCCCACCTTTCCTACGAAAATGTGCGGCACTTCACACCGGCGGATGGAACTTGTGACGCCGATCTGTGTGTTTGGAATGATGTTACGGTTTGGGCGGAATGACTGTGCCTAATTCGCCGCCGCACTTGAGTTGCGTTTGGGCATGTTCAAGTTCAGCTGATGATGATCATGAAATAAATTGGGAACAAAAGGAAAGAACTAGAACCGAAACGGCGTCTGACACGACTTCATGCTTAATCAGAATGTGTAGGGAAGGGCTCGCCTCTTCGGCGGCATCCTTTTGAACTGGCGGTGTAGTGCAGTGCCACTGTAATATTTAAAACCAGATCGTTCCCAGCTACAGTTTAGGTTTGCTTCGGGAGAAAATTATCACAGCTTTGCTAATGAAAGGCAAACGAATGAAATTTTAACGAGCCCACAAATGAATGCAGAGAGTAAGGACTGAAATATCCTTTTTGGGTTAGGTAGGAGACCTCCTGCGAGGATTGTCCCTTTAAAGGTGCTAACGCCGTCGTAGCGCTTCTTTGAAGTCATGTAACGAATTGAAAATTTATGCGTTTTTGTCGATTATTAACGTCTTTTTAGGCAAGCAAAAGAAATCGCGCCCTGCCGATGTTAGGGCCGGGATATGGTGGGAAAGTTTTGGGGAAGTAAGTGAAACCCAATAACAAAATGCGGAAAAAACTTCCGGCTTACGAATCCTAAGCTCGAATTTTGATCCTTTTTTATTTACTTGATTTGGATTGAGTACGAAATACCCTTTTTTATTTTTATCTTAAGAAATAGTCAAGCCGCCCTTAGAAAACGGTAGATTTAATTACAAGCCCCCTTCCCCCCCCCAAAGGTCCAAAGAAAACAGCTGAAAAGCAGACATGTGTAGAGAACTCAAACATTGAATGCATTTTCCTTGAAAAGCCAAAAGCTGAAAGCCTAGACAAATATTTACCATTGGGTTAAGGCAGGATGGCGCCTTACTCTGAATGCCAATGACAAATTTATGTATAAGCTTTCTAGCTGCTAAAGTGCCACTAACTAACCCGCTGCACCCTCTGCAAGCTCTGCCTTCCCCCATCTATCAAAGAACAGGACGAGTGCATTGGCACGGCGCCTAGATGTATGCTTTAGGCATAGAAATATCTATGAATAGAGTAGGCTAAGCACTTACAATAAGCACTCCCACGTTGATGACTATTAAAAGAGCGAGGCCTGCTACTTTTTTTCCTTTGCATTGAATGAATGCATGAAAACGCTCCCTGACAATGTCAATGTGCCCTCTGAGCGCCCAGCTTTTTAATGATTTATTTGAGAAAATTTACACGTGAGCGCCAGGGGACGAGCCAACAAAAACCAACCAAAAACCCCAACACAAGATGAATGGAAACGGTCCCCTCCACATGCATATATGTACATATGGACTTGGTTCCTGGTTGAATTAAGTTGCCAGACCATGAAATGCTTTGGCACGTACCTAGCGCCAATTCTGCGAAGCATTTTGCATAAACAAAAGGTAAAGTGAGAATGTCGGTGCTGAGGCTACGCTTTGTTTTCTCCTCCTCCTTCTTCTCCTGCTCTTCCAGCTGATGCTGCTATCTACCACCTTTTTTTTGTGTATATGTTATTTCAGTTACAATTCGCGAGTTTTTCATATTCCTTTAACGATTTATCATGCGAAAATTGTCTGGGGCCAAAGCTCTACGCTCACTTTGCATATGCCAGGTAAATGCACAGTGTGTCAGGCATTGACAAAAATCAGTTTAAGTTTTTTTCCATTTCAAGCAAAAAATTGCAAGTGTCTCTTACTTATTTTTCTGACATGGTAACTCATCTTTAAGTATGGAACTCTCCAATCTTCTGCCAGGATGATTTTTATACTCTGTACCGAAGGTACATAGAGTATATTAAGTTTGTGCAAAAGTATGTAACAGGGAGAAGGAATCATTTCCGACCCTATAAAGTATATATATTCTTGATCAGAATCAACAGCCGAGTCGATATAGCCATGTCCGTCCGTCCGTCGGTCCGTCCGTCCGTCCGTCCGTCCGTCCGTCCGTCCGTCCGTATGAACGAAGAGATCTCAGAGATGGTAAGAGATAGACGTTTGACATGTATGGGGCATATATTTCTTATACTTGCAGGCAGATCAAGTTTATTTTCAATTTTTGCCACGCCCCCTCCCGCCCCCGCAATTTGGAAAAATCGTCATATCTCCTACAGTTTTGAAGATAGATCGTTCGTACCTTCTAGAGATACCTTGTAAATAAGATTATTTATCGATTTGCAGAAGGAATCGATCAGATCGGATGAACGATACTCAAGGTATGAGCAAAAAACGGCCAATAAACACCCAGCACCACCCCACCCACCACCGCAGCATTCTATTGAACGTCAATCTTAGTGAGAGAGAGAGAGAGAGAGAGAGAGAGAGAGAGTGAAACTTAGAGATGAGCGCGTATAACTCGTGAGCAAATGCGAGCTGAGACGTTAAGGGTACAGAGTATGTTATAGTCGGGCTTGACCGACTTTCTTTCTTGTTTTTAAAACAATGTGATTGATAGACAGAGTAACCGTTTAACAAAATGCTCTAAGAAAATTATTTTACTAATCGTCCGAGTTATTATGCGAGTTTCTCATATATGTTGCTCAGATAGATTAATAGTCAATCTGGGAAGCTCAAAAAATATTCTGATACCATGAGAAATAGACTATCTGAGTTTCTCATATGAGGCTGTCAATTAACTCATATGGGAAACTCAGATAGTCTTTTTCTTATGGTATACATCTCAACTGAGGGGTTTTACAGCCATCTCATATGAGAACTCAGACAAGTAATATAAGAGCTTTGGTAAGATTGTGCTGACAATGTCAAACCATTTAATAAAAGTGGACAGCTGGACCTGCTTACAAATAAAGTAGCCAAGTCTAGAAATATATAAGGGGGCCCTAGTAGCAAAGAAATTTGTTTCCATACATGAAAATCAACAAAAAATGTTTGTTGGAAAACTTTTTTAAAATTCCCGGCTGGACCGCTAGGTTAACTATATTGTCCGCCTACATGAGAACTCGTATATTTGCATCTCCAACCATTACTATTACCAGATATATCAGCTGACCTTGTTTGGCAGGGACGATTGTTGTTTAAAAACAAATCAAAACGAGAAGACCAAGCTAACTTCGTCTGTGCCGAAGTTTTTATACCCTTGCAAATGCTGTTTTTGAAATGTCAGAGCTTAAGAACGCTTACATAAAAATCAAAAATTTTTGTAATTAAAACCCATTTTCCGACAGATAAACATATGATTTCGACCAAGTTTCGATAATCTTTTTGAAAAGATATCAAATTAACAATCGCCGAGTTTAAGAAAGATAAAAATGAAAACAAAAAAGTTTTTCTCAGACTCATTTTCCGACCGATCGCTCCTATGGCAGCCTAAAGATATAGTCATCCGATTTCGACCAAATTTTGTGAATCTATTTGAAAGCATATGAAATTAGCGATTTTAAGGACGCTAACAATAAAAACAAAAAAAAATTTCTTACTAAGACCCATTTTTGAACGATCGGTCCTATGGCAGCTATAAGATATAGTCACCCGATGAGGATACAATTTTTCAAATTAGTTTGAAAGCGTTTAATATTAATAATCAGCGACCATAAGAATGATTTACTTGAAAGCAAGAAGTTGTTTTCACTAAGACCAATTTTCCGACCAATCGGTCCTATAGCAGATATAAGATATAGTCGACCGATTTTGAACAAAGCTTGCAAATCTGTTTGAAAGCATATAATATTAATAATGGACGAGTACCATTGAAAACAAAAAAGTTTTTCCTACTAAGATTTTTTTCAGACCTAACTTCTGAATGGCTAGCTGCCATATGTCTGTCCGATTTTCATAAAACATGGTGAAATTATGTGAAAGAATAGAAAACTGATTAATACGTGGTTTGGAGGCGTTTGCGTTGAAAACAAAAAAGTTTTTCTCACTAGAACAAATTTTTCGACCGATCGTTGTATGGCAGCAATATGGTATAGTCATCCGATCCGGCCAGTTCCGATGAATGTGCAGCGTATTTGTACCAAAAGGCTTCGTGCAACGTTTGGGTAAGATAGCTTTAAGACTAACGGAGGAGATAGCATAGAAACAGACGGACAGACGGGCATGGCTATATCAACTCAGCTCGTCATGCGGATCAAGAATATATGTATACTTTAGTGGTCGGAGATGCTTCTTTCTATGCGTTACAAACATCTGGACAATTTTAATATACCCTCTGCAAGGGTATAAAAACAGGCGGGATAAATCAACAAGATTGAGTCTTGCAAATGCTCAAGCTCGTCTAAGGAACTGTTTTACTCAATTAAAGATTTTTATGGTTGGCCCAAGTATTTCTTGTTCAGAAATGTTCTTACTTCCGACATGTGTCTGTTGAGACCGCATGTTCATAAATAAGAAAGCTAGAGCGAAACATGTAGTTAAAAAGAACCGAACCGTTTTCTCTTGCGGTTTAACCGCACGATTCGGACAGCTGTTTAAAAGAAGCATATCTTACTATTCTATTCTATATGTTAATGATCCATTTTATTAGCCGTTGTATGGCGACTATAGCGTACAACTCAGGTCCCAACCAAAAAGTATAAGTATTTGTATCGCGCGCTTCGCTTGATCTGGCCATGTTCTGCTTCTGTTTCCCTCTGAATACCCTCGAATTCCATGCCGTAGCATGTAATGTGGCAAAATATCCGAAAGTCTGGTGTAGCTATACTCGCATAGTACTTGCGATATATATTTGAAGTGAATGCTAAGACCATAAAGGTGTCCTTCATCTAGGCCTGCATCATTCGCTAATTTGTAATAATTTTGGCGAAATTCTAAGCAATTTCAGAATTCTCTTTACGAAATTGCTCTACCTAAATTCCAAGCCAACTTGCATTGTGTGACAAAAAGAACTTTTTTCCTTTGAGAATCGCCATTGTGACTTGCAACTTTGACCTGGAACCTCGAAGTAATCTATAATTTCTAACTTTCATAGCTAGCCTTTAAGTTCTGCTTTCATTATTTTTTTTACCTTTTAATGTCCCTTTTATGACACCTCTTCTCTTTTTCTGTGCTAGTTCGTTTCTAATTTCATTCTTACTTCTTTACTTGTAATTTCACTGTCATTTAATATGTTCCTCATTTCCTTTTCTTTGCTTTCAATTATTATCTCTTTCGTACCTCTTTGTTTTAAATCATCCTTATTCTTTGTTTTGTTCCATGCATTTTTATTTTTGTTAAATAGAATAATTTTTGACATTTTTTTACTCCTTCCCATTTCTCATATTTATTTCTGTTCCATTGACAAATTAAGTTTTTGCATTTTATATTATTTTCCTTAGAAAACTTTTTTCACCAACTTCTTGCCCACCCTTAAGACACTGTTGCAGGCATATTATTGTTTTACAACCTGAGGGCGTTTTTCTCTTCTTTTGCACTACGTAAATTTAGTCACGTTGTTTAAATAATAAACTGCAACTCACACATACACACTTCCACCTATGAAATAATGCAAAATATATCTCAGACACACAATCAGACAAAGGGCAAAGTTATGATGACAATGAGCATACGTTATGGCATTTATCCCACGGTTTGGTTTGGTTTGGTTTTGGTTTTTACTGCATAATGTCCAAAACCAACAGAAAAACTGATGCCAGATAGGCTACAACTTAATCAGAGAAACAGGTTGAATTAAAAAAATTAAGCGCAATTAATTATGGTTTATCGCTTAACAAATATCTTGGCAGTCTAATTAGCATGAAATATAAGAAAAACATCAACGATAAAATGTGTAATTTAATGGTCGTAATCAAATGGGGGAAAAAGGGGGAAATGGGTTTGAGGAATAACCGTTAAAGTCAAGTAGCGATATAGATCAACTTGTTATTAAGCAGAAATGACATCAATAAAACTGGTTTAATCAAATCAGAAACAAATGTGCGATAGTTAAGGGCCTGATGAAGCATTTAAAGATGTAAAACCAAGGAAATGATAAGATGAAAAGGGGGGACAAAATAAGAAATATTTTGGTTTACGAGAGGAATAAGAAATGTACCGAAAAGAAACTGCACATTTTTTTTCATTTGTAACTCAAAAGTTATTAATCATAAGTAGGCAGACAAGCCGAAACTTATGTTTCGTTAAAAGGTTCCGATTTGGTTCTAACCTTATCTTGTTATTCGGAATTGGTAGCTGAATTTTTTTTTCGGTATACCGGTATGTAGCGGTGAAATATAAAGAAAGATCGGTTCGATAACCCAGATTCCATCTTTGAGTCATCGAATCAAGGCCAACTAAGAATATCGAAGTTATTGTATCATGGATTGGCTACTTCTCATATACTCAGAAAATTTTTTGAGCTTCTCATTTGAGATATCAGACATTCAGCTTTAGCTAAAGATTTCATTTCATCTTCATAAGAATATGAACTTGTTGAGGAATCATTGAGGCTTTTATTAATTAGTTCCTTTCAACCGTTATGCAATTCAGCAATATGTCTCTATGCAAGCTGTTTTTGTTCTAAGGGCAAAAATTAAGTTTATTGGATCCAAAAAAGAAAGATGTGAGAATTGGGATTGAATGTGAAATGTAAGAACGATTTTCTAAGAACTTTTTAAATACGTACGAACCGAAGTAAGAAAACCAAAACAAAAATTTGTATGTTTGCAATTACGTATATTGGAAAAAGGAAAATGAACATTTATAGCAGCTAGAAATAACAATTTTGAACTGAACACTTTCCAAATTTTTTTTTCCTTCGGTTCAGGTTTGGGCGTTAAACATTTTCCTGATCCGGTTCAGGTTCTGTTCGGACTTCCATAAGATTCCGGAGATTCCGGTAATTCACAATACAAAAGTTTGGATAAGCCAGGCTTTTTATACCCGTTACTCGTAGAGTAAAAGGGTATACTAAAGTCGTGCAAATGTATGTAACAGCCAGAAGGAATCATTTCCGACCATATAAAGTATATATATTCTTGATCAGCATCAACAGCCGATTCGATATAGCCATGTCCGTCTGTCCGTCTGTCCGTCCGTCTGTATGAACACCTAGATCTCAGAGACTAGAAGAGCTAGAGCAACCAAATTTGAAATGTAGACTCCTATTGACTGCACGCAGATCAAGTTTATTTTCAATTTTTGCCACGCCCCCTCACGCCCCCGCAATTTGGAAAAAACGTCATATCTCCTACAGTTTTGATGATAGATGGTTCGTACTTTCTAGAGATATCTAGTACTCAAAATTATTTATCGATTTGCTGAAGGAATGATAAAGATCGGATGAACGATACTCAAGTTATGAGCAAAAAACGGTTAGTTAGCACCCCCCACCCACCCCACCCATAACCATTGCATTGCGTTCAGCAGCAATCTTAGTGAGAGAGAGAGAGAGAGAGAGAGAGAGAGAGAGAGAGAGAGAGAGAGAGAGAGAGAGAGACTTAGAGAGCGCACTGCGTTGTGCGTTGTGTGTTAACTGGCCGTTTGACTAGTAACCAAATTCGAGCTGCGACATTAAGGGTGCAGAGTATGTAATAGTCGGGCTTGACCGAATTTCTTTCTTGTTTATAACCGTTACTCGTTTTACTTTACCCCACTGAGTAACGGGTATACCAAAGTCGAGCAACGCCGACTTTAACTTACGCTCTCGTTTTATTTGAAAGCTTTCAACTTAACCAAATTGCGTAAAAATGTCCCAAAACTAGGTGGCAGCTTTGCAGTCTAGTTGTGGCACTCAGTACCGAAACTGTACCGGTACAATGATTAGGATCTTCTCGATCTTTTTGGATCCAAAAATATCGGTTTTCAGATACCGGTACATCGGTATCAGTTCCGGTTCCAGTTCTGGTTCTGCGTTTTAATCTGTTCTTTTCGATATACGGTTCCGATTTGATTCCAGTTTGAATCCCTGATCAAAAGTAATTTTTTCTTTTCACATATTAAATATAGATTCATGAACATTCAAGCCCTTATTTTTGCGCGAATTTTTTGTTCAATCCTCCTTCATTAGGCTTTGCACACCTGTTTTGGTGACTTTCCGACTTGCCCTTATCCAGCAATGTTTTCGGCAACTCTACAGTCCTTCCTTAAATTTCTTTTATGTGTGTAGTTTCTATTCAGTACATTCGTTAAGCACTTTACAAGAACATTTTTAATCAAATAAAATTCATATCTGCCCAACTGCTAATCGATTTACCTTTGCGCTTTGTTGGTGTGCTTGATGGATCCATGTTTCTTACACAGTTAGGAAACGGAGTACAAAAAAACGGAGTTAAAAAGTTCAGCCCACCCTTAAGACACTGTGCCAGGCATATTATTATTTTACAACCTGAGGGCGTTTTTCCCTTCTTTTGGACTACGTAAATTTAGTCACGTTGTTTAAATAATAAATTGTTCTTTGACTTTTATTTTAAAACTCTAAAATTACCAATCATTTTATTATTTTTATTTTCTTACTTTGCTAACAACAATAATTTGATATTTTTATATAATTTTGTCCTGTGATCAATAACAATTTTTCGGAGACATTAATTATATGTTACACAGATTAGGATATTTAGACTGAACGATTGCGCAGTCGACACCGCTTCTGTCAGAAATTAGTCAGCTGCTCGCTCTCACTTACGCTCTCTGGATACATTTGGGAATATGGCCGTCTCGCTCTAACCACTGTGATTTCCTATGTGGCACTATTAAGTATCTAAACAATGTTTATAAGGCACTATTGCTTAAACCAGTCAAAATTGAGCGGCAGCGCAAATTTTATCTCTAATACTCATTGATCCATGCCGCAACGACACAAAGGCAAATTTATTCTTCGTCATCTCAACTATGAAAATTATATTAAAATTTCAATTCTAGTTTAGTTTATAAACAAAATCGTTTGTGAAGAATCAGGAGACAAATTATATCTAAGGCAAGGGCCGGCAAAACACACATGCTCTTTTTGGCGTTGCGTGTGTGTGTTTAGCTAAGCGAAAGCGCGCTCATTTAGCACATCTTTGTTGTTGCAAAAAAAAGCAGTATAAGCTCGGATACTGCCGGTGTGTCGACGTCGCTGCCGCAGAGCGAGGTTGTATACCAGCGATGCCCAGCCGTATGCTCTTTGGGTAAGTTTTGTTATTGTAATTGCACGGAACATAGGAAATCAATGATCGTATACATGCAGGGCGCGATCGAAATGACACACATGCTAACGATTTCGTGTGTATGCGACGCGAAGAACAAAAACCGGCTTTGTTCTCTTCTTTGATTGGTGTTTGCGAGCGCAAGCAAACTGACCAACAACAATTTCATTATTGGTATTGGTGCTTATCTTTGTGAGTATTGGTGAGTGCTCTGTCGTTTGCTGCTTTTGGGCATGCCTGTTGCATACACTTCAGATAGGTAGGCGCCGGACTCTGATCTAAGGTGTGTCAATACAAGTTTTAGTGCAGAAAATCCTCTCTCTACACTCACTTGAGGAACGGGCATCCTGTTGACAACGTTCGCCATTTGATATAAATGAGGGAGCACATACTTCATTTGCTCCCAATATTTCATTAGTTAATGGTCGATAGCAATTGGATTGGGACTATAAGCGATGATTTCGCTCATTGCCTTTTTCAAAATAAAGTCTCCTGATCCAATTCTGCGTCGCTTAAACTAGTGTTTATATTGTCAAATCCAATTCCGCGCATACCTTCTTCACATCACTTTTACATAGTTCTACAACCATATTGATTTTGTTTTCGGGTAGCTCGCTGATCTTTTCTTTATGATCTATGTAATTTTAACATATAGGGTGGATAGTATTTCATGTGCAAAAATGACTTTAATGACTTAATCTTACCTTGGATTACACTCCACGCGCTCTTATGTTTGCATTTTAAAGTGCGCTTCAGATTTGTTAAGTAATTGCCTTGAAAAATAAACCCGCATATGTTGCAATTTATCTTGTTTCTATTAGAATAGCCAAAACATTATTTCTTACAATAATATCTTGTTTCCGTCCCATTTATGTTAGTATTTCACTATATTTAGTGAAAGTTCTGTCTTTCACTTTAGTTATCAAAATTCCTAAGTTACTCTTGTCGAGCTAAGCAAGGATGTATTTGTCATTTGGTCACCAATTGTTCCTTAACTGCGTTATATGGAAATTACTTTTATTGTATAACAAAAAAATACAAAGAATGTTATTGATGACATTTATAAATAAAAGTCATCAACAACTGTTATCACAATAAAATACTAAACTTATTGGTAATTTTCGAGTTTGAATTTAAAGGTCAAAGAAAAATGGTTTGTCTGAACTTTTTGAACAAAACTAACTGGTATGTATGGACTTTTAAAATAAAACTTGTAACTGTCACGGTCCCTAGTTTGGCGTGGTCGAGTCTCAGTAAATGCGGCACCCATCGCGAGAATACGGGTTTTGTTGCTTTGCAAATAATGCTTAATGAGCTCACAAAATTTTCTTTTTTACATTTTCGTTAAAAGTTTTCGAGGTTATCTGCTTTTAATGACTGTCAATCACATACTAAAACAGCAGTTTATTTCAAATTTGTCAGTATTCTAAGGATTTGGTACCTTTACTGCAATTCATTTTGAAAACAACTGCAACTTTAAACTAACAAATGCACAAGTGTGACAAAAAAAAAATTTAAGAAACTGCTCATAATTAGCATTTCCACTTCAGTAAACACTAAATTTATACCCCCAACTCACACACATATGCACTACATTTTCATGCACATGGAACAATTTGTTAACCCCTTCCTTCTCCTGCGACCAACTAAGGCCAGAAAAAAAAAAAAACTTTCCAGCAACCTACTCTCGTTGCCCGCTCTCTGACAAAAGGGTTACCAAAAATAGCAATGCCTAGCCATATAAAGCCCACAGACTACAGACATCCTCTATCCTCACATAAGGCCATAAAATAGTTGTCGCAACCTGACGGCGGATAAGCATCTGGCCTCCACTCTGGAGTCTGTTGCTTTCTGATTACTTCGTTAAGTTGCTTGTAGCTACAAATTGTTTCCAAAGAAAGGCAATAAAAATAAAAATTATTACCCCCCCTTTTGCCAACCAAACTGTGGGGCTAAACGGGGTTAAAGGTAATGCCCAAAACAAACACAACATGAAAATTGTGAAAGGTGCCCCAATTCTAGTTTATGTTGGATCCTATGATCTTGCACTAGTCAGACACATTCATTCTGCCCGTCTAGGCTCCTGTCAAAATATGTTTTCCACTTTGTCTCTTATCGGTGGATTGTCATCAAAAACAACAAATTTAAAAGCCACTGGCTGCTCTGCTGGGAACTTCATTAGAGAAGAAAGTCCCCAGAGAGGGAGAGAGATGATGACCTGAGACCCTTTGACTACTAATTTTTAGTAGCTTCGTCTTTTTGTTTTCGAGCGTGTTTTGTCAAAGCTAATTAGTACGTAAAAGCATTAACAATGCAATGCCCAAGTGATGAATATATGAGCGAGTCTTAGCAAAATAGAAAAGACGAACTAGAGATGGTCAGGTGAGTACGGATCGTGAAACCATTTTTTGTTACGAAATTTCAATTTGGAAGATTAGAATTAATGTAGAAATATAAAATTCGAACTTAAAAATAAAGTGAGTTTTACATTCTTATGCACTAATCCGACCGATTGTGCAATAAATATCAACGCTCTTAATAAATTTAAGACAAAATTTAAGTACCAATAACAAAATGAATTTTTATTTAAACAAAAAATAGAAAATTAGCTATAATTTTTTAATGAAAATACGCCCAAACGGTTTTCCCTAACTAACTTGAACCAAACTTGGTAACTTAGGACAAAGTTTTGCGCAAGTTAAATAGAAATCGAACTTATGTGATGAATATTCAAAATACAGTCGAACTTCCATATAGCGAATCTCAACGGCACCAAAAAAAACATTGTTATATTCGTAATATAGAGAAAGAAATACGTAATACGAATAAGACTGTATTATTCCGAATCTCTGTGCTTTTGACCAGACAAAACAAATGGTAAGACTCGATCAACTGAGACTTCATTCGATGGTACTCAAAAGACAGCTCAATTTCATTAAGTTTCTTACATTGATAAGCTGTCAAAATCTTTAAAAAGTTTGATTTAATGGGTTCTCTATTCGTGTCATCAAAGACTCTTATTTCTAGAAATTATATTGAAAATCCATTATACTTTCGTAACGATTTCGAGTGTTTGTCGCACAATATTAATAACAAAATGGCAAGAACCGAACGGAAAATGTAGGTTCGGCACAGGTTCAGGTTCAGCAATTTTCTGAACTTGGGTTTGGTTTAAGCTTCGGTTCACAGTTAAAACGAGAGCGTAAGTTAAAGTCGGCTCTAACCGACTTCGATATACCCGCTACTCATGGAAAGAAATGTTTAATAGCCTTCCTGTGCTACTGAGGGGGGAGAGCCGAAAAGTATTCAACATTTTTTTTACCTCGGCTATTTATCTTCCGATCTTTATAAAAATTTCAGGGCTTATAAATAGATATTGCGAATATAAATGTAAGTTTTAAATTTGAGATCGATATCTTTAAAATTGTGGGAGTTATTGAACATTTTTTATAGTGGGGGAGGGGATGGGCGTGGCAAAAATTTGAAATAAACTTGATCCGCAAGCACCCAATATTAGTCTACAATTCCAATTTGGTTGCTCTAGCTCTTCTAGTCCCTGAGATCTAGGTGTTCATACAGACGGACGGACACACGGACATGGCTTTATCGACTCGGCTGTTGATGCTGATCAAGAATATATATACTTTATATGGTCGGAAATGATTATTTCTGCCTGTTACATACATTTGCACGACTTTCGTAGACCCTTTTTACTGTACGAGTAACGGGTATGAAAAGGTCGGAATTCCGGATAACTGTTTTGCAGCTTCAAAAAAACTGTCGAGGCTGCGAGATTTTTTTCCATAGGTAGAAGCAGTAGGCTGTGTGGTCACTCAAAAGTCACCACATTCCAGCTACAGCGCAGCTTTCATTGGTGTAACCAAATATGTATGATCTTAAATCATTTTTTTGTCTCGTAATTCAGACTCAACAAAGCCTTACAGAAGTATTATTAAAGGAAAAACTGGAAGAACTTCCTAACTTGACAGCTTTACATTAATTAATCCTCGAAAATATTCTTGGAAAGAGTCCTCAAGAGTATTTTCATTGTGTCGCTATAACTGCAAAAATTATTTGTTAAAAATCCCCCTTAAGTGTCACAACTCAAAGAACTTAACTTTCTTATTAAAAATATGTTTAAACTATCCCAAACGAGAAGGCCAAGCTAACTTCGTCTGTGCCGAAGTTTTTATACCCTTGCAAATGCTCTGTTTGAAAAGCAGCCTTTGGATATAGTCATCCGATTTCGACCAAATTCGCGAATATATTTGAAAGCATACAGAATAAGAAATCAGTGAGTTTAAAGACGTTAACATTAAAAACAAAAAAAATTTCTTACTAAGAACTATTTTCGACCGATCGGTCCTATGGCAACCATAAGATATAGTCACCCGATGTCGATCAACTTTTTCAAATTAGTTGGAAAGCGTGTAATATTGAGAATCACCGACCTTAAGAACGATTTACTTGAAAACAAAAAAGTTATTTTCCCTAAGACCCATTTTCCGACCGATCGGTCCTATGACAGCTATAAGATATAGTCATCCGATTCTGACCAAAGTTTGCAAATCTGTTTGAAAGCATATAATATTATTAATGAACGAGTTTAACCACGTTCACATTGAAAACAAAAAAGTTTTTCTCACTTAGACCCATTTTTTGACCGATGGTTCCTATGGCAGCTATAAGATATAGTCATCCGATCTTGACCAAAGTTTGCAAATCTGTCTGAAAGCCTATAATACTAATAATAGCCGAGTTTAAGAAAGTTAACATTGAAAACAAAAAAGTTTTTCTCACTAAGACCCATTTTTTGACCGATGGTTCCTATGGCAGCTATAAGATATAGTCATCCGATCCGGTCGGTTCCGACATATTAGCAGCGTGCAGTAAAAAGAAGACTCTGTGCAAAATTTCAGCTCGATAGCTTTAAAACTGAGAGACTAGTTTGCGTAGAAACAGACGGACAGACAGACGGACAGACAGACGGACAGACAGACGGACAGACAGACGGACAGACAGACAGACAGACAGACGGACGGACAAAGCTCAATCGACTCAGCTCGTCGTCCTGATCAAGAATATATATAGTTTATGGGGTCGGAAATGAATATTTCTATGCGTTGCAAACTTCTGGGCAAAATTATAATACCCTTTGCAAGGGTATAAAAATAATTTGGTGAAATGACGCAAATGAGTGTAACTATAGTTATGTCACTGCATATATGTTTTTACAAATCTAGAACAAAGAAAATTAACTTTTTTGTTTATCATCAAAAGAGTTACATCTTCAAAATCGAAAAATTTGTTTTTCTAAACAGTCACTTATTAAAATAGTACAAGAGCGTTTAACGAACCTCAAATTACGAATATCAGCGTTCTGTGAAAAAAGTTTTTCGTGCACTTCGAGCTACATATGGTGTGCATCATGGAGCTTCCGAGTCCACTATTCGCAAAACAATCGACAAATTTGAGTCTTAGTGTACGTTATTGGATACGACGCGACCAGCCCGTACTGAGGAGAATATTGCGATTGCAGCGGAGAGTGTGGCTGCAGACCGTAACCTATCGATTCGACGTCGATTTCAACATTTGGGTTTATCGTACTCGACTACTTGGCGAATTTTACGCCTTACAAAATCCAACTCGTTCAAGAATTGAAGCCGCGACACTTGAATTTCAGCTTGAATTTCAGTCAATGGGCTCTGCAGCAGCTCAATGAAGATCCCCTGTTTTCGCGCAAAATTTTGTTCAGTAACGAGGCACATTTCTGGCTAAATGGATACGTCAACAAACAAAATTGTCGCATTTGGGCTGATGAAAAACCCGAAAAGACTCGAACTACCGTTACATCCACAAAACTGCACTGTTTGGTGTGGTTTATGGTCTGCTGGAATCATCGGTCCGTATTTCTTTAAAAATGAGGCCGGACAGAACATAGCCGATAAATGACTTTTTGTTACCTTGAATTAAAGTCCCTGATGTCGGCGACATTTGGTTTCAGACGCGCGAAACAATGGCTTTATTGAGAAATCATTTCGGTGAGCAGCTTATTTCGCGTTCCGTACCTGTTAACTGGCCGCCTGGATCAAGTGATATCACACCACTGGACTTTTCCTGTCTGGTTACGTGAAGTCAAAAGTTTACGTCGAAAGCCAGCTACGATTGAAGACTTCAAGGCCAACATTACTCGCATAATTGCTGGAAAGAGTGATACAAAATTAGACCATCCGAATAGACCATTTACGCCGTAGTTGCGGTCAACATTTAAATGAAATTATCTTTAAAAAGTAAATGTCAGAGGTAGTTCTTTCAGGCCACAATAAAGATTCCACCATTTAAGTCCATTTTTGTGTTTTATTTGTAATTTAAAAAAAAGTCTTAATGGATCACCCTCTATCTCCATGTGTTTTCTTATGTAATATTTTTGGCAAATTACTGAAAGTTTGGTCTAAATACATTTAACAATAAAACTAAAATAAAAATCTACAAAAAATTGTAAGTTCAGCCCTTTCAATATTCATGATATTTTTTAACACTTTAACTATGCCATCAGGTCACGCTGCCATCTCTAACCACGACTTGCATTTCAAGTGTGAAAAGCATATTTTGTTGCCTTTTTTTCTTTTTTGTGTATTTTCCTTCAAGTCATTATGACATTGGCATTAGCATAATACGCGTATTATGCGTATTAATTACAGCGCAGACATTTGCATTTAAACGCCTATTTTGTCCCACTGGGTACATGGTGGTGGGTCTCAGGTCGTGGCTTCGGTAGCCGAAAGCTTGAAACTACTACATAATTATTGAATTAGAAAACAATAGAGCCCTTAAAGAGCTAGAGACAAGATGCGTACGTTTTGATACTGCAAGACCACCCGAGCGTAAAAAAAAACCGAGGAGATGTGAAATTTCGTTTGGAAGATGAGACCCAAAACAAAAAGAGTTATTATGTGAAAATTTACATAAATTTCACGCCTAGCTAAATCAAATGAGGCGAAAAGGAAGTGAAGCTGCAGTGGACAGGGTTGATAATAATTGGTTAATAGGCGTTTAATTTTCCTAGTGTGTGTGTGTGTGTGGTCTTAGGTCAAAGAATATTTTATTACCTTTTTTTTAAATTCTTAAATCCTTTTTATTTCTTTCCGTTAACCCAACATATTCAAAAATTCGCTACCCAAATGATGTACATCACTGAAATGTGCCAACAAAGATTTGGGACACTTTTTATACAGTTTATCACAATCGCTGCCAGCTTGACCCAAATGTTCCGCCTGTAGATAATCATTTTCCGTATGCTCGGATAATGAATCCACAGAACTGGAAGGACTGAAAGAAAATACCAAAAAATTAGGTAAGCCAAATGTTAAAATTGTCTCGACTTACGTGAGTAAAATATGTAAAAGTTCTCCTAGAAGACCATTTCTTTCATCGAACGGAGCCGCAGCACTTTCACAAATGCTCTTTAGTACACACTCTCGACCATTCAGTTTCATACGTATGGCTAAACTCTCAAATCCCTGATATACTGCCCAGCGATAAGTGTCCAGTGCAACAGGAACATGCTGTTCCACTGTTCTTGTACCCAGCTCTGCATCAGACTTTGATAAGATTTTTTCAAATATCGTAGCATTTTCGCTTAATATCCGTTCAGTAAGTGGTTGCACATCCTTGGTGCGCAATTGTTCGGCTCTAATGGGTAACGGATATGATGCCTTGAAGACATAACCCACGACCACAGCTTCCCTAATCAAATTTTCCACCGGTACACCAAAACCTGAAATAAACTAAGAAAATGTTTAGTATTGAACCGCCAATGAAATGCACAAGTAATAAAAAGTAATTTCAAAATTGCACTCAAAAAAGATTATGTTAAAAAACAGTTCAAACTTAATTTGTATCCCACACTGAAAAAATGAATACTGAAGTAGACTTCCGCAAAGGGCTTAAAGAATAAATGGAATTTGAATCCAAAGTCAAAACTTAAACTAATTTCAGAATATAAAATTGTATTATTTACTTACTTGAAGTACAGCGGGTCTTGTTTTGGGGTAAATCAATGGCAGCCAGCGTGCTTTTCTCACCAAAAGTTCTCTTTCACTATAACCCCAGGCCTTGGAACTTAGAAAGATTAAAAACACCAGTCGTAATAGCTTCATGCTGAACCTAATAGCTTAAAAGATTTAACCAGACTAAATGCCAAACCATTAAATACATTTTTTCACTTGACTTTCGTTCAGCGAAAGTGTCAAATGATGCCTAAAATATAGCACAACTTTAACACGATTAGATCAATATTATAGACGCCACTGTAAATTCAATTTGTGGAACAAAAAACTTCGCGTTCTTTCAATTAGCACTTGACACTTTGCTTTCACCACACACAAAATTGAGCTAAAATTTAACAAAATTCTATTGGTTTATTGCAACTTAAAGAAGATTTTATCTAAATTATCATGAAGTTCGCTAAAGTGTTGCAACAGACTACGGCGACACTCCTTAAACACTTGTTGGCAACCGGCCCCGGAATGTCCCATCTTTTCGGCGTAATAATACTCATTATCCGCATGCTCGGATAGTTTATCCACTGACGTTGAGGGTCTGTAAAATGATCTTAGTTATGGCAGAGATTTTTTGAAATTATTTACTCTAAACTTACGTCAGTAATATGTGTAACAGTTCGGCAATTAAGCCATTTGCATAATGAAAAGGTTCTTCGGCTGCCTCGCAAATGCTTTTTAGTACACAAATCCTTCCTTGATAGCCCAAACGATTTGCCAAACCTTCCAGCCCTTTGTAGGCAGCCCAGCGATAGCTGCTCAGCACTTTATTTGTACGGGTCAGTAGCTTTCTGGTATTCTTGCCCAGATCATCCACACCCACCAGAAAGTTCTCAAACATGGGTCTTTGCCTGCGTGCGCCCGTTATACCCGGTGTAGGTACTTGATTAAGCGGTAAGGCGGTTGGCGTACGCAGATCATCTGGTGTGACGGGTAACCAGTATTCCACCTTCAAGACATAACCCGTGGTAACAGCCTCATAGGTAAGATCCTCTAAAGGTAGACCCAAGCCTCCAATAAACTGTAGGCAATATTTTTTCAACTATTAATTAAAATCTGTCGTACTTTCCTCTCCACTCACCATAACACGCGTGGGCGAAGTCGTAGGAAATATCAACCAGGGTATGGGTGCTCTTTTACTGCGCTCATGCTTTGATAAGCTGCCCCAAGAAGCTTCAGAAGGTGACAGTAAGCCAGCTATAAATAAATAGCCCACTAAACTTGCTGCTCTGGCTATTCTTAATTTCATCTTTCTTTTTGTTTTTGGTGTGTGTTCCTATCGACGATTTGTCTTCAACTGAATAAAAAAACCATGTTCTTAATATTCTTTCTTTGGAATTAATCTAGAATCAACTTTTTCAAGAGAAATGTTACACACATTCTATCAATTAGCACCTTCCAATTGACGCGTTCCACTCTGACGAGAAGATACCGGCTTGGCGAGGTCATGCGGAAACCGCTGTAAATCTCGCATATTCCAGTTCTTGACTGTGGGGCTGATGTAAAAGAAATTAAGAGAAAACAGCAATTCTTTTGTTTTCATTTCCTAGGTAACTCATTCATGACTTTGGATTCTTCATGCGAGGCTTGCGAAAGCAAAAATCACAAAAGAAAAAGTTACATTCTTAACATTTTCATAATATATATTAACTATGATTGAGGATATGACATGTTTTATTTTGCTTATGGAAGCCTTAATCGAGTCGAAAAATCCAAACTTGTTTTTTCCTAAACCTAATTCCTAGTTGCATAATTCGAAGTTGCGAGGTAATGAGAAGTAAAGTCAAAAATACAAAAAAATTGGAAAAAACAGCAGACTTTAAAATTGTTGTATTAATTCAAAGACAAGTTCCATTCTAATCTTAAGTAGTTCCGTGATTTTTATTAAAATATGCATGAATCAATTGGATGGATTGGTTTTTGGGGGAAATGGGGCTGGGAGGAGATGCCAAAAATTAAAAAGAATTGACTTTAGTAAAGGTCGAGTGTCCCGGCATACACACAATTTACCGAGTACTGAGTATTGAATAATGGGTATCGAGTACTGAGTTTCCAATACTGAGTGTTGAGTACTGAGTTTCGAGTACTCAGTGTCGAGTATCTATTACTTAGTTTCGAGTACAGAGTATCCAGTTCTGAGTATCGAATTGTAGTATCGAGTACTATGAATCGATTACACACTATCGAGTTTTTAGAATTGATTATCGAGTAGTAAGTAAAGTAAAGTAATTGCTAAGTCAAATCCAATAAATTCTTGGAACAAAACGTGAATACATAAACTGAGTGCCACATTTTCGTTTTCGGTGTTACAATTTTTCAGCTAGTTCCGATATGTTCTTAAGGCGAGGGCACTGAATTGAATAAAATAAGACTTTAACCCATAACCAAAGACCAAGCCAAACAAAGGTAAAAAAACCCATGGAATTCTAAGACAACTATCCTGCAGTAAGTGCTTTTTTACTACAAATATCAGACTTCTAATCGCAAAGACTTACTTGTTACCAATGCTTTGCTATGGGATCGAAATATTTGGGAACTGTGACGCTGCCTCTCAGAGAAGATTAAACGTAACATTCAACAATATCGCTAGATATGTCTATAATAGAAGTCAATCGGACCACATTACGCACTTCGCTAACCAGATATACGACCTTGACTTCAGAACGTGGACTGGATACAGATCTCTAATACTGCTGCATAAGATAATATATACAAAACAGCCATCCTATTTATATGATAAATTAAGCTTTGCCTCTTCAACAAGAACCATGAATTTAAAAACAATGCGACATAAACTAGCCAGCTCAGAGAAACACTTTTTAGTGAATACTGTTCGGTTGTGGAACCAACTCCCACCATACATAAACAAGAAAGAAAGTCGGTCAAGCCCGACTATAACATACTCTGTACCCTTACACTCGCATTTGCTCAGGAGTTAAACGGCCAGTTAACACCCCGCGCACAACGCGGTGCGCTCTCTAAGTTTCTCTCTCTCTCTCTTTCTCTCTCGCACTAAGATTGCCTGTGTTGATCGGTTAGGGTATGTTGCTGTGGTTGTTGGTGGGGGTGGTGGTTGGTGTTCACTGGCCGTTTTTTGTCCATAACTTGGGTATCGTTCATCCGATCTTTATCATTCCTTCAGCAAATCGATAAATAATTTTGTTTACAAGGTATCTCTAGAAGAAACGAACGATCTATCTCCAAAACTGTAGAAGATATTAAGTTTTTTCCAAATTACGGGGGCGCGAGGGGGCGTGGCATAAATTGAAAATAAACTTGATCTGCCTGCAAGTATAAAAAATATATGTTCCATACATGTCAAACCTCTATCTCTTACCATCTCTGAGATCTCTTCGTTCATACGGACGGACAGACAGACAGACTGACAGACGGACAGACGGACATGGCTATATCGACTCGGCTGTTGATGCTGATCAAGAATATATATACTTTATAGGGTCGGAAACGATTCCTTCTCCCTGTTACATACTTTTGCACAAACTTAATATACTCTATGTACCTTCGGTACAGAGTATAAAAATATTAGTAGTGCAACGCAATTTAGGGCCAAATTATGCTCTCCTTAAAAATAAAAACATGTAGTACATAAAATATAATCGATAAATATATAAATATTATTATTAATAATCAGTCAAAATCAAAATAAAATAAAAATTTGTAAAATTATAATAAGTTAGGATGCTTTAAATATTTTCCCCTGAGAATCGTTTTTGTGACTGGTGCAATAATCATAAGTTTATACTTGTAGCACCAGGAATATTGTCAAATAAATTAAATTCAATTAAATGATTCATTACTTCAAAATCAAAGGGATAGAACCAGTTTGGAATTATATTGGGAGGCTTGAAGAAAATATTGGATTCTCCATAGCATAATTATTATATTGATTGGCCAGGTAACAAATCAGACCTCATTCCTGTTGAGAATATCTGGGCCATTATTAGTGCCAAAATAGGAAATCGGATGCCAAAAACTTTGGTTAAACTATGGGAATCTATAGAAATAGTATTGTTTGGGGTTAAAACGGATGAATATCTGAAGGCTTTTTACAATTTAATGGCCAATAGGGTCAAATGTGTAATTATAATCATATATCAAATTATTTAATTAATAATTCAAGAAAAAATTCGGTATTATTTTGGTGTCATTAGTTTATAGAAAAAAAGTAACTCATTGGAAAAAATGGTCGTTTGTATAATTAAATAGAATTTTTTCTTTCCTTTGTTCAAATTTTTTAATAACACCTTGGCAAGAGTGATTTAAAACGAGAAGTTCAAGCTAACTTCGTCTGTGCCGAAGTTTTTATACCCTTGCAAATGCTGTTTTTGAAATGTCAGAGTTTAAGAACGCTTTCATAAAACTCAAAAATTTTTGTAACTAGAACCCATTTTCCGACAGATAAACATCTGATTTCGACCAAATTTCGCGAATCTGTTTGAAAACATATCAAATTAACAATCGCCGAGTTTAAGAAAGAAAAAATTGAAAACAAAAAACTTTTTCTTACTAAGACTCATTTTCCGACCGATCGGTCCTTTGGCAGCCTTAAGATATAGTCATAGATGCTTTTCAAGCATATAGAATTAGTAATCAGTGAGTTTAAGGACGCTATGGCAACCATAAGATATAGTCACCCATTGTCGATCAACTTTTCCAATTAGTTTGAAAGAGCTTAAAATTAAGAATCACCGACCTTAAGAACGATTTACTTAAAAACAAAAAACATTTTTTTTCTAAGACCCATTTTACGACCGATCGGTCCTATGGCAGCTATAAGATACAGTCATCAGATTTTGACCAAAGTTTGCAAATCTGTTTGAAAGCATATAATATTAATAATGGACCAGTTTGAGGTCGCTAACATTAAAAGCAAAAAAGTTTTTTTCAGTACGACCCATTTTTTGACCGATAGTTCCTATGGCAGCTATAAGATATAGTCATCCCATCCGGTCGGTTCCGACATATTAGCAGCTTGCTGCAAAAAGAAGACTCGGTGCAAAGTTTCAGCTCGATAGCTTTAAAACTGAGAGACTAGTTTGCGTAGAAACAGACAGACGGACGGACAAAGCTCAATCGACTCAGCTTGTCGCCCTGATCAAGAAAAAATATAGTTTATCTGGTCGGAAATGAATATTTCTATAGGAACTTCTGGGCATAATTATAATACCCTTTGCAGGGGTATAAAAATATGACTGTGGTATACAAAAATTTTGATGCACTTTTGTGTGAATTCGATTCAATGAATATTGAACCAAAAATAGAAATTTCATTAATAGAACAACATTTGGGGAAACCCCAGCCTAAAGAAGGAACATATGCATAAAATGTCAGATTGCGGCTTTTTTTTTTGTCCCTGGGTGTACTTTTTAAGCGGTTCTTTCCTATGACTTTTTTCAGTCCTATCGTTTTTATTTCTAGTAGTGCGATTTTTATAAAACTTGGTGGAATTATGTGGAAGCATAAAAAACTTATAAGTACGAGGTTTGACGACGTTTGCATTGAAATCCAACAAGTTTTTCTAACTAAAACTACTTTTTCGACCGATCGTTCCTATGGCAGCTATATGCTTTAGTCATCCGATCCGGCAGGTAGCGACAAATGTGCAGCGCATTTGTACCTAAGGACTTCGAGCAAAGTTTGGTTAAGATATCTTTAAATCTGACGGAGGAGATAGCATACAAACAGACGGACGTACATGGATATATCGAGTCAGCTCGCCATGCTGATCGAGAATATATACACTTTATGTGGTCGGAGATGCTTCCTTCTATGCGTTACAAACATCTCGACAATTTTAATACACTCTCTGCAAGGGTGTTAGATTATGTATGAACCAGTAACATGAACAAGATAGATCTAATTTAAGCATAAAACTTAGACTGCAATCAGACATTCGACAAAAACTAATGCCTACTACTTATCAGCCGCCCCAGGTACCTCATAATTTCTTCACTTTGCTTACTTAACACCCATTTTTCTGTTCTCCCTCAATTGTTCTTCACCTATATTCCAGCAAGCCGTTTGGTGTTTTTCAGTTCACTTAGCGCACTCTTCAAGATGAGTTCCAAGTTTTCGCAAGTTTATTACTTTTACATCTTAGCCTCAAATCTGGTCTTGGTTCAAGCCATACTCTTCTTTCCACGCGGTGCTTCTTTTGGAGTAAGTATTGCGGAGCTGGATTATTATATAATTTAATTGAATTTTATTTTCGCAGTTACTAACAGCCGTAGCCATTCCCTTGGATTTATCCACACAAAATGTGTATTTGTCTTTCAACTTTGAGTCCAACTATGCTTTGCCCTCAAATGATTCGTATAATCAATGGATTGACAGGGTAAGTTAAAATACATACTCGTGGTTTTGAAGAGATTCAGCTAACACTTCGTTTCTCTTAGTGGGATCTGGATGAGCACTTTTTGGGCGTTGGCAGTAATGTCACACCCATCAATGGACGCCATGGTGGAGCCTATGACCACACTGAAATTGAATTGTCAAAGCGCTCGGCGCCCCCACCGTTAAGGCGCTATGATTTCTATCGCAGCATTATTAATTATTTGGTACATTTCGGCTTTAATGGCACGGCCTGCTTACTGCGTACCATTTGTGAGGTCAGTGAGAGCCCTCTGGATCCGCACAATGGCGTATTGGGTAGCATATTTCAAATTCTATTCATGTAGGTGGAAGAGGTGGGCCAAGTAGGGCGTGCAGATAACTATAATTCGTATCTCTTGCAGGCCTTCAACAAGTGTCGAGGAAATGCATTTACAGCACGTGAATGGCCTGTATGAGGCCTCCCATATGGGCACGCACGGCTTGGGTTGCTCCGATTACGTGGCTAACTGCGAACATAACTTGCTGGACCTGATAAGCATTGTGATGTAGAAATGTACCAGCAATTGAAACAGAAGTTTAAACAAAGCCTGAACAAAAAATTTCAGTCCGGACTGATTTCGAAGACACGTTAATACAAATGTCAGATTTCTAAACAAAATATAACACATCTGCTTTTTGGCGGTGACATTATGTTTTACATATTTTATTTACTATTATTTTCATTTTATAGTTAACTTAAACTACAATTGTGTGAAAATATTCAATGAAATTCTTACTATTCTGGCTCAAGAAATAAACGTCAATGAACGTTATAGAATTTTAAATTATAGTTAGTTGACGGCCAACAATTTTTTTGTGGTTAGCCAATATTTTCTGAGATATGGGTCTGAACCATCTTTGAACCGATTCAGCTGTTTTGGAAACGATCGGGACGCAATATATTGTAGTTCATTGCTCAAATATCGAACTATTGAATCGTTTCGATAGCAGTCCGAAACTTGTAAAATATCTAACCCCTCATTATCAAACTGCAAATCAAAATTCAAGTTCATAAAGTAAATATTTTCTGAAAATTGGCATCGAACCACTTTTTAAACGCTCAGATGGCTGGATCGGAACCGGGAAACTTGGGCAACAAAAGCTACACTAGCTTACAGCCAAAAAGACCAATTTCTGCTGGAAATATTTTTAAGTGTAGTTTGGATTGGTGATCTCAAAAATTTCAAAAACTTTATAAAAAAAATTATAAATATTTTTCTTGGACGTTTGGAAACAAAATTTATGGCATTTTCGTGCAAAAAATCGATTTTTTTGAAATATATTTGGTCATTGTATTTACCTTTCGATTCATATCTTTTTTGGCACCATCTGACGATTATAAAGTGAGATATAGCTTAAAATATAAGTGCACCTACCATCGGATGAACGATAGTCGAGTTATAACGAAAACTAACAATTATGATGGGGTAGCACTGGCCGCACCGGCGATGGGCAGCACTTTACACACTTTATGGCTATTTTGCCACTTTGTGTGGCTTCTAACTTAAATTTATCAGATGTATACCAAATTTGGGGGTCCAGAGTATGTTATAGTCGGGATTGACCGACTTTCTTTCTTGTTCTTGTTATGGCTTACAAATTTCCTGATCTTATCCCTCCTAAAATCAGCGGAGTAAGCCTTGCATTTGGTGACAATACTAAAAACTTGGGTGTCGTTCTAGAAAGGAAACTTCTTTGGAACGACAACATAAATGAACGCATAAAAAAGGCAACCATTGCTCTTTTATCTTGTAAAAAGGGGTTTTTCCCCCTCCTTAGTACATTGGCTTTACACAGCCGTAGTACGCCCCATACTACTCTACGGAGCACTAGTATAGTGGCCAGCACTCGGAAAACAATCAGCCCTGAACAATCTGCTTAAAGTACAAAGAACTGCGTATTAGCGGCGCTCTCCGAACGACACGAATTAAGAAAACGAGATTCCGATATCTAGAACAGGGCTAATTCGGGACACTCTACCATACTCGAATAACAAGAGGGTATACCATTAAATACTGACTACGGTAGCAAACAAACAGCTCCATTCAGAGAAGAGCACTATGGGGATGCCTATGGCGACATATAAGCTTCACAAAAATGCTGAAACACTTCGTCTCGCTTCGAGTCAGTGAAAAAACCTGTACACTAAGAGAAAACTAGAATTAATATTTTTCTTCAGAAAAAAAAATTATTCGTTCTTGAATTTTTAAGAATTTCGGCCTTGTAATCGAGATAAATTCGTTCACAACGTTCTCAATTTGGTTTTTATAGGCAAGGGGAGTGAGGGCAACTTAACTTCGAGAGAATAGCGTTGGACTCGCTCTCGCAGAGACGGGCCACGACGTCGGTCGGGTCGGTCGTGTCTCTCATACCCCTACCCCAAAATATTCTTTTTAAGTCTCTTTTATATTGAGAATTGATCGTACTTGGATCAAGTACTGAAACTCTTGAAACAAGAATTATTCGTACTTGGATCAAGTACTGAAAGTCTTGAATCAATAATGTCGGGATCAAAAATTCACTCTTGGATAAAGGATTTCGCTCTTGGATCAAGAATTTTCACTCTGACCGTAGTTTTGAGAACGAATGCACTTGATTCAAGAGTAAAAATCCTTTTTTTTTCTCTGAGTGTACATTAGCGAGACTTACGTGGCCAACATTCGAACACACTTTGAAGTCACAGAAGAGACCACATATCACTTCTGATGGGGACCCTCACGGGTCACTGTCTTATTGGCAGACACGCAGGACGCCTATAGGCGTCACTTACCATGACTTCTGCAGAAGTTTCCGATACGAAGAAGAGAAGGAATCGGTACAACACCTTTTTTTCCATTGCACCGCCATGAGTAGAAAAAGACTCAGGACACTTGGTCAACCTCTGATACTCAACCTCTCGGAGACATCCTGGCTAGGGAGCCCAGCTCTACTCAAATTCATTCTGTTCATCCAATGATTCAGTAACGAGGACCCCCTCAGCATTAAAAAGGGTTAATAGGGAATAAATATGGCATCACAATGGGTCACAATGGGAAACCTAACCTTACACTCGCTTTGAGTTTTATCTTATGCCTTTTTTATAAAAGTAGATGCTTAACTGTAATGGCATTCTATTTCTTTATGTCTTGAATTACAAATCTGGCTGCCCAGGTGCAAAAGGTCACTACTTGCCCATCGCAGTCATGGAAGCTTAGCATCCCTGTCGAGAATTTATACACTTATTTGACATGTTTTTAATACGTTCAAATTATTATACATATTCGAAAGAATCATTAAGAAATTGTTGAGATTGTGAAATTGTTTATTAGAAAAAAAAACATTCTAGGAAATATTTACCTTGTTGATTCAATCAACCATTTAGACTGCTGCTAGGCTATGTGCAGTATTTTAAATCAAAACCGTCGTCTTTGCAAAAATTTCTTTATTAAGGGAAAAGCGGAAAGCATAAACATCTTCAACAACTACATCCAAAGTGATATCACCCTTTTAGAGAACAATACCTAAAAACCATATGTGCATTTCTAATACTCTTTATCCTTCCCCACCTTCCCTAAGCTTATTATTACTACTCAAGTTTCCTTCAACCTTTCTCAACCTTTGACGGCCATAAGCACTTCAGCTCCGATGCCTCACCATTGTTCCAAATCATTTGTCTTCTAATTATGATTTCAATAGTTTTTTTCCTTTGGACGAAATCAAAGAAGGCGTAATTCGCTCTCACCAACCGAAAAAACACACGTTGAAAGGCTCCTTTTTATTTTTGAGGCGGCAAATCGAATCAAAGAAATAACAAACAAACAACCAAAAAAAAAGTTTGTATGTACATATTTCGCACATTGTTGACGGACTGAAGAGACCGCAAAAACACAAAGAGGTTTCACAAAAGAAGCGGAAAAAGCGATCAAAGAGGCAAAGAAAGGAAAGAAAAGAAACCGCTGGCAGCGCCTCAACACACACACATGTCCCACACACGCACACTTAAACCAATATCCAGGCGGCCAGCTTAGGTCCTCATATCCTTTGTTGCCAGGACATTGCGTCGTCTTAAGCGCTTTAAGCGAAATTAAAACATTTCACGCAGAGAGGGCCAAAGCAAAACAGACAGATATGCAAAAAAATTTTGCAGCTTTTGACATACTCGCATACAAATGTATGTGTAAGTACACGGTGAAATAAGAGCTTTTTAGAAAATACAAGTAGAAGAAGAAGTAGATTCTATAAATATAAATATTTAACCTAGCCTACAAAATATTCAAATTTTCTACATATATGTATCTGTATATATCTGAAGAAGCATGTACAACTTAGACTTGAGTCAATAATTATTTAGATCAGCGGTGGGCATGCCCTTGCTCCCATTGCAATTCAATGCTCCGAGACTTATTTTTCGATAACTGGCGTCACTCAGACGCATAAGAAATTGTGTTGCAATTGCCTCGCTTTACAGTGTATTACGACAACAAAGTCTGGTGCAGTGTGCGCGATCGAGTCTCGTTGTTGTTTGTATACTCTGTACCGAAGGTACATAGAGTATATTAAGTTTGTGCAAATGTATGTAACAGGAAGAAGGAATCGTTTCCAGCCAGCCGAGTCGACAACAGCCGAGTCGATATAGCCATGACCGTCCGTCCGTCTGTCTGTCTGTCTGTATGAACGCACAGATCTCAGAGATGCTAAGAGATAGAGGTTTGACATGTATGGGACATATATTTCTTATACTTGCAGGCAGATCAAGTTTATTTTTAATTTTTTCCACGCCCCCTCCCGCCTCCGCAATTTGGAAAAAACGTCATATCTCAAACAGTTTTGATGATTGATTGTTCGTTCCTTTTGGAGATATCTAGTAATCCAAATTATTTATCGATTTGCTGAAGGAATGATAAAGATCGGATGAACGATACACAAGCTAGCAAGAGCAAAAAAAAAGATATCCGACCCCACCACTGTATTCAAACAAACACACTCTTTGGGAGAGAGAGAGAGAACCTTAGAGATGAGCGTATAATAAAAATATTGCACGATAACCGCGTAATTCCTTGGATGTATTATAATATTATAGTCGGGGGCAAATGAACTGGTACAGAGTATGTTATAGTCGGACTTGTCCGACTTTCTCACTTGTTTTGTGTTGTCATTGTTGAACTGCTTCCAAACTCAAGTTTCATGCTCACTGCTAACTTATATTTTTTTGCGAGCGTCAACAACAAGTGATATAAACGGCATATATAATCTCTGTATTCTATGAGAAATAATAACAATGTGTCGCTTAGTTTCTTGCTTTTGCGAATCATTCAATATACTTGGGAATCGAGGATCCAGACCACATTTCCGAATTTTTGAACCGAACCGAAATTTAGCGTTCGAAACAGGTTCAGGTGTAATTATATTTCACATATATTTTAATTTTTTAATTTCTCTAGACTATAGTTAAAACCAGGGGTCGTAACGGTTATAATTTTGAAATTATAAATTTCTATTAAAAACTATTCTTATTTTACAAATTTACAGTGCCGCTCAACTGAATAGGTTTGACTTTGAATAATAAATGACACTGTTTTAGCATTATTTGGTAGTTGGTATGCCCACCCTTGTTCTTAATTATTTCAAACATACGGTTTGGTAAGGAATCATAATATTTTTCAATTTCATTTAGTGAAATTGTTGACCAGGCTTTTTTAATTGCATCAACTAGGGTCCCAGAGTCACTAAATTGTCTTCCTCCTTCGTATACTCTCCTGGACAAAAGTCCTCAAATGTTCTCGATAATGTTAATGTCAGTGGAGTAAGGCGGCCACTCGAGCAATTTGACGTTTTGATCTTTAATCCACTGTTTTTCAACCCGAGCGGTATGGATGGGAGTTACATAAAACGATTTGGCTCCCCACACCATTACTCCACCTGCACAAGAGTGATGACGACTTAAAAAACATTCTTCCTTTCGCAAATCGTGGAAATAGTAATTATAGCCATCCGGTCCATCGAGGTTGAACTTCTTTTCGTCGGTGAAGACCATCGTCTACCACTCCTTGTTCCACGGCATGTGTTTTCATGCAAGTCGAAGTCGTGCTTCCTTATGAGCATCATTGAGAGGTGGGTTTTTTTTATTTTCAATCTCTTCTAGTGTTTGGCGCTTCGAATAATTCGTTTTACCGTGGCCACACTAGCATTTACGCCGCATTCTTCCCTAATTTTAACAGCAGAAAGGAGGGAATTTAAGGCAGTTCGTAGGATAAGTCGCCAATCCGATGCTGTTGTTGCATATTTTTTTCCTCCATTTTTTTTTCACAGTCTGCTTCATTACGGAGAAAATTACTCACAACGTTTTGACTTTGACCGATTTTCTTGGCTATTTCATAGTGTTTTAAGCCAGATTCAATATAGCCTTTTATTTGACCTTTTTCAAAATCGGTTAAAGGTTTTCTGCGGCCCATTTTACAAAACACTGATAGCAGTTGCTTTAAATTTTGGAATACAAAAGAATTCAACTCTTTTCAATCACGCAGTCAATCAAAGAGTAAAGCCAAAAGTGTCAAACCTATTCAGATGAGCCAAAAATAGAGCACACATTCAGCGAATTTCACGATGAAAGCAAAATTCTGAATTACTGTTGCATTTGTCCCGTTACTTTTTTCTTGCATATAATAAGGAAACAAATGAAGGTTCAAAATAAAAAGAAAAGATGGAAAAAAATTCAATTCGAAGAGGTAAAAATGTAAGAAAGATTTTTCAAACCTATTCAGTTGAGCGGCACTGTATTTTGAAAGGCAAGCTTGCGATTGCAATAGCAGGGATACGGAGAAGGATATTGCAATCGAGAGGCAAACACAAAAAAAAAAAGGAAATTTTCACAAGATTGGACCTAGAGCCGGCAATACTCAAATTTCTACAATTTAGAAAGGTCGCTAACTATCAACTTTAGATTGGAAATATTTTACGAGGTCTGCCAACAAAAAAATTTTGCAAATTGCCTGAACTGTAAAAAAGTCAAATTGGCTCAAACATCACCTACAGGAGGGGCCAGGGCCAAGCTTCTCTCAATCTCTCGGCGTGTGTGCTTATAATTTTTCGCACAAGAGAAAGGGACCTACAGTTTAACGCCGAATCCGAACGGCAATAGTTAGAGAATTTTTGCTTTTATATGGCTAGTTACTTCACAGCTGGCGCCAGTAGCTGGTGAAGGTGATCGGGTGTGTAAAAGCTTTTTTCTAAAGAAAGAAAAAACTTTTTCTATTAGATGGTCCTCCCGCACCAGCAGCCAGACATACAACTGGTACGCCACGCCCGGCCTGAACTGTGGAACTCTATAAAACGAGCGGAAATACTTCTAATTTACGTGACCATTTGAAAAGATTCCGGGTTTGGAAGATCAGTCCCAGATTCTACTTTGACTGATACCGTCAACATCGCATCTACAAGCAGCAGCTGTAGATCAAGTATGCATTCAGTTGCTTCTCATTTAAGAGAGCCGTCTAGTACGCCACTAATTCGAAGCGTAAGAATGACATTGACATTGCTTTAACCCAAATGATTGCCAAGGATGCGCAACCATATAATATAGTGGAAAATGAAGGCTTTATAAAGTACACTCAGGTATTAGATCCCAAATATTATAAAAGCGCCAAAGTAAAACACATTTAAGAGATGTGCTGATGCTCAATATGTTCAAAGAAACTTCTGCTAAATTGTCAACGATGTTAGAATATATTTAGGATATTGTAGTCACATGCGACTTGTGGACATCGAGTGCCACCGCTAGCTTTTTAGCCGTCACAGTTCATTTAGTTTATGGCTAAAATTTGAAATCAGCATTATAAGCCACAAGAAAACTATCTCCTTACCATCACGCGATGGAAGCGTCTAAAGCCGCTTATTAGCACACTGATTGAACCTTAACAGTATGGCTATTCACATAACGATAAACCCTGGAGAAGACCTATCAAAACCTACCATCTGTTTGTTGATTATAAATCAGCCTTTGACACACCGATAAGGTCAAGTTTCTTTGAAGCCCTGTCTACCTTTGGTATACCAGCAAAGTACGTTCGACTTTGCATGATGACGTTGAGAAGCACTCAAAGCTCCGTCACAATAGGAAAGAACCTCCCCGCACCATTTGATACCAAAAGAGGTTTTAGACAGGGTGATACCCTATCGTGTGACTTCTTTAATCTCCTGATGAAGTATATACTGCGCCAGTGCCCAAATGCCAACAGATCTGGCTCATTTCATTATAAAGATCTAATGCAACTCGCATACGCCGATGATATTGACATTATCAGCAAAAACAAACGAGCAGGGCATTTTCAGAGATTGAGAAGCAGTCTAAACTGATGAGCTAAGTGGTAGACGAGGACAAAACGAAGTATCTAGTATCCACGGACAAGAAGTTTACGCGTCTTGGACAATTTGTTACCATGGGGGAGTACAACTTTAAGGTTGTAGAGGACTTTGTCTAACTCCGGACGATGATAAACGGCGACTCTTACTCTTGGAAACCGATGCTACTACGGGCTCAGTAGGGAGTTCAAGAGCAGAGCCTTTTCTCGAAGAACAAAAACAGCGCTATACAAGTCGCTTATCATCCCAGACCTGCAATACAGCGCAGAAGCATGGACAATTACAGCTGCGGATGAGGAGGCAAGAGGGGTCGCCCACCACTAAGATGGGATGATCAAGTGCGGAAAGACATTTCCAACCTTGGTGTGAACAACTGGTGCCAGCTCGCGCAATGCAGAAGCGAGTGGAGGGCATTCATAGCAGAGGCCGAGACCGCCAAGCGGTTGTGATGCAACCATCGGGCCAATAAAGAAGAAGAAGCTGGTATAAATCATTTTAAAGCCAATGCACCCGAGGATTTCCATTAAGCTCAAGGAGGCGGGTCGCTGTTCCGCTTTATTCTACCGCTATGCCTCAAATGAGGATACTCATACGTGTGAGGAGTTTATGTATGGCGGATGTGCAGAAAATCAATACAATTTCGAGACATTAGAAGAGTGTGAGCAAAATGGATTCGCAAAAGCGGAACCTCTCTCATTTGGGAAGCACCAGTCATCATAGTGCATATAAGTATATCGTAATGAAACGGAGTAATGCATATGTACAAATGAACTATAAATAATGAATAAGTTAAGGCAAAATAATCACATTATTCGCTAATAAGTGTGGACAAATTTATTTTAAAAGCTGCGGTACGTTCCGGCACATCCTCAGTACTCTCTCTATCAGCACTTCAAAATGAAGCTAGTTTCTATGATTTGTGTATTCTGTGCCCTGTTCGGTCTGACTTTGGCAGCCAAGGATGGTAAGTTGAGTTAAGGGATGTATTTGATAAAATTCTAACTTTTTAACTCTATCACTTAGCCGTTTGTAATTTACCCGCTGCTGTTGTTGGCTGGTGCAAAGCTTCTAAGCCTCGTTGGTCATATCATGCAGATGCCAATGCCTGCCAATTATTTATCTATGGCGGCTGTCATGGCAATGCCAATCGCTTTAACAGTCCGCAGGAATGCGAGGTCAAGTGCATGAATTAAGCTGGTAAAATGATTTGCATTTATGGGAATAAAATGTGATTCCCTACTGAGCCCGTAGTAGCATCGGTTTCAAAGAGTAAGAGTCGCCGGCTATCATCGTCCGGAGTTAGACAAAGTCCTCTACAACCTTAAAGTTGTACTCCCCCATGGTAACAAATTCTCCAAGACGCGTAGACTTCTTGTCCGTGGATACTAGATACTTCGTTTTGTCCTCGTCTACCACTAAGCCCATCAGTTTAGACTGCTTCTCAATATCTGAAAATGGCCTGCTTACTGCGCGTTAGTTTTTGATGATAATGTCAATATCATCGGCGTACGCGAGTAGCATTAGACCTTTATAAAGAAATGAGCCAGATCTGTTGGCATTTGGGCACTGGCGCAGTATATACTCCATCAGGAGATTAAAGAAGTCACACGATAGGGTATCACCCTGCCTAAAACCTCTCTTGGTATCAAATGGTTCGGGGAGGTTCTTTCCTACGTCATCATGCAAAGTCGAACGTACTTTGCTGGAATACCAAAGGTAGACAGGCCTTCAAAGAACCTTGACCTTATCGGTGTGTCAAAGGCTGATTTATAATCAACAAAAATATGGTTGGTTTTGATAGTTCTCTATAGGTATTCTCCAGGGTTTGTTGTAATGTGAATAGCCACACTGATAAAGTCCAATCAGTGTGCTAATAAGCGGCTTTAGACGTTCACAAATAATGGACGACAGAATCCCACGGTAGTTGGCGCAAACGGCAGGGTCTCCTTTTTTTAAAATGTATGCAAATTACTTCGACTTTAATCTTCGGGCATGCTTTCGTCGGACCATATTCTACAGAGGAGTTGGTGGATGCACCTTACCAACTCCTCGCCGTCAGTCTTAAACAGTTCAGCGGGCAGCTCATCAGCGCCAGCTGCTTTGTTATTCTTTAGCCTTTTTATGGCTAAACAGATTTCGTGATGGTCCGGTGGGTCTGTTTCAATATCGTCAGTTTAATAATTTTCAGATCCCCTACGACAATTTATCAGCTGTTTTCAAAAAATCGACTTGGCAGCTCCATGCACATTGTCAGAGCGAATTGTTGGCTGCTCCGAACTCGCTCTGACAATGCGCTCTGACAATTTTCAAGAGCGGGTTTCCTGAGCTATGTAATTAGATGGGCTCCGACAAAATTGTCAGCGTCTCCGTACCACGCTTAATTAGGTTATTAGGCATTTCACCCTCGTCTTCACTTATCGAGTTCAAAGAATAATCAGATAAGTTTTCATTAACGCTTTGGATTTTGTTGTTTATTAACATTAAATGAGATTTAGCAGCCTTTTTTCCTTCTTCTGATAGCAGGTTTGATTCCTGAAATCTAAGAAAACGCATGCAAGAATAGTCGGATTTGATAACAACGACGCAGCTAAAGGGTGATTTTTTAGAAACTTTCTTTTTGATCACACTGTTTTTGGCAGCTCAGCTTTTTTCGTCTCACATGTTACTGTCAAACATGTTCAGTTTGGTCTATAATTTAATCATGAATCGACTTACAAACGAACAACTCTTGCAGATTAATGAATTTTATTATCAAAATGCATGCTCGGTTAAGAAAGAGCATCGTGCACTTCTTCCATTTTATGGTCAGCTTGGGCGACTTTCTGAGGCGGCTATTCGCAATCTTGACTAAATTTCGCAACAAATTTACATTATTGGACATTAAACCACTAACACGCATACATAGAGTAAGGACAGTTGTTAATGACCGTGAATTATCGATTCGGCGCCGCTCGCAGCAATTGGGCCTCTGTTACTCCACTATGTGGAAAATTTTTGCGGCATAAAACATCTGGTGCAAGAATTGATGCCACACGACCTACCACAACTGCTAACTTTTGGTGAATGGGCGCTGGCAAAGTTGGATGAACATCCACTTTTTTATCGGAAAATTGTGTTCAGCGACGAAGCTCATTTCTTGTTAAATGGATACGTGAACAAACAAAATTACCATATTTAGTGTGAAGAGCTGCCAGAAGCTCATGTCTATAGTGACAAGCCCGCATCAGTTGACACACTGGAAGCCAACATTGAACAATTTATTCGTAACATACCGGACGATATGTTGGAGAGAGTAACCCAAAATTGGGCCCAGCGCCACACACTCCGTGGTGGACCTCACATTCGTCAGCGGTAGTCTTGGCCCAACTGCCAGCTAGAGAATAAGCAGTGAGTACACAGCAAGAGACCATATGGCCATCCGTTGTGGGTGAGCATCCCGCTGGAAAATGTACCGTGTAGAGTCAATGAGAACACATAACTTTGCAGACTCATTGGCGAACTTAACTGCTTCCGGGAGCGCTGAATGTATGGCAGAAAATGTCATGAATCACCTGGAGTTGACATGCGATGCTAGCATGGCAACCCGTAAACCGAATAAGAGGCATCACAAACCCGTGTTTTGGTGGAATGACCAAATAGCAGAGGCCAGCCGCGCCTGTAACCAAGCAAGAAGGCAGTACCAACGCCCACGTGGAAGTACGGAGTTCTACGAACGGCAAGCAACATTTCGTAGTTGCAGACGAGCTCTTAAGGTTGCTATCAAGGAGAGCAAGCGAAATTGTTTCTTAGAGCTGGGCGACACGGCAGAACACGATCCATGGGGAAGTGGGAAACTTAAAGTGCAGCAACTGCCTCAGCCGAGTGATCCCATACTCGTTAAGCACATAGTCGAAGAGCAGTTCCCTCACAGAAGCGACGAAATGGTAGCGAAAACGACCATTGATGAGGTGTCAGCAGAGGAGAGCTTACTTGCTGCTCGAAACATCAAAGTTAGCAAGGCCCTATCCAAGGCCCTCCTGTCCGATGTGTTCGCAGCTCTATACAGCCAATCTTTTCGAGAAGGTATATTTCCAGAGAAATGGAAGACCCAGCATCTGGTTTGGGAGAAGCAAAGCCGGGCAAACCACCAGGTGAAGCAGCTTCGGCCAATCTGTCTTATCGTCTCTGCCGGAAAGCTGCTAGAGAAGATAGTAACCACACGCCTGGAACGGGCCATTGCTACAGCTGATGACCTCTCTCTTCGCCAATTTGGGTTCCGGAAGGCGAGGTCCACCATCGATGTCATCAATAAGGTCGTAGATACGGCGTTGAAGGCAATAGAGGGAAGTAGATGGAAGGGCGGAGGCAAGGAGTATGATTTAGTTGCCTCACGGGACATACGAAATGCTTTCAGTGGAGCTGCATTCTTGACGCTTTGACAAGTTTTGGATTCCCAGAATATCTGCTTCTTATCGTCAGAAGCTACCTCAGCAATAGGGTGTTGAAATACGACACTAGTGTTTGCACGGAGCCGTACCAAATAACCGTTGGAGTCGCACAGACAGAGTCGTTATGCAACCAGGCAATGGTGCAGAGCGTGGAATGGCTGCTATCGATGGGGCTAGAGCTGGCACCTCATTAGACCGAAGCGGTGCTGATAAGTAACCAAAATAAGGTAGAGACAGCCCACATCACGATCGGTAATACCACGATGGCCTCTATGAGGGCACTTAAGTATTTGGGAGTGATGATAGACACGAGACTGAGTTTTCGTGAGCACTTAGATTATGCCAACACAAGGGCAGCTACAACAAACAGAGCACTATCTGGGCTAATGCTCAACACTTGGGGCCCACGTCAAGGACGAAGAGTGCTTCTCACGAGTGTTACCAGGTCGATAATGCTTTACGTAGCGCCTGTCTGGAAGGAGGTATCAGATGATGCCGCACTCGTTATCGCTGGACTGGCGCCTCTGGAAGAGCTGGCTGCCGATATTTCCAACGTGTAAGCAGAAACTCACGGCAGAGGTTTTTCTACTGCGATGAAGAACGCGATCCGTGCATCTGCAAAGTTACATAGCCTGGAGACATGGCAAAATCGCTGGGATGCGTCCTCCAAGGGTCGCTGAACACACCGACTCATACCAAACCTGAGTACGTGGTTTGGCAGAAAGCACGGTCAGGTTAAGTTTTACCTGACACAGGTTCTAAGCGGCCACGGCTGCTTCCGCATTGAGTAGCGGAGCTGAGGTTTCTGCGATGGATTGCGTAGCGGCCGTACCGCAGGGATGCAGCCCCACTTCCAACTAAATATTATGTTGTAAATGCATATGTTTAGAAATGAAGGAATTCAAAAAAAAAAACACACAGGCTCGCACGCGCCCCAGTTGCCTGCAGTAGCTGCCCCCCCGCTCCCACTAGCTAAATGGTTTCAAGTATAACTTTGGTGTTTTTGCTCGGATCTTATTTTGCTTGAGAATAAAGCCTAGGATAATATATATTAAGCCACGAGGTTCTAATTTTAAAATTGAGGCTCTGACAGTTTTTTGCGGTTTAAGGGGTGAGGGGCGGATATTTTCCAAATCTGAAACAAACTTGATCTGGGAACGGTAGGTGTATATATATCACAGCTGTAAAGTATTGATTCAATTTTGAATCATTCCTGAAGAATCATTCAAGCATCGAATTGACATATTTTGAACTAATTCAATTTTTCCAAAATCAGAATTGAATTGATTTTGATTTAATTCACTTACAAAAAAAAAATTGAATTGATTTTGTACAAATTCAAATGAATTAGAAAATTTGTATGTTCATTTATTTGATTTAAAACAGAATTGACTTAACTCTGCTACTTCATTCATTTTGTCACATTTGCCTGTTTAAAATAACAAATATTATTGTTTGAAACGCTTAATGCGTTACAATTACATATCAAAGCGAAAAATATAGTTATACTCTGTACCGAAGGTACATAGAGTATATTAAGTTTGTGCAAAAGTATGTAACAGGGAGAAGGAATCATTTCCGACCCTATAAAGTATATATATTCTTGATCAGCATCAACAGCCGAGTCGATATAGCCATGTCCGTCTGTCCGTCTGTCTGTCTGTCCGTCCGTATGAACGAAGAGATCTCAGAGATGGTAAGAGATAGACGTTTGACATGTATGGGACATATATTTCTTATACACAGATCATCAAGTTTATTTTCAATTTTTGCACGCCCCCTTCCGCCCCCGCAATTTGGAAAAAACGTCATATCACCTACAGTTTTCATGATAGATGGTTCGTACTTTCTAGAGATATCTAGTACTCATTTATCGATTTGCTGAAGGAATGATAAAGATCGGATGAACGATACTCAAGTTATGAGCAAAAAACGGTCAGTTAACACCCACCACCCACCCCACCCATAACCTAAGCATTGCGTTCAGCAGAAGCAATCTTAGTGAGAGAGAGAGAGAGAGAGAGAGAGAGACTTAGAGAGCGCACTGCGTTGTGCGTTGTGTGTTAACTGGCTGTTTGACTCGTGACCAAATGCGAGCTGCGACATTAAGGGTGCAGAGTATGTTATAGTCGGGCTTGACCGACTTTCTTTCTTGTTTTAATATAAAACAGTGCAAAATGTCGGAGCTAAAAAAAGTAAATACTTCGCAAGAAAACCACAATGACGAGTATGGATGGCCCACCTCGAAGAGCTGCAGAGCTAATTCGGCTTAGAATGAAGGCGCTATACCTACCAGAAATGTTCTGCTAAAAACCTATTTTACAATAAGCAATAAGGTATGAATGTGTGGCGTACTCAGGGTTAAGCACCAACGAATTTTCTTATAACTTCTTATAATATCTACATAGACTAATGAATCAGAATTGAAAACACCGGATGCAAAATTGAAAATTTCAGCGAAATGCAACATTTGTGGAAAGAACCGATAAGCGTTACTTCAAATTTTCTTCGCCATTTACGAACGCATTTACACATTGAGTGCCCGCATATCGCCAGCCGAATTTGAATTTTCGACAAATTTGTCCGACTTGGCAAAGTCGTTATATATGCTGAACAAGTATCCACAAACTAAGAGGGCTTTTTTAAATACACCACTGCCATCGTCAGCTGCAGTAGAGAGGCTGATTTCCTTCGCTTCAATTTTGAACGTATCCAAACGTGGATGTAGGGGAGACGAGAATTTTGAAAAGTTAACGACATATAAAAATAATTATAGCCAACTATAAGTAGTATTGTATTTAATAAAATAATAGTACTCTATGGGGTCTAGTTTGCTTCCTTCTGACAGATTACATATATTTGCCCGAAATTTGTATACCCTTTTTACTCTGCGAGAAAAGGGAAAAAATCTTCTCATAATAAAAACAAAACATGCTTTTTAAATTAAGTCAATTCAATGAGAATACAAATTTTCTAATTCACTTGAATTTACACAAAATCAATTCAATTCTTTTTTTGGTAAGTGAATTAAATCAAAATCAATTCAATTCTGATTTTGGAAAAATTGAATTAATTCAAATTTTTGTTAATTCATTGTGAATTAAAAATAAAAATTAATCATTCTTTTATATATGTGCATGCAAAAATTAGTGTCTATCTCTTATAGTCTCTGAGATCGACGCGTTTATACAGACAGACGGACCGACGGTCATGGCAATATCGACTCGGCTATTGATGCTGATCAAGAATATATATACTTTATAGGGTCGGAGAAGCTTCCTTCTGGCTCTTACATACATTTGCACAACTTTATGATCCAATTTTCTCATTTTTAATGAGAACCGAACTTCCGTTTTTTTGTAACGTCACGCCAGCACATATTTTTGCTAATATCTTTAACTCCTTTTGATCGATATTTGTAATGGTTTTTGCTGATTGTAGTGCTACTTAATTGCTACCCAAATATAAATCAATATTTTTAAAAATCCAAGATTTTCATATTTTTTAAAAACATTTCACCGTACAATCGTAACGTTACGTCAGTTTGGAAATGCCCATATCCATAAGTATGCATATGTAATGGATGTTATCACCAACAAAATCCCTATAATTCATTCCTGCTCATACACACCAAATGTGATTGATCCATCTTCTGGCTCCACAACTTTTATGACTTTGTTAAGATGCTCGTTTTTCAACACTTCGTTCTATACTTAATGTCAAAGTCAAAGTCATTTTAACTGATTTATGGACACAAAGTTTTAAGCTTGTGTATTTTTATCAACTTGACATTGACATTTGCTAAGCAAGAACAACATATTAATAATAAAATAAAAGTACCCAACGCAGGTGTTGAGAAGTAGCTCTTGCGGTCGTCGTTTCCTGTGGTTAAGGCTCAAGGGAATTGGGGGCCGATACAAATTGATTTGTAATTAGTTGCAGTTGCAGTCAACAGTATGATTAACTAGCTCAGGGAGCATATTGCAGAGGGATAGTGGAGTTGTCTAAGGTTACAGGGCCACCAGCTGTAGGCAGGCGTGGCTGGAGATGGCACTTGAGATCTGGTCATGCATAAATTATATTATCCTAGGCAATTGACAGTTTCCTTAAGTAGTCAAGCGACTGAATGACATATGAGCATATGTAAGTATGCACTAGAGAGAGAGAGGGGGGCGTATTTGGTAAGTTGTAAACGCATCTGTGTGTAAAGATATCCTTAGGTTCCTGTGGTTTACCATTAAATAACCTCAGCCATGTGTCAACAACTGTCCCAAAGTATCGCTAACAGTTGACAGTTGTCTGCAGTTCGTGTTATAAATCACAAATGGGGATCAGTAGCTCCAATTTCCATTTGGAGTACACTTTGTTTCTTTTTTGCTTTTTGTATTTTCCAGTTATTAAATTAGACTTTAATCCACTTGACCATGCATCTATGAACATTAATTGAATTCATAAATGAACAGTTTGTATGAAATTTATATATTAACTAATTACCGTGTCATTTGATTGTTATTTTTTTGCTTTTTACAATTGGATTAAAATCCATAAAACGTAAAATGGCATTTAAAATGCGGCATTTAATAAAAACACGTTTCGGCATAAAATCCATTTGACTGGCTGGGCTTTTCGGTTTATTTTAATTAAGTTAATGAAATGCATTTGGTGAGGTTTTTTTGTGCTAAGTATGATGAAATAAGCGAATGGATTATGTGGACAAATTGGAAAATGAATGAGATGGCTTAAAATATTTACTTAGAAATATTTGTACTATGAATTTAAGGAAGAGCTTATCATTAAGAGCAAACTTGAACTCAAATTAAGTCATACTTCCAATATTAACGAATAGGGATCATTTTTAGACATTTTATTTATTTATCATTTTAAGGAATTTTAAGGAAATTTAAGGAAGCCCATAAAAGAAAATCTAACAAAATTACAAAATAAATTAATAAGGACTCCGACACGGTTGGGGACTTTTACTTGCCCGTCCGGCCAGCTATGCCCCGATTCCCAGCCAATTGTAGCCAGAGACGTGTTTAGAGCTTACAAAAACTTTAATAATATACAGATCGAGAAGAGGGAGACCTATAGATATGTAGGAACAAAGGAAAAAAAACGAGAAGACCAAGCTAACTTCCGTCTGTGCCGAAGTTTTTATACCCTTGCAAATGCTGTTTTTGAAATGTCAGAGTTTAAGAACGCTTGTTGTAACTAAAACCCATTTTCCGACAGCTAAAGATCTGATTTCGACCAAATTTCGCAAATCTTTTTGAAAACATATCAAATTAACAAACGCCGAGTTTAAGAAAGATAAAATTGAAAACAATAAAGTTTTTCTCACTAAGACTCATTTACTGACCCATCGATCCTATGGCAGCCTTAATATATAGTCATCCGATTTCGACCAAATTTTGCGAATCAATTTGAAAGCATTTAGAATTAGTAATCAGCAAGTTAAAGAACGCTAGCATTAAAAACAAAAAAAAATCCTAATTAGACCCATTTTTGACCGATCGGTCCTATGGTAACCATAAGTCACTTAATGTGGATAAACTTTTTCAAATTAGTTTGAAAGCGATTAATATTAATAATCACCGACCTTAAGAACGATTTACTTGAAAACAAAAAAGTTTTTCTCACTAAGACCCATTTTTCGACCGATCGGTAGCTATAAGATATAGTCATCCAATCCGATCGGTTCCGACATATTAGCAGCGTGTAGTAAAAAGAAGACTCTGTGCAAAATTTCAGGTCGATAGCTTTAAAACTGAGAGACTGGTTTGCGTAGAAACAGACAGACGGACAGACAGATAGACTGATGAACAGACGGACAAAGCTCAATCGACTCAGCTCGTCGCCCTGATCAAGAATATATAAAGATTATGGGGTCGAAAATTAATATTTCTATGCGTTGCAAACTTCTGGGCTAAATAATAATACCCTTTGCAAGGGTATAATAAAATAGTATAATAAATTTAAATAAAACAGAGATAGAGAAAAAACTATCTAAAAGTAATCTTTAAAAATAGAAACATTTATACGGTGGGGGAGGATTTTTAGCCACTCCGGCAAGCTATGCCCCAACTCACAGCTGGGAGTGGTCAGTGATTTTCCCGGAGATAATTATATAATCCCAGGTGTTCCACAAAACCCAAATCGTATGGGAATAGGGTTATTTTTGGGTCGAAAGCGATTTTAAGAACACATGGGAATGGCATTTTTAGAGAGAAAAGAGAGAGAGTTGTGTTGAGAGCAGGTAATTGATATCATTGTAATTCTTACATAAGACCCGAAAACGATTGTGCTGGGCATAATAAGTTGTGCATCTAGACAAGATAAAAGGTAAATATTTTCTAATTGGCCTAGAAGGAACGGAAAAGTTAGGGCGACCAAAAAGTTCAGAAGAAAAGAAACACCTATGACTGTTCTACGATTATCTAACGCAGGAAGGTCAGTAAGCAAGAGTCTGTTGTAGTACGTTCGTAAACGAAGGTTAGGGTTCCAATTTAAGCAGCGAAGGGTAAAAAGCAAGAATTGCTTCTGAACTAATTCAATGCGATCTATATGCATTTTATACTGCGGACACCAGACGGACGAGCAGTATTCAAGTAAATCACGGACTAGAGCAGTGTACAAAAGCTTTGTGGTGTATGGATCATTAAATTCCTTCGACCAACATTCGATGAATCCAAGAACACCATTCGCCCTATTAACCATAGAAGAGATATGATGATTTAAACTCATTTGGGGGTCAAAAAGAACTCCAAGACCAACGTATGTAGATACACTGCTCGCCACTTGAATAGGACACCTCTAAAGTCGATTTTCTATAGTTAATTGCTGCTAAACCAAGCCATCTAGGAAAATAACTCTTGTTTTTGTATAAAGTTTATTTAAATGTAGTAATTAGACGAAAATTACAAAATTATCCAAAAGTTGTAAGTATACAAAAAACATTGTTAACCAATAAGTAACAAATTTTGGAGTCTTCATTTTGCACCACTTGAATTGGACACTTTATCTAAAAACCATTTAAAAATATTTCAATCCTTTTCAAATAACAATATTACTTAAATAAGAAATTACTAACATGTTTTTAAACCAAAAAAAGTTTTTAATAGTGTGTTGAGCCTCCTTTTTTCTCCAAAACCTCACACATTCGGTCTGGAAGGGATGCATACAATTTTCCCAAATAATTCAACGATATCGAGCCCCATACTAATTTGATAGCTGCAATTAGTTCGGGAACGCTCGAATATTGCTGACCTGATCCATATACTTCACGTGTTAGCCATCCCCACACATTCTCAATGATATTCAAGTCCGGTGAATAGGGTGGCCAGTTTAATAACTCCACGTTTTGGCTCGCTATATTCGATTTAACAATCCGGGCCGTATGTATAGGAGCATTATCATGTTGATAAATCCATTTTAGATTTGCAAAAAGAGTTTGGAAGTGTGGAAAGGCCTCTTTCAATATACCATTATAACACAACGCATTCATGGTGGTTGGAATAAATTTAAGCTCACAGGTGCCATAATAGGAAATGGCCCCCCATACCATAATACCTCCAGCACTGCTGTGCAACTTATCAAGATGGTGTGGTTCTTTTCGAAGATCATGAAAATAGTAGCTGTAGCCATCGGGGCCCTCCAAATTAAACTTTTTTTCGTCCGAAAAGACAACACGTTGCCACTCCGAAGTTCAGGTGACATGTGCGCGCGCGAAATCAAGGCGTTTTAACTTCCGAACCGGGTTAAGAGGTTGCTTCTTCTTGATTTTTAGTCTCTTCAGGTGTGTAGCATTATTAATAACACGACTCATGGTTGTCAAACTTGCTTTAACGTTGCATTTTTCCCTTATCTTGGCCAAAGAGTCGTGCGAATTGGAAGCTTCTCTTAATATAAGTCGCTTGTCCGCAATGGTAAGCACACTGTGGGTGCGGCCCTTCATGTTTTTACCATAATTAGCCTCATTATTTAAAAAATTTGTTATGGCAATTTTGGCAATAGAAAGGCCAGAATCCTTGTAAGCTTGGATTTTTCCTTTCTCCGACTCAGATAATGAAGTGCCACGCCCCATTTTAATTTTTTTTAATTTTATATACACTTCAATTAAAGCAAAAAGTTTAAGTAAACCAAAATTTGTGTGCACGTGTCAACGATACCGACCAAATAAAATGCATGTTCTATTCAAGTGGCGCGAAAATTCCATTGAATTTTTGCGAATGCTCACATAAAGTGCAAACAACTTTATAACGGTTCTATTCCAAAACTGTGAATATACCAGAAAGAGCGAAGAATGCTTGCACAAAGATAATATGCAAAAAATACCGTTATTCTACCATTTCGTTTTCGAGCTACGAGCAGTTTTAAAGAGAGCATACAGGGTGTCCTATTCAAGTGGCGAGCAGTGTATTCGTTTCAAGGGTTCATTGCCAATCGTATAGCTAATCAGCGAAGGATCGCGACGAAAGAAAGTCATAAACATGCACTTGGAGCAATTAAGGTTTTTAATCAAGCACCAGGAATGCAAGGAGTTTAAATCATCTTGCAATCTGATGAAATGCATCGTGTCGTTGAAAGATGAAATAAGCTTTACATCATCGGCGTATATAAGTATCCGAGAATAAGATATATTAAGAACAAGAAAGAAAGTCGGTCAAGCCCGACTATAACATACTCTGTACCCTTACACTCGCATTTGCTCAGGAGTCAAACGGCCAGTTAACACCCCGCGCAAAACGCGGTGCGCTCTCTAAGTTTTTCTCTCTCTCTCTCTCTTTCTCTCTCGCACTAAGATTGCCTGTGTTGAACGGTTAGGGTATGTTGCTGTGGTTGTTGGTGGGGGGGTGGGTGGAGTTAACTGGCCGTTTTTTGCCAATAACTTGAGTATCGTTCATCCGATCTTGATCCTTCCTTCAGCAAATCGATAAATAATTTTGTTTACAAGGTATCTCTAGAAGGAACGAACGATCTATCTCCAAAACTGTAGGAGATATCAAGTTTTTTTCCAAATTACGGGGGCGGGAGGGGGCGTGGCAAAAATTGAAAATAAACTTGATCTGCCTGCAAGTATAAGAAATATATGTCCCATACATGTCAAACCTCTATCTCTTACCATCTCTGAGATCTCTTCGTTCATACGGACAGACAGACGGACGGACGGACGGACGGACACACGGACAGACGGACAGACGGACATGGCTATATCGAATCGGCTGTTGATGCTGATCAAGAATATATATACTTTATAGGGTCGGAAACGATTCCTTCTCCCTGTTACATACTTTTGCACAAACTTAATATACTCTATGTACCTTCGGTACAGAGTATAAAAATAGTAAAAAACAAAGGGCCGAGGAGGCTACCTTGGGGCACCCCAGAAGTGACAAAGACAGGCTTTGAAGTATTAGAACGAAGCAGAACTTTTTGAGTTCTATCTTTTAAATAGGACGAAGTCCAAAGCAGAAAAGAGGAAGGAAATCTTAAACGATCAAGCTTAAAGAGGAGAAGATCGTGGTTCACAGAATTACTGAAGTCGGTGTAGGTGAAATAAGTTTGATTTTTAAAAAGGAATCCATCGTTGACCATTGAGGAAAATTCAAGCAAATTGGTCGTAGTTGATCGACGCTTTGTAAATCCATGCTGGAATGAATGGAAGGATGAGTTTATTATCTGTTCAAATAATTTTTTAAAAGCGGATAGCTTAGCTATACCCCTATAAATGGATATATCAGATTTTCCACCCTTTTTATGAAGACGAATAATATAAGATTCTTTCCAAAGATTCGGAAAGACAGTAGATTCAAGCGATAGATTAAAAAGCTAAGGCAAAGGATAGCATAAAGAAATACAACACTCTTTAAGAATGCAACTAGGAATGTTGTCAGGCCCAGGGGAGTATGAGGATTTTAGTGATTTCACATATGAAAGTAACGAGCTTTCAGAAATTGAGGGAGCACATATCGAGTTAGAAGAAGAAATGTTATACGGATAAGAAGTATTGGTAAAGCTGGCAGAGGAATAAGGTAATTGGAAGAAGCGAATAGGTCAACGGCAGTGGATTCATTGTTAGCCTTTTGGTCGCCCAGAAAAAAAGAAGAATGTAAAAAATATGATCTACGTTTAGAGTTGACAGAGCTATAGAATTTTTAAGGGTCCTCTGTTAATTGAATTTTGCATCGAGCAAGATATTTCCAATAGTAGATTAGCAATTGAGTATTTATAAAAATCAAATCTCGATTAAGAGCTAAAATTTCCTTGCCATAAATCAACTACTAATCCATGATAGAGAAGTTAAAGTCAGTTGGAATTTGTGGTCTACTTTTGGCGTCACTGTTAAAAGAATAAATATTCCAAATTACAAAATTCCTAAAACTGAATTCAGCATCTTATTTTTATAAGAGCAAAGCCTGGAATACAATATATATTATCATACAAAACATCTTGAATTATCCCAAAGAGGAATCACTCCCATGAACATTTAAATTAGTTTCATTTGACTGACTTTCAAATACTTACATACCATTTCAAGGTTAAGAGCCTGCCAGCTTTTCTTAGACCAACCATGGCAAATTGATGAGAAATGAAACAGCGTCTAATCATTAGCTTCTGTCACTAGTAAAACTCTCATGTTTTCCCACAACTAGACCATCATTTCCTCTACATTTGCATCTACTTCTTTAGTTTTATCAGCTGGCATCAACACCTTTAGCATAATTTCATCATCATTATTCATATTCAGTCAAATAATAATTTCATTGCATTCAACCCCCATAGAGACATTAGCACGCCCCAATCTAACCGTCTCGCTGCATTTATAATTTGATCGATTGCAGGCGCAAAAAAAAACCTCTTTGACATTAATTGACTACCAAATATGCACAAGCGCATGAAATTATGGAAAATCTTATTAAAGGCAACCGAAAGACGGAAAACAAAAACTTCATAAATGCTAATGTGCCAGTGCGAGCCTGACGGGTCGGCTAAAAATGATTGATGGTCTTAGACGACGAAACTTCCACTAAGGCTGGTTAAGGCGGTGAGGATTCTATTTGCTACCACAAAAAAAATATACGAAAGAAAAAAGGATCGAAACAATTTCACCTTTTTCGAGGTTTCTGTGCGGTAAGCCAATTTAATCCTAGGCTTAAGCTACTTAATGTTGCAACATGTTTTCCAAGAGAAGATTTAGTTGTAATGCGCCCCGAAGGCAAGAATCCGCAAATATTTTGAGTTTGCGGCCTGTGTATGTTGAGGCGGGTTTCGGTAATGATCTTAGAAAAGGAAACTAGACTTAAGGATTGAGCGAGTTCCTGAGAAAAGATGAGTATGCAGTGGGTAGAGATGGCATTAGATGCAACATTTTGATTGGTATGCATTTGCTTAGACTTGAGAAATATGGGAAATTTAAACCATTAACCATTAAACCAACGCATAATTTTAAATATTAGCTAAGCGGATTAAGGATTTCAAAGGAACAAGTAAAAAGTTTTAAGGTAATTAAAAAGCAGAATTGACCATTAGCAGAAACCGAATGACTACTTGAGAGCTAACGTTTAAGAATTAATGGTCAGTTTTGGCAGCGTTAAATTTGGATTGCACTTAACTCGTTACACCGCAAACTCAGAATTTTCGAAAATTTATTGACTAAATGCAAAAATATTTCTATAGACTTTAGGGTAGTAAGTATCGCATAAATATATGGAAATATCCATATTTTTGTCTGACGCTTTCTGATATAATCGATATTTCATGACGATATATCAGAAAATAATTTTAACCATAAACATATTTATATTGACCGTTGAGTTACTTTGAAGCGATTTACTTATTTAAAGAATATCAAAACAATGGACAATCCCCAAAAAGTTTAGTCTGGTCTGGTCTCGATCGGTCTTAAAATTGATAACTAAAGGGCGGTATCCACGGGTCGCCAAAAAATTTCTTGTGAAAAAGTTGATATTCCGCAGATTCTTAACAGAGTCTGCTAACACAATTTACTCTGTCGATGAAAGTTTCAAAGAAACCTTGCTCTGCTCTGGCGCTGTTAAATATGCCCGCGAACTTATAATCAACAACAATTTGCAGGATTATGAATATAACATATTTAGGGCCGATTTCTGTTCTTCCAAATAGCTGCTATGTGTCAGATAAGCTCACAATTTACTCTACTATTCGTAAGTTTATGTGACAGATAGCTCTATGTAGAAGATGTGAAATCGGCCCTTAGTGTGCTATTTTAATATATTTGGATTATTAAATGAAATTAATAATAAATTAATGGTTTTTATCATTATGACTTTAGACAATCTGCAGTATTAGCTCAGTGAACGTTGGTAGTAGCCTCTTCCGACATTTTCATTAAAATTGTGTCTGGCACAATCAATGGCATTAAATGCAGTTCGATGTAGTCCCGAGCAGCGGCACTTAACGAACACCTCGCACTTGGCTGCCACGGCAAAGATTTCGTTCATCATGATTGGAAAGTAATTCGCGCATTTCTGACAATTTGCCTCCGTTAAGTTCAGCCAGGTCAGGTCAGCATGAAGATCTTCTGAATGTACTGCTGTAGCATGTGTGACTTGGCGGCCTATATAGCTCTGCTGAACTCTCTGGTTGAGCCGAATCTAATCAAACTGATTGAGGGGACTATAGTGTGAAGTGTTTGAATGTTGGCCAAATAGATTTTAAGCTCCTCGCTTGTGGTTTGTGGTGACAGGAGACGCCACATGATGTTGCAGACCGTGCTCCGGTCCGCCGGTGTTCTCTGGCGGGTTTTCGAGTGTTTCTTATCAGCCAAGTCCAGCACCTCGCTCCTCACTTTTACGGCGATTATTAAATTCAGCTTGGCCGCCATAGAAAGTGCCATTAGGCGACGCTTTCTGCAGGAATCTTTTTTGAATGCGCCCAATTTTTTAATTTGGCCATTCAATTTCGCCGCACAAATTAGAATAAAAACCTATTTTGTTCACGTCACGGCAAAAAAGAGGCGTTAACATCACTTAAGGCACTTAACAGCGCTTGAACAAAACGTAGTGGCAAACGTAAGCCTTTTTCGCGATTGGTAGAAACCGAATTTGAAACGGCCACACACAAAAATTCCTTAGCAGTTTTTATACTCTGTACCGAAGGTACATAGAGTATATTAAGTTTGTGCAAAAGTATGTAACAGGGAGAAGGAATCGTTTCCGACCCTATAAAGTATATATATTCTTGATCAGCATCAACAGCCGATTCGATATAGCCATGTCCGTCTGTCCGTCTGTCCGTCCGTCCGTCTGTCCGTCTGTCTGTCTGTCCGTCCGTATGAACGAAGAGATCTCAGAGATGGTAAGAGATAGAGGTTTGACATGTATGGGACATATATTTCTTATACTTGCAGGCAGATCAAGTTTATTTTCAATTTTTGCCACGCCCCCTCCCGCCCCCGTAATTTGGAAAAAACATATCTCCTTCAGTTTGGAGATAGATTGTTCGTTCCTTCTAGAGATACCTTGTAAACAAAATTATTTATCGATTTGCTGAAGGAATGATCAAGATCGGATGAACGATACTCAAGTTATGGGCAAAAAACGGCCAGTTAACACCACCCACCCCCCCACCAACAACCACAGCAACATACCCTAACCGTTCAACACAGGCAATCTTAGTGCGAGAGAGAAAGAGAGAGAGAGAGAGAGAAACTTAGAGAGCGCACCGCGTTGTGCGCGGGGTGTTAACTGGCCGTTGGACTCCTGAGCAAATGCGAGTGTAAGGGTACAGAGTATGTTATAGTCGGGCTTGACCGACTTTCTTTCTTGTTTTATATAGAGTTTTTAATTTCGCGGCCGTTTTCGTACCTATGGACAGTGCCCTTAAGCTATAATCAGTCTTTGTGGCCGGTTGTTATGCGTCGGGTAGAGAGAGACCAAGGGTTCGATCCCTCCTCGTAACATCTAATGCAAAAAAATATTTTTTCTAAAAAAAAAAAAAAACTACGAGTAACGGGTATTAAACCATCAGCGCGCTGTTCTAAACTTCAGCCGAGCAGAGACTCCTAACTGTAAATCAGTGCCGGCCAAATGGAGAGGACAAGAAGTGTGCTTGTGTTAGTGAGTAAGGGAGCTCTCTCCAGACTACAGCCGTTTTACTTGCAGTTCAGTGTTCACCGATTCACACAATCATGAGTTCGGCTCGCGTTTGCGTAGGAACATGACTGACTTCGGCTCGTGGTAGCTATGGCTGGCCGGCTCTGCTGTAAATGCATTTCGTTGTCCGTTGAGAGAAATAACGGGCCGGGCAGTGACCATCGCTGGTAAAGAGAATAGACCAGAGCATACAGAATGTTTTGAACAATTTTACTGTGACGGAGAAATTATTATATATCGAAAAAAAATACCAAAACGGAACCAAGTTAGTAAAGATTCATAGAGATCATCAGTTCCACTATTTTCGCCTGCCATATGCAATGCATAATCGAAATTTCATGATATTTTTATATGATTCCACTTCGCGTTTCTAACTGAAATTTTTACGCTCGCACGCGAACTGACGACATTTACAAAATTCGGTACTGCCTTTTGCGGTCAGAACGACACGACGCTTACCGTATTTATAAGCGGCAGACCAGTATAGTACTCTCTTGTGTTTAGTATTTTTTGCGATCCTTACATAATCATGTATATAACCATTGCAATGGTCAAAAGACAGTTTGCTGCAGCAGCGCTGCATTCTTTTACAACTGAGCATTTACTTTCACAGTTACAGAGTATGTTATAGTCGGGGTTGACCGACATTCTGTCCTAAACATCATTTGTCGGACAGCAACCCAGAGCGTTCGCTTGTACTACAAAGTTAGGGCTTCGACAAGCTGTTTGCTTTCTCAAAAAAAAGAGCGGCGAAAGCAATATTTTAATTACGAAGATAGTCTTAGCTCAATTTCCAAATAAAGCATTCCAAATGGCTTCATAAACTGAGCTATTATTAATATATGCTTTGAAACAGATCTGAAAAATTTAGTCGAAATCGGATGGCTATTTCTTATGGCTGCCTTAGGACCGATCGATCGGAAAAAGGGTCTTAGTGGAAAAAAAAAATTGTATTTTGTTCATTGTTGCGTGTTTAATTTTAAAAGTCGAGATTCCACTATGCAACAAGGTCCAGTATATTGAAGGGTTGGTGATGATATCAAAGAAAGTTAAAACAGAAGTATAGGTTGCCCACAAAACGCGTCTGAAAAGAGTCAAAACAGGCTCTTTTTGCAACTTTAAGCTCAAATTACTAAAAATCTCGACGAGATGGACCATTTCTGAAAACAGATTCCTGTTCAGCATACGAAAATCCTCCAGAATCACCACCGATCCTTCAATATACTGGAAAAAGTCTAATTTTGTTGCCTTGTGTTCTTTATGATTCTAAATTATCCAATAAAAAATATATCATTAAGTTCAGTTGTCCCAAGCTTTTGCAAATCTATTAAAAATTGTTTTGCTTAATTCTTGCACTTGGCCTCGCAGTCCTGCTGACTGCCAAAGCGATTGTCATTGCCACCACATCCGGCCAAAGATAAATTTTTTGCAGGCATTGGCATCCGAATGATATGTCCACTTAGGCATATAAGCTAGGCACTTTCTATCTATAGTGCCATCAGCGGCAGCGGGTAAATTACAAACGGCTAAGTGATAGAGTTAAAGAGTTAGAATTTTATCAAATACACCCCTTAAATCAACTTACCATCCTTGGCGGCCAAAGTCAGACCCAACAGGGCACAGAACAAACAAATCAGAGAATTTAGTTTCATGTTGAAGTGCTATAAGAGAGAGTTCTGAGGATATGCCGGAATGTACCCCAGCATTTATACTTTATTTGACCACATTTATCAGCGAATAATAAGATTATATAGCCTGAACTTTTCAATTATTTATAGTTCATTCATGCATTACTCGGTTCCATTACTATATTCTTACACCCAAAAAAATTTGTAACAATATCCATTTGATACACGTTGTCTCAAATTGAAACAGAAACTAGTGTCAGGTTTATTTGTATCAATTTAAGCCTAGAGAGTATCTCATATTGATATTTTGGATATTAACTTGATACTTAGAATATTAATCTGAAACTCGAATGTATAAATTTGAAACTACAAAATTTTTAATTTCAACGAAAGTTAGTTTGAAAATTCTAAAAGTCATGCTCTTTTGTGAAACGAAGCATGCCGAATGTCACCGCCGGCGATGCTTGACGTGTCACATTCAGTGGTTTGATTTTAGTGCAAACACATCAATACTTACAAAGAGAAAACAAAATTGGCTGCACGGCGCGTGTAGAAACGTCAAAGCTAAACGAAAAGTGTTGCGCCCTGCTAATTGCACACGCAAAATGTAGAATTCTGAAAGCTATACGCCACGTGCAGAAAAGCTACACGTAACGTGTAGAATTGGAATATCTAAACGCCTCGTATAAAAAAGCTAAATGCTGCGTGGGCAAATGCAAAATCAACACGACATAAGAAAATCAGCTAATTTCCAAATAACGTCTACATTTTTCATGCAGCAATCTGAATACCACCCGAACGTGTAGAGGTTTTCCACACGCGGCGTGTGGATATTGAATTCCTACACGAGCGTGTATAAATTTTAAACGAAAATAGCTCTAAGTCAGTACTGAATTCTTACATTTTCCGTTTAGAAAACTGATCTCCACACGCAACGTGTAGGTTTTCTGCACGAAACGTGTAGCTTTCTCATTTCAACACGTGGCGTGTAGCTTTTCTGCACAAACGTTTAGAATTACAAATGCTGAATGCTACATGTTGGAAATCTACACGAAACGTGTGCAAATTACATTCCGCTATATAAATGATGAGACCACTGAATTCGATCTTAAGAATTACAAGCAAGCGAAAATTGGTGTATGTTTTCAATACAAGTACATCTTACTCAATACAAGTAACACATTAGATGCCTTGCCTCTGAGGCGCTGCGTAGCTCAGCTGTCTAAGGCCTCGTTCCAACCGTGATTTTCAGTCCAAGGGCCCCGAGTTCAAATCAATCACCCCCAGAGTAAGTAAAAAAAAAATATATAAATTTGTTTATAATATGATATTTTTCAGAACCAAACTTGTGGGTTGGTGGTCCTCTTCTGCCCTGAGATGATGCGCATAGCGAAATAATTGAGCTTTCAAGATAGAAGGAGCAGCAGCGCGCGCGCGCATATAAACAAAAATAAATAAATATAAAAAAAGTGCGCAGTCATTTTTATACCCGTTACTCGTAGAGTAAAAGGGTATACTAAAGTCGTGCAAATGTGTGTAACAGGCAGAAGGAATCATTTCCGACCATATAAAGTATATATATTCTTGATCAGCATCAACAGCCGAGTCGATTTAGCCATCTCCGTCTGTCCGTCTGTCTGTATGAACACCTTGATCTCAGAGACTAGAAGAGCTAGAGCAACCAAATTTGAAATGTAGACTCCTATTGTTTGCCACGCCCACCCCCGCCAACACAATAAAAAATGTTGAATAACTCCCACAATTTTTGAGATATCGATTTAAAAACTTAAGTTTATATTCGCAACATCTATCGGATGATAATAGCTTTTCGGCGGCGGTCTCACCTCAGGCACACAAGAGCTATTAAACATTTCTATGCATGAGTAACGGGTATATCGAAGTCGGTTAGAGCCGACTTTAACTTACGCTCTAGTTTTATTTGTGTAAGTGAAAATGTTGGATTTCTACACGCTTTGACCGGGATTTTCAACCCATAACGTTTGTGTAGCTTTTCTGCACTCCGCGTTTAGAAATGTGAAAGCTAAACGCGGCGTGCTGAAAAGCTACACTCCACGTGTTGAAATGAGAAAGCTACACGTTACGTGCAGAAAAGCTACACGTAACGTGTAGGATTTCAATATCGAAACGTGACGTGCAGAAAAGCTACACAAACGTTATGGGTTGAAAATCCCGGTCAAAAAGTGTAGAAATTATATATTTTCGTGTAGCTTTTGCATATTTTTTTTCTCTGTGTTCCTGAATCAAATTTTTAGTTTTTCATTATTACATACATAAACACAAATATAAATTGATGAAAAACCTCAGAAAAAGGTCATTAGAAAAACGCCGCTTGTCACGTAACGTATGTCGCATATCATAATGAGTCAAATATAAACAAGAAAGAAAGTCGGTCAAGCCCGACTAGTCATCTCTGTACCCTTACACTCGCATTTGTTCAGGAGTCAAACGGACAGTTAACACCCCGCGCACAACGCGGTGCGCTCTCTAAGTTTCTCTCTCTCTCTCTTTCTCTCTCGCACTAAGATTGCCTGTGTTGAACGGTTAGGGTATGTTGCTGTGGTTATTGGTGGGGGGGTGGCTGGTGTTAACTGGCCGTTTTTTGCCCATATCTAGAGTATCGTTCATCCGATCTTTATCATTCCTTCAGCAAATCGATAAATGATTTTGATTACTAGATATCTCTAGAAGGTAAGAACCATCTATCATCAACTGTAGAAGATACACGTTTTTTCCAAATTGCGGGGGCGGGAGGGTACGTATCTAAAATTTAAAATAAACTTGATCTGCCTGCAAGTATAAGAAATATATGTCCCATACATGTTAAACCTCTATCTCTTACCACCATCTCTGAGATCTCTTCGTTCATACGGACGGACTGACAGACGGACAGACAGACGGACGGACGGACAGACGGACATGGCTATATCGACTCGGCTGTTAATGCTGATCAAGAATATATATACTTTATAGGGTCGGAAACGATTCCTTCTCTCTGTTACATACTTTTGCACAAACTTAATATACTCTGTGTACCTTTGGTAAAGTAAAAAAGTAAAATTGGCTCAAACAGCACCTCCCCAGGAGGGCCAGGGCCAAGCTTCTCTCAATCTCTTGGCGTGTATGCTTATAATTTTTCGCACAAGAGAAAGGGACCAACAGTTTAACGCCGAATCCGAACGGCAATAGTTAGAGAATTTTTGCTTTTTCATGGCTAGTTAACTTCACAGCTGGCGCCAGCAGCTGGTGAAGGTGATCGGGTGTGTAAAATCTTTTTTCTAAAGAAAGAAAAAACTTTTTCTATTAGATGGTCCGAGGCGGGATCGACCCCACAACCTCCCGCACCAGCAGCCACACAATACAACCGGTACGCCACGCCCAACGTACCTTTGGTACAGAGTATAAAAAGAATCCAACATTTATTTTTTAACGAATCAGTTATAAACATATAGTTACATCATTGCAGATCATATTAAAATTAGTTGCATTAAAAACTCTAACGCATTCCGCATACTTTTCCCTTCATGTGAAATACGCGTTTCTGTATTCTGTCACGTTGCGTATGCCCTTTTGTCTGCTTGTATCTTGGGACCTTACCTTCAACAACTCACAGCTTTTACATTAAATAAGGTGCTGTTAAAAAACCAATAAGCGAAAATTTTCTTTTCAATTTTTCTTTGTTTTTCTTTATAATGAAAGCTAAAATATTCGTACTTTTGTCACGTTCGTAGCTGTAGAAAGGCCCATATGTTGTCGTTGTCGTTTTTAGAAACATGTACATAACAAATATCACCCTTAGGCAGGACATATACCACGCCACAATGCAGCTGTGGCTGTTTCTGCGTTTTGTAAGATGACGCCCAATGCGAGAAGTTTGATAATAAGACAGCTGCAGAATAGGCGTTTTTCGCGTTTTTCTTTCAGGATCTCTGCGAATCAGTAAGGATCTACCTGTATGGGTTTCAGCATGAGGCACACCATTTCAGTGTCTTGTGTTTAAACCACATCCGCGTGGACACGGAGCATGCAGAGTGAAAGAACAATGTTTCCCATAGTCAGGTGCCCACACCTGACGATTTCATTTCATTAGTGTAAATAAAGTACACTTTGTTCAAAATAAAAGTGAAAAGATTTTATCTTTTATGTTGCTATGTTTTAACTTTAATGGCATTTTGAAGAGAACTGAATTGATTCTACAAGATTGATAAGAAAAATGTTAAATTGTTAAAAGTTAGTATCGAAATGATACTAAGATTGTGACTATTGAAATATCAAATTGATAAGACCGAGTATCAAATTAATACTACAAAATTAATTCAAAAAGGTGTCAACCTGATACAAGTTAGTATCACTTTGATATTCTCGAAATATCATCTTTAGTACTTTCGACAATATCAACTTGATACTTGCAGTATTAAAGATAATTTGATATAGTTTGAATAGTTTCAGATTGATGACTAAATTGTTTTATTTTTATGACTATTTTTTGTCTGGAAGTGTTGTGAAAATTATCGATAGCACTATCGAAACTATCGATGGTTGTGAATTTGGCCAACAATCGATTGTTGTCGGACCTATCGATGTATCGGAGCAGAAAATTCCGCGTTTCTAAAAACTTCATAGTTTGAAAAAGATAATATATATTATAATATATCAGTTTTATAAAATTTCCAAATAGATCTCAGAATAAACATTCTGCCGAACATTTTCTGACTTTGGGGGGGAATAACAGTTAGGGTTACGGTAAATGTTTTGGCCGATCGCTTTTTTCCGGTTACGGTTGTGGGATATGGGTTACTGTTATTCACCTTATTCTATTTCGGGTTTCGGTTACGGTTATTAGGATGAAATATCACTTTGACAAATCTCGGAGACATCTTCCTGCGAAGATGCATTATTATATTACTCCTGAAAACAAACGCTCAACACTTACTTGTGGTATTACTAGCACAACTTTTGATAATTCAAAGAGATCTGGAAATATTGTTGAATTTTTTTCCTACCATTCCAATATGTCTACCTTGCTTAAGCTGCCTCTACACTTATCATATATCTCTAAATAGTCGGTTGTCAAAATTCGCTAAAGAGAAACTCTTATTAAATGGAACCTGTCAAATTTTCTAAATATTAATGCTGCCTTTACACTTGTCATATTTCTCCAAAAAGTCAGTTGTCAAACTTCTCTAAAGAGAACTGTAGCGGTTGCTAGGGTGTCTTCGAAGAGAGGTTGGTTGTCGTCCTTCAGGGCACTTCTTTTCATTATCTCCTACACACAGTTAAAGGGGCACGGCGTGCGAGATCCTCTGGTTCCGTAACTCATTCGGCAGTGGGGTGGGTTGTTGCCATTCCATAACTGCATCCACACAAACTTCAAAAATAGGACCTCTGCGGAATTTAGATAGGGAGCTGGACTCCACGAAATCGAATTAAAATACTCCAATTAAGATCAGTACTCAATTACAAAAAAATAGAGGCAAAGAAATAGAGAGAGAGGGGGAGCGAGGTCTAAGATGGTAAACGGCGCTCGCGTTCTTTACCCTACCCAACCATAATCTCCAGCGCTGTACTTTAGCGGAGATACCCTGTAAGAACTCCCCCTACCCTTTTATGTTACATGTCGCTCAGGAACAGACAAGACTTTAGTGGTTCATTTTAAACGTTATAAACTCAGATTTTTATTCATAAAACTCAAAGAGGGGCCAAACATCATTCATCGATTGGAATAGCTGGTAATAGTTTGTAAGAGTAAGCTTTAGTTTGTAATGAACCTAGAATTAATTATTTATTAAATTTACTGTATGTATGTGTGTTCGTGTTTAATAGATTGCATAATTTTTGTATGTTTAAGGCAACTGCTGCAAATTAGTTCATTTTAAATTAAAGGGAAAAACCTAATTTAATGATTTATAATTTCTTTGTTTAAATTAAATTTATAAATTCTTAATGGATAGTGTATGTATATCTTATAATTATTATTTATTTATGTGAATGCCAAAGAAACGGAGTTCAACTTCAAATAAAAAATTTCATTTTAGAGTACGTGTAGGTAAACATTTGGCAGTCATTGTACAAAACTTTTCTAGAGGCCAGCGCGACAGCTGTTCGTCTAGCAAAATTTGGCTAACGAAAATGTGTTTGTTGTTGATGCATGCGATATTCTCTTGTATTTAGGTTTTATAGCATGGAAATATTTTAGGCATGGGTAATTTAATTGAATTTTAATTGAAAGAAAAGGTGGTCGTCCAGAAATTTCTAGTCATAGTTTTTCTGGACCTAATGGGGGCGTATGTAGTGAGGTAAAGCGGCTGATCGGTTCAACTTGGCGAACCCAGCGCGATCCTGGCTTACTGCGTCTCAAGTCGACTCACACCTCCTCGTTGGTGACCACTGTAAACAGAACGCTTTGCATCCGCAAAGCTTCTGGCTAACGTGAGCGGCGAGCCCTCCCTACAGGGTACAATATATAGGGTTGGTGCGTCGGGTTTGGTACCCACCGCCGTCAAAAAAACTCCACCAATGAAAACTGCGACAACAATGCCTCGGATACGGACCCCCTCTGACGACGACCCACGCAAACGTTTTAAGGACCACGATTTGAGGATATGCACCTGGAATGTTCGCACCCTCAACAGAGAAGGTGCTGATACCCAGTTGGTGAATGTCCTTGAGAAATATTCATCGGACGTTACCGCACTTCAGGTAATGCGATGGATTGGACAGGGGAGCATGGTGAAAAGAACATCAACAACCAATGCACCCTGGGAGATCTACTACAGCGGACATGCTTCCAAGCATGAGTTTGGATGCGGCTTTGCAGTCAGTGCAAGACTTCGTCGCTCTGTCATCAGTTTCACACCAGTGGACATGCGACTAGCCGCACTCAGACTTAAGGCTAAATATTTTAATATTAGTCTTATCTGTGCACACGCCCCAACGGAAGACAAGGGCGCTTCGATAAAAGACGAATTCTATGAGCGCCTGGAACAATTATATGAGCGCTGCCCCGATCACGACATAAAGATCGTGCTTGGCGATTTTAACGCTAAAATTGGGAGAGAAGGAGTTTTTGGCTCGACAGTCGTCCGATTTAGCCTTCATGAAACAACCTCCGGTAACGGAGAGAGGCTAATAGATTTTGCCGCGGGCAGGAACATGGTCATAAGTAGTACCAAGTTTAAACATCGCGACATCCATAAGGCGACCTGGAAGTCCCCTGATCAACTAACGCGAAATCAGATTGATCATGTTGTGATCGACGGAAGGCACTCATCGAGTGTTCTAGACGTGCGTGCGATTCGAGGTGCCAACATAGACTCGGATCACCACCTTGTTGCAGCCAAAGTGCGCACGCGGCTCAGTGTGGCACATGCCTCACGTACTAGTACACGTCGAAAGCTAAATGTCGATAAGCTGCAAATCACAACGGACCTCTGAAGCCTTCACAGCTAAACTCACCCAACTGCTCAGGGAAAACTCACTATTCGCTTCTGGTGTAAGCGAACTGTGGAATCATATATCACACTCCATGAGTACGGCTGCCAAGGAGATACTCGGATACGCCGAGCACCCTCGAAAGCAGACTTGGTATGATGAGGAGTGCCGCGACGCTACTGCAGAGAAAGACGCTGCCTACAGGAGAACTCTGCAGTCGGGAGCAACGCGGGCTGTTAAAGAGCAATACCGGAAGAAAAGGAGAGAGGAGAAGCGCCTTTTCAGAAGGAAAAAGAATGAGCGAGAAAGGCGCATGTGTGAGGAAGTCGAGATGCTATTCGGCATGGGTGAGACTCGAAAATTCTATCGAAAGATTAGACGACTTACCGAAGGTTTGAGGTTGTAGAGGATTTTGTCTACCTCGGGACGATGATTACCGGCGACAACAACATCAGCCTGGAGATCCGAAGAAGAATTACTCTTGGAAACCGATGCTACTACGGGCTCAGTAGGGAGTTCAAGAGCAGAGCCTTTTCTCGAAGAACAAAAATTGCGCTATACAAGTCGCTTATCATCCCAGTCCTGCAATACGGCGCAGAAGCATGGACAATGACAGCAGCGGATGAGGAGGCGATTGGCGTTTTCGAGCGAAAAATCCTTCGGAGGATATATGGACCTTTAAAAGTTGGCGATGGATACCGCATTCGAATGAATCACGAACTGTATGAGCTCTATAAGGACATCAGTCTAGTCAAGCGCATAAAGCAACAGCGGCTGCGCTGGTTAGGACATGTAATCCGGATGGATGAAGAAGCTCCAGTAAAAAAGACGTACAAAGCGAAGGCGGCTGACTTTGGAGGACAAGGCAGGAGGGGTCGCCCACCACTAAGATGGGATGATCAAGTGCGGAAAGACATTTCCAACCTTGGTGTGAACAACTGGTGCCAGCTCGCACAATGCAGAAGCGAGTGGAGGGCATTCATTGCAGAGGCCAAGACCGTCAAGCGGTTGTGATGCAACATCAGGCCAATAAAGAAGAAGAAGAAGAATTTAATTGAATATGTCAGTTTTTTTGTTGAGGACTTTTATTCCCATTAACTTACTTTAAGTTACGGTTGCAATTAAAAATCATTTCTTTTTAAATAAACGAAAGCGATCACCGAATTGGACACAGAAGAGTAATTGTACCGATGTTCTATATCTATGCACAATTACACATATGTATATAAAGACTTAGTCCAAGTTGGCTCTTCTTACGAAAAAGGGGGAAAGAGATCAAAAAAACTTACATACATCCATCCAAAAGCTCGATCGTTGAAAGGCCCTTCACCGCGACTTTGTTGATGTTGTTGCTGTTGGTTTTGCTGATTTTTATACTCTGTACCGAAGGTACGTAGAGTATATTAAGTTTGTGCAAAAGTATGTAACAGGGAGAAGGAATCGTTTCCGACCCTATAAAGTATATATATTCTTGATCAGCATCAACAGCCGATTCGATATAGCCATGTCCGTCTGTCCGTCTGTCTGTCCGTCCGTCCGTCCGTCCGTCCGTCCGTCCGTCCGTCCGTCCGTCCGTCCGTATGAACGAAGAGATCTCAGAGATGGTAAGAGATAGAGGTTTGACATGTATGGGGCACATATATTTCTTATACTTGCAGGCAGATCAAGTTTATTTTCAATTTCTGCCACGCCCCCTCCCGCCCACGCAATTTGGAAAAATCTCCTACAGTTTTGAAGATAGATCGTTCGTACCTTCTAGAGATACCTTGTAAACAAAATTATTTATCGATTTGCTGAAGGAATGATAAAGATCGGATGAACGATACTCAAGTTATGAGCAAAAAACGGCCAGTAAACACCCACCACCCCCCACCCATCACCACAGCATTCTATTGAACGGCAATCTTAGTGAGAGAGAGAGAAAGAGAGAGTGAGAGTGAAACTTAGAGATGAGCGAGTATAACTCGTGAGCAAATGCGAGCTGCGACGTTAAGGGTACAGAGTATGCTATAGTCGGCCTTGACCGACTTTCTTTCTTGTTTCTGTAGGGGCTTAAAGGTTTTTGATTTGGGAGGTTTTATTTACTCTAAGGGAGGTTTAAATCTTCCCCCATTATTTTGCTGAGGCCGTCAATATGACTGCCATGCGTTAGAGTTTTTTTGTTTTCGCGTTAACAACCACACACACACACTATTCGCCAATCTTGTCCCACTCGTTAGGTTTCAGAAAAAAACAAGCTGCTGCCAAATTTAAGCAGAAGTCGTGCATTTTTGGATCGGCTAAACTTGCCAGCATTCTGTACGTGGATTTCCAGCGTGTTACGCAGTCGATGGGAGGCTTCTTTAAGTGTTGCTCCTCCAATCAATAGCTTATGTTGGCGATCGAATAATTTCCACCACAGCTGTGGCGGCCGATATAGCGCTGACTAATCCAGGCTTTTTCGAAACTGCGTTGACGGCTAACTGAAGGGTATGGGCAGCACATAACTTCAGAAAACACGCAATATTATTAAAAATTGTTTTGTCAAATCCTTTACCTATGCACTTTAAAACGAAGGAGAACTCACTGAGGAATGCAGGGCCGTCTTCGTCTTTATGATCATCGTCCTCATGCTGTAGGCCGAAGAGTTGCACCATTTTAACCATATTGCGTAAGTTGTGTACAGGAGTTTACCTGTTAAGTCCCAATCCCAAATCTCTTTTTGAATGTCCTTTGCAAGAAGGCCAAAGTATCAAAGTTGAAATTTTCGCCCATTTCCAAATAATATTTTTATACTCTGTACCAAAGGTACACAGAGTATATTAAGTTTGTGCAAAAATATGTAACAGGGAGAAGGAGTCGATATAGCCATGTCCGTCTGACTGTCAGTCTGTCTGTCTGTCTGTGTGTACGTCTGTATGAACGCACAGACCTCAGAGATGGTAAGAGTCAGAGATTTGACATGTAAGGGACAAATACTTCTTGTACTTGCAGGCAGATCAAGTTTGTTTTCCATTTTTGCCACGCCCCTCCCGCCACGCAATTTGGAATAAACATCAAATATCCCACAGCTTTGTAGATAGTTGGTTCGTACATTTTAAATATATTTTGTAATCAAGATTAGTTATCGATTTGCGGAATAGATGCTAAAAATAAACAGCTAATAATAAAGATCGGATGAACGATAGTCGAGTTATAAGGAAAACAAACAATTATGATGGGTAGCCGCAACGGCGATGGGCAGCAGGTTACACACTTTATGGCTGTTTTGCCACTTTAAGTGGCTTTTATCTTAAATTGGGGTATATATAAGTATACACACTTACAGAGGGTACAGAGTATGTTATTGTCGGGCTTGGCCGACTTTCATTCTTGTTAAAACTTATTTTTCATATAGAATGTGTATCTGGATTTTTGGAATCTGGTCAATTTGATTCAATATTTCAGAATGCTTTCCATGCAAGTGCCAAACATTCCACCAAGCTCAGCAACAAGAGAGCGCGTTTTTTTTACTGCTAGCAGATTATTAGAAGAAAGGCGAACAATGACATTACAATATGGAACTATTTTTATAATGAATGAATGATAAACTCAACGTTTTATTTTTTAAGCGTTCGAATAAAAAGCACCTTATTTAATTTAATAATTCTTTATCGCGCGTAATATCGCGTGTTAATCGTACATGAGTCGTAAGTGACGCGAAACGCCCCAAAAATTGTGTGCGTGAATCGTGCTTAACTAGACTTTTAATTCGTGAATCGTTCGTGACGTGAATGAATATTCGGTCAAATGCGCACCTCTAGTTTTTACCTCATTTTCCACCCAGGGGGTATATTTTCATTTCATTTATTCAAAACCAAATATTTTCGGTAGCACCATCAATACTATCTATGGACTTTACTATCGATGCTCAAACTATCGATGATGCCCATCAGAGATCTGCACGAGTGCACTGCAACTACAAGTGAACTGCATTCCAACCACCGCAGAAAATATATGCAGTGTTTACAACATTCATTAAATATTTTTGCTTCTGGTACTTAGTGCCAAGTATACCCGCGCTACTCGTGAGACTAATTTTTTTACCCATGGAAGCAGAGAGCTCAAAAATTTGAGTGTTCATTGATCCACCAACAATTCCAGCAACGCGTTTGTATTTGTCGCTCTCTCACTTGAGTTATTTTTTGCTCGCTAGATTTATTGAGCCTTAAACTTAGAAATTAAGGCCAGTATCCGTTATATAAAAATTCCTTTCGTCACAATATTTCATATAATTAGAATCACTTTACCTTTGCTTTAATGCTCATGTGCAGCTAAACTAACATAATGAGCTTAAAATGAAATACACAAAATTAAAAGTAACTCCATATTAATAAACACTACAACACTGCACAAGTAAGACCCAAAACACACAGTTTGCGGTCAGGAAACAGTGAGTATCATGCAGCCATTGTTTTATCAAATGTGAGCTTATGGCTGGTACATCTTATTTAGTATTGAAAGCAGCAACTGTGGATTATGGAAGAGTGCAGCAATCACCACCTGCAAGCACATGGTACGCAACTTCGAGGATTGAACTTCAAGTGTCGAACGCGAAAAGTCCAATCCCACAAACATATGAATCACAGAGTCAATTTGTTCCTTGCATTGTAGTATTAAGACATCCCTAAGTTTGGCTGCATGGCATTGGGGTTCCTCGGCGGGACTGTCCGTAACCATTGTTTTGCTCATGTCAAGAATGGACCACAATCGGTTAGGATTGGAGAGAAAGGCGGTTGTATCCACTGTCACATAGTTATGCAAGGCGGGCATAATGTCTATGAAGTAGTTGATGCCATCTTTTTCAAAAACCTGACAGATTAGTTCCAGCACATGCCAAATCTCCGGAGAAATGGCCTTGTCGGTCAGGTCATAGACCAAAGAAAAGGTCTCCACACAGAAATTTGTAATGTTATGCTGGAATATGTGACTCGCCATATTAACCACAATGGGATGCAAATTGAGCAGCACTTCGGGATGCTCTTCCATGACACTCAACAAGGTTTCAATGCTATTGAATAGACCCATGGTCATAAAAGCCTTCTCATTGGACCCCTACTTCGATTCCAGCATGTGACTGAAAATGGTCGCCAAGTGTTGGAATATCTCCGTAGCCACCGGCAAAAGTTGCTCCGTAAAAGTGCACACAATCTTGCATCACACTGGTCAAATCGTCATTCTTCGTCTCCCGAATTATGGTCAGCAGCCGCTTGGTGATCTCTTCAATCTGCGATTCCACATATTTGCGTGCATCATCCTGTGAGGATAGGAACATTTGTAGGAAAATGGCTGCCTCCACTTTCACCGGCAGTTCCTTATCCGTTAATAGTGCATTTGTGGTCAAACGCATGATCTCGGCCAGAACTTGGGGGCTTTTGACTTGCACATCGCAAAAGCATTGTAACACCCAACATGCACGGGTGCGCTTATGTCCGGCAGGAGTTTGGAATTCAGGAAATCAAAGTTGGTCGGTAGAATTTTGGTCATATATTGATTAATTTTTATAAATAATTTTTTTTTAATAAATCCAAATTTAGGTGGAAAAAGTTTGTCCAGCGGACCAACTACTTTCTGACCAACTTTAAACTGGTCAACTGTGAAGATGCCTTCTCCCTGAATCTCTCGCAATTCCAGATGACTTAGATACCAGAAATTCTTGAAAAATTTGAAACGCTTATGAAATTGTTTTTAAAATAAACAAGTTAACTCAGGTAAGCATGGAAACGGTGAATGGAATAAGCATTAAGACTTATAGAGTACTCACGGTCTAGGTACCCTCTAGCCTGTCCAATCTTTTGCGGTTGCAGGTACTGACCCTGGACTAAAGCTACATTAATGTCAAACATTTACCGTCTTGGAGACCTTTTGGTGTAATAATACGGGCCTATAGCAATTACCCGACAATTACGAGACATTGGAGATACGTGGAAATAGATTGCACAAGTTACCCGACTCCCTGGGCAGCCTTTCCGAATTGCGTTGGTTTACGGCCGATTGTTGTCAGCTGACAGAGGTGCCGCTTAGCTTTACTCTCTTGGGGAATTGGGGTGCATCTTAATCTGAAGGGCAATCGTCTGCGTCGCTTACCACGTATGCTGCTGGCCATGTTCAAGCTGAAATTTGCTTTCTTAATTTAAATCGTATTGATGAGTTGCCCACACTAGCCCAACTAAAGGAATTAAGCGCGCTACATATGCCTAACTTGTCTAAAATTCCCATAATTTCGAATGCAGAGTTACAACGTTTGGCCGAAGCAGTTTCTGAGGTTCTCTCCAGTCGGACTAGCCTTAATACACAGGAACAGCAGCAAGCCGATGTGGCGCAGGGATCGGATGCAGATGAATCCTCCGATTGGGCAAATAGTGTGCGCACCACCAAGAAGGATACCACGGATGAGAGGTCATTGGAGAATAGCATTGAAAACTTGAGTGTAATATTGCCGGAAATGTCACGTTTTGTTACTTTTTAGATTTGCAAATTAAAAATTTTAAGTTAAATTCTAAAATATTCCACAAATTGAGTTTAAATATTGTCTGACAAATCATATTGTTCAATCACATATGTATTTTTTTCGATTTACTATTCTAAGTTGAGTATTGGGTAGGGGGTAGCACTGAGTATTTTCTCTTTTAGTAAAATTATTATAGTCCCTGCGAATTGTGCGTAAGTATGCAACACGAACACGACATCAACACGAGTTGCCGTTCAAAACAGGAACAACAAATTTCACAGACGATCAAACAAGGCACTCAATCACATTCCAATACGTTAACAAGACAAGTGTCTGTCACACCGCATATGTTTTTAAAGCAGGTTTGCTTGCAGTCAAGAAAATAGTCACCCTTGCAGATCTCTGGACACTAATATCTGGTACGTCCCAAATGAGAAACCATTGCGAAACCATTTTGCTCACTCTGCTCCAATGTTTCGAAATTTCATTGATTTTCTGCACATCCGACATAAATAAAATCCCCCAAATTGTAGGTATAGCGGTAGAATATAGCGAAACAGCGACCCGTCTCCTTGAGATTTTTTCTTTTGATGGACGTTGACGTACAATGCGCAGTACGTCCAAGTGGCCCATGTGACACCAAGCTTGTTAGGCGCGAATCCCATGCAAAACATCAGCCCAACCGACCGAGAGGCGCAGTCACTAACGTGATCACGATCCTGTCCTCTGTACTGATTACAATAAACTCTACCGAATAATTAACACGGAAGTTAACATTTCTATCAGGCCTGTTCCCGTTTTCGATTTCGATCAAATCATGCGGAATCGGAATTGTTAAATGTACTCGCTTCAAAATACCGACTGTCTTCTTCGGCTTTTAACTTCAAATTCCCATTTAACTTCATTCGACCCTCTTTGTGACAAAAAGATGCGCGAATTCTTGATGTGTTTCTTATAAATCACAACTCAGCAATTCCGATTAATCAAATTTCGAAACGGGAACAGGCCTGATAGTAATGTTAACTTCCGAGTTAATTATTCGGTAGAGTTTGTTGTAATCAGCACAGAGGACACGAAACGGTACTTTCAAGTCATAGTTTGTAGTACAACGATTCGGTGATAGGGGGATAAAATTACGCGTCGGTCGAATAGGAACGTTGAGGTTAATTTGGCCAACTAACTCAGATATGTCGATTTTACCATTAATTAGCTGTGCTGCTGGTGCGGGAGGTTGTGGGTTTGATCCCGCCTCGGACCATCTAATAGAAAAAAGTTTTTTCTTTCTTTAGAAAAAAGCTTTTACACACCCGATCACCTTCACCAGCTATTGGCGCCAGCTGTGAAGTAACTAGCCATGAAAAACCAAAAATTCTCTAACTATTGCCGTTCGGATTCGGCGTTAAACTGTTGGTCCCTTTCTCTTGTGCGAAAAACTATAAGCACACACGCCAAGAGATTGAGAGAAGCTTGGCCCTGGCCCTCCTGGAGGTGCTGTTTGAGCCAATTTTACGTAACACACATTATCCATACTCGAGAATCGGACGGACAAGAGAAGTGTAAATAGTCTACGTCGTATAGGGATAACCAAATTCCTTCGACCAGCGCTTAAAAACGCAAGAACACTCCTGGCCTTACAAACAGTAGCAGTAACATAAGAGTCAAATTTAAATCGGTGATCAAGAATTACCCCTAGATCATTTACCTAATTGGCTGTTTCATTTAAACACTCTAGTGGGACATTATCAAGCATATAAGTAATGAATTGTGGCAAGCTTCTGAAAAATGTCATAACCTTACACTTTGAACTGTTAAGATTAAATAGATTATCATTATACCAAGACTGAAATGCATCCTTGCAAATTATAGCGGGAAACCAAATCATTATATGATAAACATAGTTTCACACCATCGGCGTACATAAGCACACAAGTGTGAGTCAAGTCTGACAGAAGATCTTTTATTAAGAGAGTACAAAGCAATGGACCCAAGTGACTACCTTGGGGTACTCCAGAGGTAACCTGGATTAGTTTAGAATATTAATTACAAAATATAACTTTTTGTGTTCTAGAACTTAGGTAACACAGTGTTACAGCCAAAATATACATTCAAAATGACCTAGCATACGCTGTAGAGCAGGTCGAGTATTGCATTTGCTCATACTTGGTTTTTTACTAACACCCCCAAAATCTGAAGTTATGGGCCAAAAACTGTTGTTGTAAACTTCAGCCGATCAGAGACTCCTAATTGACAATCAGTGCTGTCCCAACGGAGAGGACAAAAAAGTGTGCTTGTGTTGGTGAGCAAGACAGCTCTCTCCAGACTACAGCCGTTTTACTTGCAATTCAGTGTTCCCCGATTCACACAATCATGAGTTCGGCTCGCGTTTGCGTAAGAACACGACTGACTTCGCCTCGTGGTAGCTATGGATGGTCGGCTCTGCTGTAAATCAGGGTTCCCTAAGCAGAAAGCGCGAAAATGTGACTGTGTCTCTCTCTAACATACAGTGATGCATGACTTCGGCAAGCATTCGGTGTGAATTGGCGAATATGTTCGTGCCCCAGGGGCTATCGCGGGGGAACTCTGTTATAAATGCATTTCTTTGTGTGTTGAGAGAAATAACGGGCCGGGCGGTGACCATCGCTGGTAAAGAGAATAGACCAGAGCATACAGAATGTCTTGAACAATTTTACTATGACGGAGAAATTATTAAATAGCGAAAAAAATACCAAAGTGGAACCAAATTAGTAAAGATTCATAGAGATCATCAGTTCCACTATTTTGGCCTGCCATATGCAATGCATAATCGAAATTTCATGATATTCTTATATCATTTCACTTCGCGTTTCTAACTGAAATTTTAACGCTCGCACGCGAACTGACGACATTTACAAAATTCGGTACTGCCCAGAACGACACGACGCTTACCGTATTTATAAGCGGAAGACCAGTATAGCACTTTCTTGTGTTTAGTATTTTTTGCGTTCCAAACATAAATATGGAATTTTGAGTGGTATTTTGGGAAGAGCATATATTGACCTATTTTAACCCATATAAATTTTTTTTATTCTCTGTACCAAAGGTACACAGAGTATATTAAGTTTGTGCAAAATTATGTAACAGCCAGAAGGAATCATCTCCGACCCTATAAAGTATATATATTCTTGATCAACAGCTGAGTCGATATAGCCATGTCCGTCTGTCCGTCCGTCCGTCCGTCCGTATGAACGAAGAGATCTCAGAGATGGTAAGAGATAGAGGTTTGACATGTATGGGACAAAAACTCATTATACTTGCAGGCAGATCAAGTTTATTTTCAATTTTTGCCACGCCCCCTCACTCCACCGAAATTTTTAGAAAACGTCATATCTCCCACAGTTTTGATGGTAGATTGTTTGTACCTTCTAGAGAAATCTAATAATCAAAATTATTTATCAATTTGATGAGTGAATGATAAAGATTCTATAAACGATACACAAGTTATGAGCAAAAAAAGTTAACCGGCAAATGCAAATCATTTTGCCAGCTTAATTCATGCACTTGGCCTCGCATTCCTGCTGACTGTCAAAGCGATTGGCATTGCCTTGACACCCGCCATAGATAAAATTTTTGCAGGCATTGGCATCTGCATGATATGACCAACGAGGAAAGTAAGCTTTGCACAAGCCAGCAACAGCAGCGGGTAGATTACAAACGGCTAAGTGGTAGAATAAAAGAGTTCGAATTTATCATATACATCCCTTAACTCAACTTACCATCCTTAGCGGCCAAAGTCAGACCCAACAGGGCACAGAATAAACAAATTAGAGAAATTAATTTCATGTTGAAGTGCTACTAGAGAGAATTCTGAGGATATGCCGGAACGTACCACAGCTTTTATACTAGATTTGACCACATTTATCAGCGAATAATAAGATTATTTAGCCTGAACTTTTCAATTATTTATAGTTCACTAACACATGCATTACTCGGTTCCATTACTATATTCTTACACCCAAAAAAATTTGTAACGATATCAATTTGATACACGTTGTCTCAAATTGAAACTGAAACTAGTGTCAGGTTTATTTGTATCAATTTAAACCTAGAGATATAGCCTATCATATTGATATTTTGGATATTAACTTGATACTTAGAATATTAATCTGAAACGAGAAAGTATTAATTTGAAACTACAAAATTTTTAATTTCAACGAAAGTTAGTTTGAAAATTCGAAAAGTCATGCTCTTTTGTGAAACGAAGCATGCCGAATGTCACCGCCGGCGGTGCTTAACGTGTCACATTTAGTGGTTTGTTTTTAGTGCAAACACATCAATACTTAGTGAGTCAAATATAAGCGAGAGCGTAAGTTAAAGTCGGCTCTAACCGACTTCGGTATACCCGTTACTCATGGAAAGAAATGTTTAATAGCCTTCCTGTGTGCCTGAGGTGGGACAACCGAAAAGTGTGCAACGAAGCATGCCGAATGTCATGGGACCGAATTTTTTCCGAATGTATCCTGGGACCTTACATTATACAGCTCCCAGCTTTTATTTATTATTATTATTTATTCGGCTCTAGTCCAGTGTTACAAGATGATACTTATTTTTAACGCACTAGTCACAATTACAGACTTAAAATAAAAAAGATTATTATTTATGACTAACAATATTCTCTTATATACTACATACATAAATTATAGCTTATACACAGTGTTTGGAAGTACAAAGTTCAAAAACTATACGATCCATGCTAGATAACAGGAAGGCGGACTATAAGCTGAGCTCCCATTTTTACTTTCGTAAACATTTTTCGATTTTTAGACAAATTTCCCTAAAATCTTTCATTATACAATATATATATAAGTATAAAAGTCTTGCGGTATTTTTATTGAATTTTCAATTGTTCATAAAATTGGTTATAATAATGCGATTTAAGTCAAATATGCGCCGTTTTGTTCGATGACGAGTTCCCAACGAAGAATTGAAGCTCGCTTCCCTATTGGCAAAAAAATCGGAGAGCCAATTTCACAGGACTCTCTTGTGGCCAACTCGCCATGGACAGAAATAGGTGGTAATCACTTGGTGCGAGATCCGGACTATACGGTGGATGCAAAAGAACCTCCCATCCGAGCTCCCGGAGCTTCTGGCGCGTCACCAAAGATGTGTGTGGCCTGGCGTTGTCCTGATGGAAGACAATTCGGCCTCTGTTGATCAAAGATGGCCTCTTCTGCATGAGTGCTGCATTCAAGCGGTCCAGTTGTTGGCAGTACAGGTCCGAATTGAGCGTTTGGCCATAGGTGAGCAGCTCATAGTGGATGATTCCCTGCCAATCCCACCAAACACACAGAAGAACCTTCCTGGCCGTCAATCCAGGCTTGGCCACCGTCTGGGCAGCTTCACCGCTTTTCGACCACGACCGTTTGCGCTTCACGTTGTCGTAAGTGACCCACTTTTCATCGCCAGTCACCATCCGCTTCAAAAACGGGTCGATTTTGTTGCGATTCAGAAGCGATTCGCATGCATCCATACGGGCAAAAATGTTTTTTTGCGTCAAGTCGTGTGGCACCCATACATCGAGCTTCTTTTTGAATCCAAGCTTCTTCAAATGGTTTATAACGGTTTGGTGACTCATGCCCAGCTCTTGGCCGATGCTACGGCTGCTACTATGCCGGTCTCTTTCGATCAATTCAGCGATTTTATCGCAATTTTCGACGATAGGCCTTCCGGACCGTGGCGCATCTTCGATCACCTCTGCACCAGAACGAAAACGTTGAAACCATCGTTGTGCGGTGGAAATGGAAACTGTATCGGGTCCATAAACTGCACAAATTTTATTGGCAGCATGAGATGCAATTTTGCCTTTATCGCAGTAGTACTGTAAAATATGCCGTATTTTCTCTTTATTTTGCTCCATGTTTGCGACGCTATAACTCACGAACGACTAAAAACAAACAACAATAAATCAAACACGTGTTAGCGCGTGAAAAGAGCTTTCCAAGAAGCTCTAGCGTGAACCGATGCGACGAATACAACTAGAACTACGCGCTTGCACAGACAAGCTTGCGGAAATGCCGCAAGACTTTTTTGACAACCTTATATATCGCTGCTATTTTTCAAAATTCTCATTTTATATGTGCGACTGCCGATATCTGGAGTTGCAATAACAAAAGTTACTTTCGTGTAACCGGACACTATATAGATAGCAATCTGCATCGTTATTCTCTCTTGCTCGCATATAAGCGTGTGCGATTTTCCCACACACATGAAATATTGGCTACTATATTAGCTGAAGTTCATAGCAAATACCGACTTAGAGATATCCAAATGTTAAACAGTTACAGAAAATGTATCCAACTTCCAACGAAACACGTGATGCTTGAGTTTTTAGACTAGTCTGATTTAAAGGATAGTTGAGCTGATGCTGAAAACATTTTTCCAAGACACTTTAGATGCTGAACAGGCTCTATCAAACACATTATTCAAGCGGTAGTACAATTTTTCCTTAGGGAAAGCAACGGCAACTTAGAATGCTGTTAGCAGATCCGTAGTAGAAGCAGATGAAGTTGACAACAGTAGCACCACCTGATGGAACAGTTTTCATGACAGTATTCAACGAATTTTGGAACTAATAGCCTTCAAGCTAGGCAAAGACCTTTGTTTTAAATTGAAGTAGGTTCTAAATAAAAACTTCAGCTTCAAAGAATTCTGAAGACCTTTACGATACCAGAAATGAAAGATGGCATAAAACTGAGAATTGTTATGAAAATTCTAATATTGAATTGGAAGTATTAGTTATCTGGCCGATTATGCAAATCTTTTAATCTATACTTAAGTATAAAAACAATTGCAATGTTTTTATAAGTATAATACCATTTTGCCTAAGTCTGTCCCAATTAAAAGAATTTTCAGCAGAAGAGGCCAAATACCTACACCAAGAAGAAATAGAATGGGTGGCGAAATATTCGAAACTCTTGTTTTATCAAACAGTGAGATGGTATATGAGAAACATGTTAATAGTTTAACTTCATAAGAAATTAAAATGTTCCATTCTTAAACCTTATAGTTTAATTTAAGCCCGTACAGTTAATATTTATTATTAGTATAAATTGGTGAACAATGCTTTTTAATTTAAAAGTACCTTTTTTGTACCTTTACCTTTACCTAGGTACTGGAAATTCCGGATACCTTTTACCTTACCTAGGTAAGAAAATTCGGTACCTTTCCAATCACTGCTTATACATAGATTTGATTTATTGATTTATTATTATTATAATTTTTTTCCCCTGAGAAGCTATTTAGTTTTTTAAAAATTCTTGTAATTTAATAATAAATTGAGCTTCGCTTCGTATAGTTTTTATGTCAGTAGGTAAATTATTCCATGTTTTTATTGCAGGCTTCCAAAATTGTCGTTCAGAGCAAGACAGCATTCTCCTTGGACATATTAGGTTGTATGTTCTGGCTAAGGTAGCGAATTTAAGTTTGTTATAAAGATAGTCCGGCTCTTTAAAAGTGAGTATTTTATGTAAAAACAATACAGTTCTTTAGTCTATCCACTTTTTAAGGTTTAGATCAAATATCGTATTCGCCAATTGCGTTATTGAATTAGACCTTCTTCGGTTGAATATAAATCGAGCAATCGAGTTAAAGGCAACATTGAGTTTTTTCATATCAGCAACACTGCAGTGGCCAAAAAATTCTACACCATAGAAAAGAGAAGGAATTAGATACATTTTAGTTATGAGTAATCTGATGTGAACAGGTAAAAACGTTTGACATATGGAAAGTTGCCTTATTAGCCCAAAGGGTTGACCCGTTGCCTTAGATATATGGTTACCCCACGATAGCGTTTTATTGAAAATTATGCCCAGATTAGTAGTATGATCAACATACTCAATCTTAATTCCATTTATCTGCAGTTGGTTCAGCTGTGCAGTACTAAGGGCCTTCTTGTAAATCACAATACATTTCGAGTTCCATTTAGAGTGAGAGATCAATGTTTCGCATAGTCAGGTGCCCACACCTGACGATTTCATTTTATTAGTGTAAATAAAGTACACTTTGTTCAAAATAAAAGTGAAAAGATTTAATCGTTTATTTTGTTGTTTTTACTTTAATGGCATTTTGAAGAAAACTGAATTGATTCTACAAGCTTGATAAGACAAAATATTAAATTGATAAACGTTAGAATCGAAATGATACTAAGAGTGTGACTATTGAAATATCAAATTGATAAGACCTAGTATCAAATTGATACTAAAAAACTAAAACTGAAAGGTGTCAGCCTACAAAACAAGTTAGTATCACTTTGATATTCTCGAAAGATCATCTTAACACTATCGAAAATATCAACTTGATGCTTGCAGTATTAAAGCGAATTTGATACTCAATAATTTCAAATTGATGACTAAATTGTGTCACTTTGATGTCTTTGTCAAACCCTTTACTTATGCACTTCAAATCGAAGGAAAATCCACTGAGGAATGCAAGGCCGTCATCGTCTTCATGATCATCGTCCTCATGCTCTAGGCCCAAGAGTTGCACCATTTTAACCACATTGCGTCCGTTGTCAGTGGTACAGGAGTTTACCTGCTTAGTCCCAATCCCAAAATGATTCAGAACTGTTATTACAACGTCTTTAAGATGGGAAGCAGTGTGATGCTTGCGCATCTCCTCAGTTGCCAGCAAATATTGTATATTTAAGCCTGCAACAAATATAAAGTGATTTTTATAAAGGGGCTTTTTTAAGACGAGTATCTCACATTTTCACATGATTTTCAAGGACTAGACTTTTCTTTCGTGAATCGTTCGTGACGTGAATGAAATTTCGGCCAAGTGTGCACCTCTAGTTTGGAACTTTTCATTTCATTTATTCAAAACTAAATTTTTTCGGTAGCACTATCAATACTATCGATGGACTTTACTATCGATGCTCAAACTATCGATGATGCCCATCAGAGATCTGCACAAGTGCACTGCAACTACAAGTGAACTGCATTCGTACTTGATATTTTTCAAACTCGAGTGTCTCCAACCACCTCAGAAATATGTCTGCAGTGTTTACAACATTCATTAAATATTTTTGCTTCGGGTACTTAGTGCCAAGTATACCCGCGCTACTCGGGAGACTCATTTGTTTACCCCTGGAAGCACAGAGCGCAAAAATTTGAGTGTTCATTGATCCACCATCAATTCTAGCATCGCGTTTTGTATTTGTCGCTCTCTCACTTGAGTAATGTTTTGCTCGTTAGATTCTTTTCTCAAATTCAAAATTCTTTTCATCACAATATTTCAGATAATTAGAATCACTTTACCTTTGCTTTAATGCTCATGTGCAGCTAAACTAAAATAATGAGCTTAAAATTTATTACACAAAATTAAAAGTAACTCCATATTAAAAAACACTACAACACTGCACAAGTAAAACCCAATACACACAGTTTGCGATCAGGAATGCAGGGTAAACAGTGAGTATCATGCAGCCATTGTTTTATAAAATGTGAACTTATGGCTGGTACATCTTGTCCAGTATTGAAAGGAGCAACTGTGGATTATGGAAGAGTGCAGCAATCACCACCTGCAAGCACATGGTACGCAACTTCGAGGATTGAGCTTCACGTGTCGGACGCGACAAGGCCAATTCCACAAACATATGAATCACAGAGTCAATTTGTTCCTTGCATTGTAGTATTATGACATCCCTTAGTTTGGCTGCATGGCATTGTGGTTCCTCGGCGAGACTGTCCGTAACCATTGTTTTGCTCATGTCAAGAATGGACAACAATCGGTTAGGATTGGAGAGAAAGGCGGTTGTATCCACTGTCACATAGTTATGCAAGGCGGGCATAATGTCTTTGAAGTAGTTGATGCCATCTTTTTCAAAAACCTGATAAATCAGTTCTAGCATTTGCCAAATCTCCGGAGAAATGGCCTTGGCGGTCAGGTCATAGACCAAAGAAAAGGTCTCCACACAGAAATTTGTAATGTTATGCTGGAATATGTGACTCGCCATATTAACCACAATGGGATGCAAATTGAGCAGCACTTCGGGATGCTCTTCCATGACACTCAACAAGGTTTCAATGCTATTGAATAGACCCATGGTCATAAAAGCCTTCTCATTGGACCCCTACTTCGATTCCAGCATGTGACTGAAAGTGGTGGCCAAGTGTTGGAATATCTCCGTAGCCACCGGCAAAAGTTGCTCCGTAAAAGTGCACACAATCTTTTGCATCACATTGGTCAAATCGTCATTCTTCGTCTCCCGAATTATGGTCAGCAGCCGCTTGGTGATCTCTTCAATCTGCGATTCCACATATTTGCGTGCATCATCCTGTGAGGATAGGAACATTTGTAGGAAAATGGCTGCCTCCACTTTCACCGGCAGTTCCTTATCCGTTAATAGTGCATTTGTGGTCAAACGCATGATCTCGGCCAGAACTTGGGGGCTTTTGACTTGCACATCGCAAAAGCATTGTAACACCCAACATGCACGGGTGCGCATATGTCCGGCAGGAGTTTGGAATTCAGGAAATCAAAGTTGGTCGGTAGAATTTTGGTCATATATTGATTAATTTTTATAAATAATTTTTTTTTAATGAATCCAAATTTAGGTGGAAAAAGTTTGTCCAGCGGACCAACTACTTTCTGACCAACTTTAAACTGGTCAACTGTGAAGATGCCTTCTCCCTGAATCTCTCTCAATTCCAAAGGATACCAAAAATTCTTGAAAAATTTGAAACGCTTATGAAATTGTTTTTAAAATAAACAAGTTAACTCAGGTAAGCATGGAAACAGTGAATGGAATATGCATTAAGATTTATAGAGTACTCACTGTCTATGCACCCTCTGGCCAATCTTTTTCGGCTGCAGGTACTGACCCTGGACTAAAGCTACAATAATATCAAACATTCAATGTCTTGGAGACCTTTTGGTGTAATAATTCGGGCCTATAGGAGTTACCCGCCGAAATACTCAATTGCGAACGTTTGGAGACATTGGGGATACGTGGAAATAGATTGCACAAGTTACCCGACTCCCTGGGCAGCCTTTCCGAATTGCGTTGGCTTACGGCCGAGGGTTGTCAGCTGACAGAGGTGCCGCTTAGCATTGCTCTCTTAAGGAATTTGGTGCATCTTAATCTGAAGGGCAATCGTCTGCGTCGCTTACTACTTATGCTGCTGGCCATGTCCAAGCTGAAATTTGCTTTCTCAATGAAAATCGTACCCACACGAGCGCAACTGCAGGAATTAAGTGCGCTGCATATGCCTAACTTGTCCAAAATTCCCATAATTTCGAATGCAGAGCTACAACGTTTGGCTTTGCGACAGACTAACATTTATGTGAAAATGCCAGCGCAATCCGTAGCAGTTTCTCAGGTTCTCTCCAGTCCGGCTAGCCTTAATACACAGCAACAGCAGCAAGCCGATGCGGCGCAGGGATCGGATGCAGATGAATTCCCCGATTGGGCAAATAGTGTGCTCACCACCAAGATTAATGCCACGGATGAGAATTCATTGGAGAATAATGTTGAAAATTTGATTGTAATGTTGCCGGAAATGTCACGTTTTGTTACAACTTTTTAGATATGCAAATTAAAAATTTCAAGTTAAATTCTAAAATATTCCAGAAATTGAATTTAAATATTGTCTGACAAATCGTATTGTTTAGCAAGTAAGGGTACTGGGTAGGGGGTAGTACTGAGTATTTTGCGTATTTCTCTCAGTTCTCTTTGAGTAAAATTAAAATAGTCCCTGCCATGATACAACTATGACAGGTATGGCGCTCAGCCAAAAATTTGAACTATGCGCTTCTGCTAAGAGCGCTGGAGAGAGCTGGAAAGTGAGCGCGAGAGTAAACGACGCACATTCACACATATTAGGTATGTGTTTAGAACAAAAAAGCCATGCAGCCCATGCAGCCAATAACAAAACGTTCGCTCGGAGAGAAATAGTAGAGAGAACACATATAAAGTTGTTGCTTTACGTATAGCTATAAGCTAAGCGTGAAGGCTGTTTCATAAAGGCAACTTACATTGAAATGAGAAATATGTACAAAAAAAATTATTCTCGATATAATATGTTGGGTGAAACCAAAATGTTAAATTTTCATAAATGTTCTCAACATTTTGTAAGCAATTTGTTTACACTGCATACTACTATTCCTATCCTATCGAGCAATTTGCCTAAACAAAATACCAAACACGAACCCTTGTTCCGTATAACTCACATAGGAAGTCCAGTCCAAATGAATTCTTCGTTATCAGACAGCCTGTCTGTCCTTTCTTTCATATTCGTTTTGTGTCCTGTGCGTGTGCGGCGCCTTGTAAATACGGGGCAAACAAGCTTGAGACTAATTACACCAAAGCAAAAAAAAACCACACACACATGAGGATAATAATCTAAGCAAATTTATCAACAGACAAAACGCACAATGCACAGATACACACACTCACACATGAAAGATTGAAATACGTAGAAAAAAAATATGATAAGCTTTTTTTCTATGAAAAGGAACGAAGGATATGTGTACAACAAGGGAATGAAAAATTATGCCTTGTTGGACTACAACAGGCATTATAAGAAGAGGCGTAGGAAGACTGGATTCTGGCAGTGGTTTAAGTGTGAACTTAAAGCAAAAGGAAAAAACCGCATTGCGTATGTTAAGTGAAATAGACGAAGTTTTGTGAATTGACAGAAGTGGGAGATGCAAATTTAGATTTGAGCTTAAAGTTGCTGAAAATGCTATTTTGGCTTTTTTAAGCGCGATTCGTGGGGAATCCGTTGTTTTATTTTGACATTCTTTGATATTATCGGAATGTAGTGTTCTTTAACTTTCAAATAAACTATCCCAAACACATCTAAAATTTTTTTCGCGGAGATATACCATTTTGAATACATATGTTGAAAATAACACAAAATGTCTACTGCCCAAAGGCGTGTCGTGCAAAAATAATACAACAGACCAGTAATTGGTATTGTAAACCACCGAGTCTTCGGGGTTTTCCTGTCTTTATTTACACATTATTTACACAATTACTATTTACAATATCAATACGGTCTCTGTCCATTTATATACATACGTCCGTCTCCTACTCGTCTGTCTGTCACTAATCTACTCAAACCTTCTGCTACTGCGCTGTCCTCCATCCAGTGTGACCATCATCTAAATACTTATCGATACTTTTACACTTTTACACTCACATTTCTAAATTCCAAAGACTATAGAATAGAATTTTAATTTAAATTTTCAACAACACCCATTGCATACTTATGGGCAGTACAAAATAATATTACATCTAGCACATGTATTCAAAATGGTATATCTTCGCTTTAGAAAATCGTAGAGTTGTTTGGGACAATTTGTTTTAAACTGGGTTCGTAAATAACACACACTTAAAATAAATTGTTCAAAACAAAAAAATTTTTATTTATATATAAATAACATGTGTGTTTAAACATGTTTAGAACAGTGTTTTTTTACAACTTCTGTCAGAATAACGAACACTGATAAATAACACTAGGCATTTTAAACAGTTCAAAATCATAGGTGTTTTAAACACATACACTGTTATTGGCTTAGGCCAATCTTTCCAAAAATATCGCGAACTTTGCAAAATTGGATCAGTTTCGATAATCAAGAAGATTTAATAGTGAGCAAATGTCGAAGGGTAAATAGGAGGTGTAGGCCAATCGGTCTGAAAGAATCCCGCAATTTGCAAAATTGTATGAGTTTAGATCAGGCATGCCCAAAAGCAGCATTCGACAGAGCACTCACCAATACTCACAAAGATAAGCACCAATACCAATTATGAAATTGTTGTTCGTCAGTTTTCTTGCGCTCGCAAACACCAATCAAAGAAGAGAACAAAACCGGTTGTTGTTCTACGCGTCGTATACACACGAAATCGTTAGCGTATGTGTCGTTTTGTATGCCTCGCGCCCTGCATGTATACGATCATTGATTTCCTATGTTTGGTGCAATTACAATAACAAAACGAACCCAAAGAGCATACGGCTGGGCATCGCTGGTTTAGATTGTCATATAGACGGGTAAATATTTGGGTAAATAGAAGGTGTACATCGAAATTGCAATGCATAAGCGCAATCCACAGTTAACGGATTTCCATAGTAATAAAACCGCTAAATACTTAAGAAACTGCTCTTCAAGACCACAAATGACCACACAGAACTACATAACTATGATTATGACAATACTGAACCGCGATAAATACGATGGATGACCAATGGCAAAGAATATAGTCAAGATCATAGAGAATGTTTTAAACCACTTTTCGTTACAGACAAACCATTAAATCGCTGAAAAATACCCTCTTTGGTATATCAACAAATGTAATAATGCCAAACAAACTTTACTTCCAACCAAGTGGAAAATAAGGCCAGGATCAATGCATAAGGTATCTATGGAAATAAAACCGCTAACGATCAAACATAATAACATAAACATAACAGTTTGCCCTGTTTATGACAATATGACCATGGATGACCAATGATGAAGAACATACTACCGGTGTCTGGCGGACGCGCGTACAGTGCCTTAATGTTAATTTCCACAAAATTGCGAAATATAATATAAATAATAATATAATAAAAATTTTGGTTACAGTGTCAAAAATGTTATTGCTTTCGTGAGCCGAAATGTAAAATGTTCAAAATGTAAATTAACATGTTTTTTATTTGTTAATAATGTTAGCATTCGAAACACGCTTTATTTAAAGTGTTAAAAACGCCTAGTGTTATTTATCAGTGTTCGTTATTCTGACAAAACTTTTATAGAACACTGTTCAAAACATTTTGAACATTTCAAAACAAACACTGAAAAAAACAATGCTTACTCTTACAATGCTTACTGTTTTAAACATTGTTGAGAACTCGATGTTATTCACATTGTGTGTTATTTACGAACCCTGGTTTTAAAGCTACGAAATATTAATACACGATATTATCAAAGAGTGCCAAAACAAAACACGTCTAAAAAGGGTCTAAATAGGCATTTTTTTTGCAACTTTAAGCTCAAATTATTAAAAAACTTGACGTGATGGACCAATTCTCAAAACATATTCGTGTTGAGAACACGAAAATCCATATATCAATATACTGGAAAAAGTTTAATTTTGTTGCTTTGTGTTATCAATCATAGAGCTTTTTAGCGGGCTCTAGGACAATAAGTTATGATATTGTTAGAATTTACACCAAAAATAGTTTCATTAAAAAACAACAAAAAAAAAACAGGGGTCTGTTTGATTGCATTTGGGCAATTCAAACAATTGGCGCCTATGTTAACTGCGGGGAGGGAATTTCCCCAACTAAAAACAGAAGGAACAGAAACAGAAAGGAAAACAGCTGCTGTCGGATTTGGCTACAAGCCTACCTTTGGGATGCCCAAGCGGTCATAGCAATTCTGGCATGAGGTAGCCTCTGCCAGCTCATTGACGATAGGCAAAGATCGCTGATAATTGAATTGTCGAAATTCATGAACTAGCTATACGGTCAACCAGCCTCCTTTGTGGTGTTGTGCTTGTCTTGATTTAGAAATGTTATGTTAATAATAACTTATTGACCTAGAGCCCGCTTAAAAGTTCTAAGATTTGAAACTTGATTACATCAAAAAAAGAACCTAAAATATGTGACCCTCGAAATGATGTTTGTATTCAGCAGAATAATTGATCCCGATCCCTGATTAGGTATCAGAAGAATTTTATGCACCGACTATAATCGGGTAGGAAGTGGTATATTTTTTAATTTTTGAAATAGCGACATAGACACATGAGCGCTCCGTGTCAACTTGAATTTTACATTTAGGTTTAATTTTATTTTAGAATTTATTATAATTATTTACAGCCGACGCAAAAGCTTATATAGCATGCCGATTGATGCACAATTGCAGTTCACGGGAGCAGTATCACTTTAAAGTGGCGTACTATTTCTTCGATACATGCTCTTCTATCATGATACCTCAAATTAGCTATCATGATACCGCACCACTCAAGTTCAGCAGGATCATTGCAAAAGATCGTTGCAAAAATTACTCAGAGAAACATTAAATTTGTGAAGAAACGCAAGCTTCATTACGGCCTCTCTCTCTCTCTGGTTTTCAATGTTAATCCCATAAAAACATTTTTATTTCCCACGATCAAAACAAATTTATAAAGTGTAGTTACATTTTTCGCAGCTAATCACTTGTATTCTCCTTCCTAGTTTTGACATTCACTCTGTCGATAGAGTTTATTTTGATACTTCACTATATGAACCTTAATAAAAATTTGAAAACAAGAAAGCAAGTCGGTCAAGCCCGACTATAACATACTCTGTACCCTTACACTCGCATTTGCTCAGGAGTCAAACGGCCAGTTAACACCCCGCGCACAGCGCGGTGCGCTCTCTAAGTTTCTCTCTCTCTCTTTCTTTCTCTCTCGCACTAAGATTGCCTGTGTTGAACGGTTAGGGTATGTTGCTGTGGTTGTTGGTGGGGGTGGTGGTTGGTGTTCACTGGCCGTTTTTTGTCCATAACTTGAGTATCGTTCATCCGATCTTTATCATTCCTTCAGCAAATCGATAAATAATGTTGTTTACAAGGTATCTCTAGAAGGAACAAATGATCTATCTCCAAAACTGTAGGAGATATGAAGTTTTTTCCAAATTGCCGGGGCGGGAGGGGGCGTGGCAAAAATTGAAAATAAACTTGATCTGCCTGCAAGTATAAGAAATATATGTCCCATACATGTCAAACCTCTATCTCTTACCATCTCTGAGATCTCTTCGTTCATACGGACGGACAGACAGACAGACGGACAGACGGACATGGCTATATCGACTCGGCTGTTGATGCTGATCAAGAATATATATACTTTATAGGGTCGGAAACGATTCCTTCTCCCTGTTACATACTTTTGCACAAACTTAATATACTCTATGTACCTTCGGTACAGAGTAAACCAACCAAAAGTGGGTTTAGAAACAGCTACAATTGCTTTTGGGTTGTTAGAGTTTTGTAGAATATGTCTCATAGTCTTTACTTAGGCGTTACGTAATCAATCCACCTTTTTTGTTACTAATTAAAATTACAAAAGTTTTTTGGTGATCAGCGATCGAGTGCCTCTAATGAATCCAACCTATGCTTATCAATTTACGATCGTAAAATATTTAAAAATATATTTTCTTCTGGTACAAAAAAAAAGAGTTGATTAAAATAATCAATCGTTTTTCTTTTTAAGTAATTGCTTGTTTCTTACCTCAAAAAAAAGCTCAAAGGTGTCCAAAAGGTCCTTCCATAATCAACTACCTTTACCTTACTGCTCCCATCCTTTTAGTCACTGTCTAACTCACAGCCTTTTAGCATAAATTTCGCCCAGGTACACCCACTCACATACACACACACACAGACAAACACACGGCAGGAAGTCGTCACCGTTTTGCCATCGTTTGCTTAGCCACAATTTCCATTAGCGCCATGTGTGGATGGTCCCCGTGAGTCCCCAGTCAAACATTTGACATTTTAAGGAGCGCCAAGTGAGTGCTCCACAGGTACGACGAACGACACGGCCTCGCCCTCTCACATGTCAACTGTTTTTAGCACGCACAATTTGAAAAAATATTCTCAAAGGTAACATGAATATATAAACGATGGTCTAACCTTAAATACACATCAGAGATGGAAGCAAACAGAAACCTGCTCCAATTTCCCTCACCTGTGCGAACAGCTCCAATTTCAAATGCATTTGTTGAAATAGAAATTAAATGCCCAAAAAGCCGCATATCAATTTACAATGAACACAAAGGCAGCATCTCAAGATATTTGGCTGGATCCTGAATCAACCACAACATGTACACCTACTTCCTTTCGCCATTGACACATGACACGGCTTTGCCAAAAAATGAACAAGAGCGAATGGAAGGAGCAGACGACCTCAACCACAATACCAAGGAAGTTGCGGCCTGTCAGGCAGACACCGAACGGAACTAAAATCCAACACCAAAAACACTTAGCCAACTGATCGAAATAATAGATAAGGAAGTAAATTCTTGGCTTGAATTGGTTAGGCACAAAAGATGGTTAAGGGCATTACATTGGCATGTGCAAAGATTTGATGGATAATCGATAAGGTTTTATTTTTTTGTGTTAGTGGAAAATGTTCTGATTTTGTCAAAGGCAAAAGGTAAATCGAGTGTATAAAGCTATTATGGAGTAAGCCTTAATGTTGAGCCGAGATATTTTTAGATAAAATTAAGCAGGATGACAGCAAACAAAATCTGTTATCAAATTGTTTGGCAATTTTCAAAGTATACCTTTTTATAACAGTTACTCCTAGAGTAAAAAGTAGGGTTGTGGGATATTTAGAAAATGTATATTTCTGTATTTATTTCGATATTGAAAAGGTAACATTTTGATATTGATATTTTATTATAAAAACATCGATATTATCGATACTTTCAATAAAAAGACAACATCTTTACAATAAGCAGTAATAATTAAAGTGTCATTTGACAATTTTTAAAAACTACATTCTGATTGCTTTCAAAATCTAGAGATCGGAGATCCAAAACACGGGAAAAATATCGATTTAGGAACGATTTCTGTCTTTCCAGATAGCTGCTATTTGTCAGTTATACTTACAATTTACTGTCATTTGTTTCTTTTTATGTGAGAAAAACTCTACGTAGTAGATCTGAAATCGGCACTAATTGTATTTTTTTAGTTTAACAAAAGATATGTATTTCGAACTAGCAAGTCTTAGCCCGCTCTAGGGCTACGTTACGTTACGTTACGTTTACACATAACTTTAAATATGGACACACAACACCACAAAGAAGACTGCTTAGTTTAAGTTAGTAAGCATTATATCTTCTCAAAGCTGTTCATCCATACTAACACTAAGGACCCCCCGAACACAGACAGCGGAGCGGAGCACAGCCTAACCGCTTCAAGCGGATAAACTACTCTCAGCTTTATATGCACCGCACATAGCGAGCAGATTGCAAGCGAAGAGCTGATTCAAAAATTCTTCTTTTTAATGTGTTTGTTTTTTAGCTTAAACAACATTTTTATATTTGATTACACTCTGACACATTTTTGAACTCAAAAAAGTTGATCGCGTCGAGACCAAAGTATAAAAACCCAGTCTGGATTTGATCTGATTAGCTGCCGTTTTCTTTTTATTTAACTTTGAACTTTTCAGCTTCAGAGTAGGATTATCTTCAGCAAAGTTGTCGCTCTTTGCTTGGCCCACAAAACATTTCTAAGTAGCAAATCAAAAAAATTACTTCTTCAAACTCAAAATTACAAAACTGGCCCTAAAAAAAACAAGTTTTGACTACTTTTTTTCAGTTTTTCAACTTCATCTTGAAACCCGGTACAAATTTGAACAAATAATACAGTACAAAGTTGTAGTTTAGACCAAAATAAACAAACCGTTTGAACAAACCAGCATCATTTAATAACTCTTTCATACAGTTATAGGCCCACAAACGTACAACTGTCATAAAAACTCAAAAAACGATTATTTTTGGTAAAAAAAAAAAATCTACATTTTTTATTATAGTTTTAAAGTTATATTTTTTTACTATTTTATTGATTTAATACAAAAAAAATGGAAATTTTTGTGTCAGCCAATTGGTATCAAAAATTGTCATTTTTTGAGTTTTGGTTACAATTCTACATGCAGGGAAAACATCGATGTTTCCGATGTTTGACAAACAATGATGTCTTCGATGTTTTGGAAAAAACATCGATTTAAAACATCGATGTTTCTGATAGTAATACTAATAAGAATACTAATAAAATAAGAAATAAAGTGGAGCTAGCCAGTTGTAACATTGACTAAAATCAAAAACAGGTCACCAAACCCCACATACGTTGGTCAAAATATAGTATACGTGAAACGCGGGAAAGAGCAGAAATCCACTGAATTACATTCACATGGGCAAATCATGTGCATGTATGCGTGTTGTATCCTCCAAAACTTACCATTTAGATCAGCGATGCCCAGCCGTATGCTCTTTGAGTACGTTTTGTTTTTGTAATTGCACCGAAGATAGGAAATCAATGATCGTATACATGCAGGGCGCGAAGTATTCAAAACGACTCACATGCAAGCGATTTCGTGTGTGTGCGTCGAGTAGAACAAAAACCGGGTTTGTTCTCTTCTTTGATTGGTGTTGGCGCGAGCAAGCAAACTGACCAACAACAATTTCATTATTGATATTGGTGCTTTTCTTTGTGAGTATTGGTGAGTGCTCTGTCGTATGCTGCTTTTGGGCATGCCTGATTTAGATATTTGTCCATATTTTCGATCCTGCGACTGGGCAAGTCCAACACCACCGCAAGCTCTCCTATTTATTTCTATTTAATTGAGAAATAATTATATAAAACATTTAGATTATAAATTACAAATTTTAAGAAGTTCTCTTATAATTTTCCCGCTTCCTCTGCCGACGCTTTTAGAGATGGAAGAAAAGTAGAAACATCGATGTTGAAAAAAAAACATTGACGTTTGCCACTTCTTCCAAACATCGATACATCGCTCAAAAAATCGATGTTTTGCCCCACTCTACTTAAGAGCCCGTAACTATATGAAGGACCAATCGAATGAATTTGGTATGTTCCAATCGCTTGCTTATTTAAGTCTAAGCTACGTTTTTGAGGCATAGCGACATAATTCCGACGACATAATTTCGCCCAGTACATTTGGAATCGAAATTATGTCGTTTTGAAACGACATTATTCCGACAAACAAAACGACATTATTTCGCTTGAAATTATGTCGTTTTTTTCTGTCGAAATTATGTCGTCACCCCGTTTTTGTCCCGTATTGCATAGTCAAATTCGATACAGTTTTCAAGACAAAGTTGAAAAGCATATTATTTAATAAAAACATGATGATTTTACGAAATTCTTGCAATTTTGAGTATAAAGATGGGAATTTTTTGACTTGCTACTTAGAATTGTTTTGTAAGCCAAGCCAAGAGCAACCACTTCCTCTAAGATGTCAAAGTGAAATTCCAAATATTTTACGAGATATGAAGTTGCGAATCCCAATCAGAAGCTGAAACCTTCAAAGCGCCATAAAAAGAAAACGGCAGCTAACCAGAGCAAGCCCAGCGAAGGTTTTTGTAGTACCATCATACACTTTCAGAATTTTTTGGTCCCGTCTCGATCAACTTTTTAGTGTTGCACAGTGTAATAAGCTAGAAACTTCTATACACCTTCGTTTTGAAGTTCTAAACTTTGTGTCAAAAGTCACATAAAATCTCGTGTGAGCGTCGTTAGTTATTGAAGCTCAAAGGTCACAAATGATGTAAAATTGAAGGGAATAAAATTTGCGACAAATTTCGTCTTAACAAATTTTTTATACGCCCAACCGTTTTTGAGTTAGAGGCAGTGTTGCTAGCACCTCTACACAAAAAAGGACGGTTGAACAAAGAAAAAAAGACAGAAAACGGACAGATTTTTTTTTTGAAAACTAAAAAAACAGGACAAGCTATGTTTCCTTATTAATATAATAAAGATTTAATGAATATCAAAAAGTTGATAGTAGGCGACCTTTCTAAATTGTAGAAAATTGAGTTTAGCCGGCTCGAGGTCAAATTAAACACACAGATGTATATGCTGTTTTTCGGTTATTTCGGTTGCTGACCGGAAACCATCTTCAGGTATAAAATTTTTTACACGTTTGTGCCGTCTGACGTGGAGTTTTGAACATCTTTATTTTCGTCTTATTTATATCGAGAGTGGTATTATCAGCATTAATTTCGTGTGCAATCGTTCCAATTAACCGAAGACTACTATCAGAAACTTGACAATTTTGTCCACATGGTGGGCACCAAACATTGCTAGTGCCGCCTCCTGACGACAAGCGATGTTGGAAGTGAAACGTAATTTTGTTTTCTTGTGCGAAGGGCACGGCATTTTGCATGTGATTTTTTGTGTGGCCATGTGCGCGTACCTGGTCAATCTTTGGACTTAAGCTGCAATTGCAGTATTTGCAGTACCCAATTCTTTAATTCAGGTTCTCTTAACCAAGATTCGAGAAATTTTTTATTGTAAACGTCTTTCGGCAGGTTGAAACTTTACAGCGCAGTGAACCGACACTCGATTCTTTCGATTTTGATTACACACAAATAAAACAGGGCTGCATCGCTTTGAAAAAAAATGCTTATCGAAGGCGGCAAATCAGTATGAAAGCGATGCCACATACTTGTAATTGATAAACTGTATAAACGCCTTAGAACACTTAAAAAAAGAATGAATAAAGGATAAAATAAAATAAAAAGGCATTTTTTCCGGATAGGGGACGTTTCAAAATTTTTCCGGAAATCGCAGTCTCAAAAAGGACAGATCTGTCCGCAAAAAGGAAAAAATTGGCAACACTGGTTAGAGGGCAGAGAGCCCGCAGTGATCAGCCAAAATCACAGTAATGCAAGGTCAACCGTGAATCTCATTGAATAATATCTTGCATAAAGTTATTGAATCATTGAAATATTATTAACAATAAATAATTTGTATTATTTAATAGTTAATACTTTACATTTAATAACATTTCGCATAAATCGAATATATTCATCTAATAATAATTACCTACTTTGTGTAATTAAAAACTCCTAAGATGTCATAAATACACTGCTCGAGAAAATGAAAGCCGATCTCCCCCATTGGATCAAACCAACTGTTTCTAAACCTTATATTAGTGACCTTTGACCTTGAATAACTATCAACGCGCACACGAGGTTTTATGTGACTTTTAACACAAAGTTTAGAACGCCAAAACGAAGGTGAATAGAAGTTTCCAGCTTATTATCTCTCATTCCGAGGTGAAACGCTAATTTGACTGGACTAAATATGATCCTAGCAAAAACACGGAAGCTATACACGAAACAATTTGGCTGCGTGTGTGTGCTGGTTTAGATTCGGGTAGCAAATGAAACAAGGGAACAGGGTATTTTGGAGTCGGGGTACTCGGGGCTTTTTGAAACGCTTAAAAAAATAAAAAACATACAAAACAATTTTTTATTACTTCTACAAAGAAAATAAGGTGAAGAAAATCTATCGGCCCTGTTCCGAATTCCGAGTCGGTTTTCGTGTAAACCGCAAGTGGAATTCCAATTGAACAATGTTACACGGAAGTTGACAATCATATCTATGATTACTAGATCTGGTTTGAGGAAAATCGGAATTGCTTAAGCAGTTGAAACCGATTGCTCAATGTCAAGTGGAATCAATTTGAAAAAAAAGAAACATCCTAATACTCTTCGCACCTTCCATATCTATTTGTAAATTTTAAATAAGAAAAATCAAAGATTACACCGAAAACCGACACGGAATTCGGAACGGGGCCGTATATATAAATAACGAAGCTGGGACCAATTCAGTGCAGAAAAATGTGGTTTATTGGCAATTCAATAACCTTTTGACTCATCTAGCTTTCCTGAATTGAGATATGGCTCAAAATGTATGATTGATGATGATAATGATAAACGATTTTCGAGATCAGCATTCCAAACTACACTTCAAAATAGGTCTAGTATAAATGGGTCTTATTGGCTGTAAGCTAGTGAGTTTGAAAACATCATATATTCCTTACAATGTTCATTTTATGATGAATATGAAATGAATACTTTAGCTAAGGAGCTAAAAAACACTAAAAAAAAGTAACAAATATTAAATCGGTAAACGACTTCATTGCTCCTTTTGACTTTATTGAAAGATTTCCTCCAAATTTTAATGGTTTTAAGTTTTGGGAAAACTGTAAAGAACTTAAAAATGTTACATTTCTTGTTTTACCTACAACACAGGTATCAGTCGACCGCACATTTTCTATTCTTAAATTTGTTTTATCCAACAAAAGAGCCAGTATTGATGAAAGATTACTGAAAGACACGATTAACTTAAACTAACCTCTAAAATTCCAAAATTCCAAATAAGTTTCTTAAAATTTACATACATGTTTTTTCAATAAGCGAAAAATAAAATTATTCCTGATCCTTGTTTCGAACCTGAACCTACTCGATGTTTAATATATTTGGTATTTATAGTTATAGTATTTGGCTTACTTACGTAAATTGTGAATTGAACACTTTTGATTCCCTTCTCTTTTCGTATTTTTTTCTCACAAACTTCCCCTCTACCTGTCCTTCTACATTATCATCCCCATTGCTAATCAACGAAATTTCAATACCCATATTAAATTATACATTTCTACCTACAACTTGAACAAAAAACAAAAATTCACCTGTCCACACGGATTTCTAACTTTTAATACATAAATTAATGCTTAAAGCCAAGAACAGGGAATGAATGAGACACAAAACACAATCCACGGCATTAAAAAGATAAAGACCTGCGCACACACGCACTGGCCAAAAAGGCATTGAGATTCCACCTGCAGTACGACGACCATTCCACTCCACTCAACTCCACTCTACTTCATTCAAAAGCAACAACATATAATAATCCCATCAACATTTTTGGATACGCTTTTGCAAATGAATTGTAGAGCGGCGACTCTGGGACTCGGACTGAGCGTGGATAATAATAATGTGGAACCGAAAATGAGCTGGGATCGGGATCTTCGACTGTTCGCGGCCTGCTCTGCATTTGCACCTGCACCGCAGAAATTTTTGATGACCCATGCGTGCCTTATAATTAAATTGAAGTTGTAGATACAATTTTGATATGCAACAACGTTGTGCACCATAAAACATACGAATGTATAAAGATTGTTTTATAATGCTTAAGTTTTTGAGTTATTAAATGACAAGACATTTGCATTTTAAGGGAGATAACACAACAAGAAGAGCGTGAGGCAGTAAGGTGTAAAGGTTATAACTGTGGATTTTCTATGGGAACTTTTTTGTGGTAAAGTGGGATGAACAAAGAATATGCATTTAAGAAGCATAAGTTTAAGAGAAGCTTAAGTCTATCTGAACTATTCTCACTTATTTTAACCTATACTATCCTATCCTCGAACAATACGTAAGATTCTTGAATTAATTGCTCAGATAGTCAATCTGAGGAGCTCAAAAAATGTTCTGATAATACAGTGCGACACTTATTGAGAAACTAGAGGCATCAGGTAGCCACACCTCATACCCAATTTTACTAGATTAGCTAAGAAAAGTTGAATTTTGTATCACTATGTAAAGGAAACCATAGTTTTGTCAGTAAAAAAAATCCAATTGAATTCTCCGTAACAATTGCTTGAGCGTCTGAATGCAATAGCATCGTTGGTAAGGACATTCATAGTTTCCTAGAGCTACCTACTAAACCTTAGCCCTTCAGAACTTCTATTAAGCCATTAAGGACTTTACTTAAACTATCATTTCGTCTTTATCCATTGCTACCTATCCAAAACTACTCTTAATCTATCACCACAAACTTTAGCCAAGCTTAAATCTATTCCTGCCGAACAAGTTAAGCCAGACTTGTCTGTACTATAACCTAACCTTAGCTTTACTAACTAATTCTAGCCAAACTTATCGCAGATCCTCAACTCTTACAAAAATACTCTATCCTAATTTATACCCTTACAAATTTACATTAGACTCCATGTTTATATTAATAATTTAGAGCGTCTTAGACCACTTCTTTCACTACCTCATCAACTTTACAAAATCATTAAATTATCATATCTATAAAAAAAATTAAAGCACCAGGAAGCATTTTACTTCCGCCGACTGCGAAAAAATATATTTAAACCAAAAGAAAAATCTAAAAAAAAATCTGCTTTAAAAAAGAGGCGACACCAACCGGATGTAAATTGGTACCAGCTGCATGCCAAAAACTGCAATTGTCATCAATACAACAACCAAGGAACTACAAAGCCAATTCATAAAACAAAAGCAAACCGACAACAAGAACAAAAGCGAAAAGCGAATTTCAATAACGGATGTAAATAAACCACATGAGATCGATTACCTCCCCAGCGTGCGAGGGCGAAGCGAGACAAGAGCAGAGTCCTCGCTGTCAGGATAACAGATGCGGACATAAACTGGAGGACTGCCAGCACAGGTACAGCACCATAAACCAGAGGTTTTTTTTGCTGTTGCTGTTTTGGATGCATGCAGAATATCAGTTAACGCAGCAAGAAGTAGAAAAAAATCCAAGCGAAATTTTATCATTATGCTCAAATAAAAATAAGTAAAAAATTGCGAAAGCCAAATCAATGAACGACTAGAGGATACCCCATATTTTATGGCACTTCTTATGACATCGAAGTTTGAAGTAATGAAATGGAAATTAAAAATTATAAAAATCGAAAAGATACAAATTTCAGAATAGTAAATTCTTACTAATATTATAAATGTGAAAGTTTGTATGTTTGTATGTTTGCCCGTTTGTTTCTCAATCACGCACAAATGGCTTAACGGATTCAGATAAAATTTGGCACTCAGATAGTTGATAACCTTTACTTGAACATAGGCTATATAACTTTTATTTAAATGGTTCAAACCACCGCGAAATTTGCCAAATTATTATAAGAGTATTTATGAAAGCGGTTTTACGCACAAATGGCTAAAAGAATTCAGATGTAACTTGGCACACAGATAGTTAATAACCTGAATGTGTGACTTTAAATGTGTTTGATGGTTCCGTTCGACAGAATGGAAATGCCCATATGCTATATAACTTGTAGTTAAAACATTCACATATATATAACTTTTATTTAAATGTTCAAAAAAGGAGTTGGTAAACAGGAGGAGATGATCAAATAGTCAAGAAAATCCCGAAATTTTCCAAGGACCGAAGATAATTATGAAGATTGGATAGATGGCACTTGAAGACGCGTATATAAAAGGGGTGTAGATCAAAAACCGGGAAATTTGCCAAATTTTTTATTGAATATAGGCGTGGATTGAACACTCCGAAATATTGCGAAATTGGACAATATTTCGTATGACCTAAGATTATTATGAAGATTTGATGGATGGCAATGTAGACGGATAAATACGAGTTGTAGATCGATCTGTTAAAAGAATCGCGAATTTGATAGTTTTTCATATGACCAAAGATTATTATAATCCATTAAGTCGGACGGCAGTAGAAGATATATACAGTATGGGAAGTGTAAATATATACTTAGACCAAAATGTCAAAAAAATCGGGAGATTTCCAAAATTGTCATTTGAGCTTAGATTTTATCGCGAAATTTGAAAAATTTTATGATTTACGGGAACCATTAAGCGTTAATATAATAGATAGCAATTGTAGACTCGTAAATGGTTAGATCAAACGGTCCAAAAAGTGGCGAAATTTTCAAAATATTAGTATGAGTTGGACTATAATGTAGACGGGTAAATTGACGGGTCAAGATCAATCATTCCAAAAAATCCGGAAATGCCCAAATTTTATGATTAGTTCAGATTATTATGAAGATTTAATAGTTGGCAATAGTCGACGGGTAAATAACAGGTGTAGGCCAACCGGTCCAAAAAAATTGCGAAATTTGCTATATTTTATAATGAGCTCAGGTTGTCATGAAGACGGGTAAATATTTGGGTAAGTAGAAGGTGTAAAATGGTGTAAACGGTTAAATAGGTAAACAGACGGGTAGATAGGAGGTGTAGACCAAACGATCCA